>JALXJV020000005.1:2767085-2879585 GCA_024633595.2 Lepomis macrochirus | reverse complement strand
TGGGTTTTATTTTTCCGTCCATACACATACAGTCTACACTGTACATAGTCATACTGACAGTCAGAGCTGATCACCAGCTGAGTATTAGATTTCGTAGATGAGTGTGAGCAGATTATGTCATGAGCTGTGGTGCATTTGGATGCCTATGACTGGCAGCAGGCATTTTCCACATCAGCCCTCTGGTGTCTACAGATAGGAACCTTTCCTTCAAGTTGGTCATTTCAACATCCGCTGCTTTCCTACGCACTGATTTTAATTTCTGTGCTTTTTCACATGGCAGTTTAACACTAATTTGAATTAAGATTTAATTTGGTATCACAGTTTGATTTAAACTAGCAACAGTACAAACACTTCCTTTACCAATATAACATCTAAAACCTGCATAAATACAGCACCAAAAACAATTTAAAGTTATTCTACAGCGTTTACTCCTGTCTGTCCTGCTGTTATTAAAGACATGTCTGAACTAACTACGACCCCTCCACTTGTCCATGTACTCGCCTGTTTTGCCAAGCCGTGCCATTTAGCCAGTGAAGGTCTAGGGCTCATGGGAAATGGGATTTGTTATTTGCAGCTAAAAAAAGATAACTATTTAATAAACAACAATACTAGACTGTTTAAAAAAAAAAACGATCCTCATCTAAATATATGAAGCGAGCCTGATAATGATAAGAAAGAAGGCTGGACTTTCTTATTACTTGTTACAAATGTCAGTTGGATTCTGAATGAGCTTTTTCATTCTGAAGTTTGCTTTCACTTCTGCTCTATATCTTTTTCTTTTAGCTTAAATATTGTCCATAATGTTTCCACCCATATTATTATGCATTAGCAATTGAGAGCTTTTGATTTTTGATAATCAAGTCAAACCAAGTCAGCTCTCCTTAGATTCTTCATTCCAATAAGGACAAACTCCTCAAATGGATTATTTTATGTTTGTTTTATTATCAGGAAATAGGTATAAAACATATACATATTTTAGGAGTAAGAAGAAAGTTTGAAGTTAATATTTGAGTCCTTTCTGAAAGTACGCCTGTTTAACTGATTATTATTGTGGTGGTAAATAGCTGAATTACTTTGTAAGACAATTCTACACGTGTTAATATATATGCTCTGTATTCACTTTCAAAGTAAAGAAAACAAGTCATCTGTGTTAAAGGTGGAAAACTACAAAGCAGTGTTTATAAAAAGATTTTTTCCAGAATACTAATCTCTCTTCCTTTAGCAGGGCTGTGGTTGGATGCCTGGTGTGGCAGTTCCAAAAACTCGTGAACTCTTGGGATGAATAAAAGTCAGTGAAAACATAGGCTAGTCCCGCATGCTGGAGGCTGCAGGTGTGGCTGTCCTGCAGTCCTGATTTGAGCTGGCAGCTGCCCAAAAGGAAGCTGTGGCCTGCACATTCCTCCTTAGGATCTAATAGGAGTGATGACAGCAGGGAGCACAGAGCAGCAATAACTGGCCACAGTGCTTGAAACACAGCAATAACCTGGCCATTGTGCGTCCGGCATGAGCAGGTGCTGCAGGTACTGATGGACACATCCCTTCGAAGGAGAGGCTGGGTTACGCAACAGGTGGCTTTAAATGTGCCCTGTGGAGATTTCTTGTAAACAAACAAAAGTTATGTCTAAATTCAGTGTCTCTCACCAAAAGGCATTGTGTGTATCATTGAGATCTAACGAACATGTTGAGTGCATTTCCCTCCTGATAAAAAAACATCTGCAAAAACATTTTTTATGTATTTTTAGATCCTGCATTGTTTATATCCATATTTACTGTCTAGCAGTCTTCTTCCCTGCCTTTTTTTTGGCACATTACAGCGGATCTTGGTGTGTTACTGCCACCTTTAGGTCAGTGGAATACAGGCTACATGCGCTCTACTAAAACGATCTCCATCCACACCAGGGTTTTAGCCGAGTAACAGAACAGATCTCCAGCTATATTAAAACAACTGAAAATGCACATCACATGACCATTCATGCACACTGAACAGGCATGTAAAGAGGAAGCAGGCTGTCTACTCCGCAGTTGCAGATGATTTGACTATAGAAGAGGAACCAAGAATATTAATGACGAATAACCCCACCAGTGATTTTATTACATGGACCGACAACAAGGTGGAACTGAAAGTAACAAGGAAGTACAAAGCAGCTATGGCATAGTACAAGTTTATCCGTTATGCACAGTACACAATATTTTACTAAAAATACCAAAACACTGTCAGGCGTTATGTTTTTGCTTTGCATGACTGATAAAACCCAATCAGGAACCTTGCCTTTATTTTAATTTACATTAAAGAAGCAAAAATCTATGCTTTTAAAATTGTCAGTGGATCAAACGATGATGATGATGTGTCCCTGGTAGTGACAAACTACCAGAGAATTATTACCAGCTCTTTAGTTCTTCTCAGCTGTTCTGACCTTATTAGCCCGTTTCAGCTCATTTTCCAGCCTGCAAATTCTGCTCTTGTCAATCTCCTTTTTAAAAAAGCTCTGATAAACCCTCTGACTAGTACTAATAACTATAAAAATATAAAGACATGAGAATGGATATGCACAATATTTACATTATTAACAGAATTGTAATGATGAACATAGTAGTGAATAAACAGAAGCAGAGTTGAAGCAAAAACTATTAAACATTCTATATTAAAACAAAGAACATTGACCATGAAGTATTAAAACAAATATTTTTGTATTTTGCACAGAATATTGACACATTCATCAGGGGAAAACAAACAAATGTTAATGTTGCTCTGCGTTGGCTGGATGTGTAAATAGGCAACTATTTACTAAGAGGCACATTTTTCAAGTGAGCATATGTCAGTGTTTTGTTTATAGCTCATGGTGGTAAATGCAGCTTAAAGTAATATACAGTCTGTCTCTCACATATTGGAAAGTAGCTGGAATTACAACACAGTTGGACAGACTTTTCTCCTGCACTCTGAAAGTTTTGTTAGTCATCGTTGTCAGATTTTAGAAGATGTACTTTTCGGTTGTTTATCTCTCAAACCATTTACGCTTGTTTGGCACTAGTGGTTATAAATGATCAAAGTAGTTGTTGAAATAAGTTTAGAAATAAGAAATAGGTAATTCTTTGACAAAGAACACCCGCATGTTTTTGGCCTCTTGGGGCCATGCAACAAGCAGAGCAACATTAGAATTCATTTGGAGCTGTGTTTGTATCCACCTGACTAACAGTGAACAGTAAAAGAAAATGTTAATAGTATGAAATTTAAATGGACAAATATAGGTCTGATCTGTTTATTTATCAACTTATGAGGTTTATTAAGAGAGAGGGTATTTGTGTTCATTTGGCACTTTCTAGTCTGCCGACAACTCAAAATGCTTCACAACACATGCCAACACATTCACTTATTCACGCACGTGTTCATCTCTTTTGGCTGAGGCTGCGATGCAAGGTGCCAAACTACACACCTGGAGCAGTTAGGGGGTTCAGTGTCTTGCTCAAGGACACTTTCTCTGGAAGAGCAGAGGATCAAATCAGGACGCTTGCGATTACTGGACAACCGCAGTCTCCTGAGTGCAGGCAGAATGTTGCAGTTATAAGGTAAAGATAACAACAAGGTCACAGAAGTAGCAAACAAGAGTACATGGAGAGTCCAGAATTTACATTTTAGACATCACTCATAACAATAAATATTAATGTTTCATTCAGTTCTGAACTGTGTGGTCCAATAGACCCTGGTAGACTACACAGACCACATGTTTCTAGAGAAATTTAGTTTGTTAGTTAGCGTGCGTGGATATTAGATATAATTTTGGAATGGACATTTCAATCTATGTTGCAGAGAGCGATGAACAATGTATACAGTGAGATTTTTTTTATAAAGCAATGTCCAAAGGCTTCAGAAGGAGGTAAACCAGAGCTTTGCAAAGTACAAGTGGGCATTGGGTGGAGTCACTTTCCATAACATCCCAGACTGAAAAGATACAGAAAGCCAAAAAAAAAAGAGATGCAAAACACAATGTCAGGCAATACTGTGACAACAAAGTAAGTGTGCACTAAAACACACTGAGTACAATTAAAGCAACAGCAAGATTTAGCTAAAAATTAGCCAGACCCATCAACACATGCTGCCTTTCCCTCCAGTGAATCAGAGGTTTCTTAAACTGGACGATGCATATTTAGTACATTAGAATAAACAAACTGGTATTTCAAAGGGACTTTAGTGTGGGAGCTGGCGGTGTAGCCAACTGACAGAGAGTGTCCTGTTAGTGAGCAGGGGAAATGTGGCACCACAACACAGCGCTGCCTGTGATTCAGAGGGGAAAATGTTATCGCAGTAAAGCCGTAAACAGAAAACGTTCCAGGGCTCCCCTACGGGAACTGGGACACAAACACATCAAGATCACTGTGCCTGAGGTTGCTGGAAAACCAATGTACAGTAAATGGAAATGAAGTCATTTTCAATCAAGAACTGACAGCACAGAAGGTATTGTATGTGTGAATGAGAAACAGGCCTGGCTAACACTCTACTTTGTTGTAGCTCATTGCGGAACTTGTTTCCTTGCTTAGCAGCTAGAAGTATGATAAATACCTGACAACAAACCTAACAAATGATACTGATGATGATAGTCAACCGGATTAAGGTCATTTATTCAATGGGATGCCGTTCAAATGTGTCAAAGTAAAGGAAGTGGACCAACCTGGACAGACAAAATGCTGTTGGAATCTACACGACTCCAGTGAAAAATACCACAAATTCCAGTTATCTGGAACATGGCAACTATGTCATGATTGAGGTCAAGTAAAGACAGTGGTTATGGTAAATAAACTATCATTACAGTATGGTTATCAGTAACTAAAACACTTGGATAGACTTCCACATCATAACTTGATTTTTTTTAGCTGATATTTACAGGTAAATTCAACATTAGTAAAATGAAGAAGAACTCTTGCTGCTGAGGCTAACTGACTCTTGATAAACCTTAAGTTAAGCCCTCAATTAAGGCACATATTATCTTATGCAATTCATTTAGCCCAAATTCTATCAAATAAAAATGCTTTTATCCATATTCACCTGCTGTTTTCATTTTTAAAATGTTTGGTTGTTATTTTATTCTCTTCCCAGTTTCTAGAAGCTCTTCTCTAACACTATGATGACCCTATTTCCCCACAGGGATGACTGACCTAACTAACATTATGATAAACCTCCAGTGTTACACACAGTAGTTAATTTGATACCAACTGGTCTAATGATGTGGTCGCAAACAAAGCTATTGCCCCATGTTAATCAGTCAACAATGTAATCATCAATATTTCTATTCTGCAAACTTCTCTTTATTCCACAATGGTCCTGTTTTTCTGTTCACATGAGCCTCAGTGACTCAACAGTGACACCTACTGCTCTACAGAAACACAAACCAAACCCTCTCATGTTTCACAAACCAAAGTCTGATGATGATGTTCTTGAGCTTGCTCATCAGGCACCACTTATTAAAGTCTATTGCACATTATTCTGTTCTGTTGTGAATTTGATCAGCTCCTCAGCGTTGTACTGTTCGTAGGCTTATCCATGGACACAACTAGTGACTAAATATTCTCACCTATTAATTATTAAGTATAATATGGCATTCAAAAATGCAGCCAAACTACTTCACCAGGACTTTTTGGGTGTGGTTTGATCAGATTTTGGCAACATAAGCAAACAACCATCAAATGTTGCTGAATCCTGATTGGTGCGTAGAGATATAAGACCTGACCCTACCCATAAAAAGAGCACTGACAAAAACTACTGGCAGAAATGTCTACGGTGAAATAGCCAAAACTGTTTAACTGTTGGCAGAAATGTTTTTGTGTATGTAGGACTCCATCACTCATAATAAGAAGATGAATAAACCCCTTGTTTTCAGGTCCTCTAAAATAAAGTTCAAATCTTCCCCACTATCATGTTACACTGCTATTAGCCAGAAGGTGGTTTTATAACAAGCAGCTCTTTTGCCTGAGTACCTTTGCTAAAGATACATCCAGCGAAGTCTCTTTCTTTCTAAAAACATACACAGAGCATGATGGAACTTAAACAATTTGACAAAGCGGTTGACTTTAGAGACACCATCTTCAATTCATTATGAGCAGCTGAGAAGGAATTCATTTAAGCCTTTCTGTACTGAGGGCTGGTTAATCATACGTGACCAAATCCCAGTCTCTACAGGAGATGTTGAAAACACTGAATGAAGCCAGTAGAAAAATGTTTGCGATGGTTATCAGAGTTGGCCTCTTTGGAAGCCGATGCCCACTCTCACTTTGCAGTTTCTCTTACGCATTAGCAGAGAGTGGAGAAACGCACACATGTGCTGTAGACTTGTATAGTCATGACCCACTGCGTGAGTGACAATCATCAGATGTCAACACTTTCAATTACAAGAGTTTCAAATCCGTGTGAGAGGACGGGGATTGGACTTGGGCCAGAAGATCCTGAGGCCAGAGCGTGACAACGAAGTGATGCTAATGAAGATTTGCACTGAACATGAATTAGCAATCCTGCACAACAATTCTCTTTTTTTCCCTCCTTTATATGTTTTTTTTTTTTTAAATACAGTCTAATAGGTTTTCAAGTCAAATGTTTTTCAGCTGTGTCCACTTACAGACATTTTCCCTTTAAAAAGGTGCAGTTGGTGAGATTGAGAAGAGAGTAGATTTAAATTTGAAATATTAACACTTCCTGCTCCTCCCTCTCTGCTGGACTCCGCTTGGAGGAAGAGTCATGTACGAGCAGGCTAGTAACCAAGACAAGTGAAGATGCCAGGTATACAACATATTATTTATATATGTTACCTGTGTATTTAGAAATAAACAGGAGGAGCAGGAGCAGGGAGGACAGCTTAAAAAAATAGTAGTCTGTGTAAATGCAACAGGCTTATAATATCACTGTCCCATCATTAGGGCACAATCAGATCAGATTAAAACTCCATGTTTGTATTCCATTAATGTCTAAACCGCTGGCAACAAAAGTGAGTATACCCCTAAGTGTTAAATGTAGAGACGGTGTCTGCCTCCTGAACCCAAACTGGAACCTGGTTCCACAGGAGAGGAGCCTGATAGCTCAACGCTCTGGCTCCCATTCTACTTTTGGAGACTCTAGGAACCACAAGTAACCCTGCATTCTGGGAGCGCAGTGCTCTGGTGGGGTAGTAAGGTACTATGAGCTCTTTAAGATAAGATGGTGCCTGACCATTAAGTGCTTTGTATGTGAGAAGAAAGATTTTAAATTCTATTCTGGATTTTACAGGAAGCCAATGCAGAGAAGCTAAGACAGGAGAGATATGATCTCCTTTACTGGTTCCTGTCAGAACACGTGCTGCAGCATTCTGGATCAGCTGAAGAGTCTTAATGGACTTTTTCGAAGAGCCTGATAATAAGGAATTGCAGTAATCCAGTCTACAAGTAACAAATGCATGGACTAGTTTTTCTGCATCAGTTTTTAGACAGGATGTTCCTGGAGGAGGAGGTGAAAAAAGGCGGTCCTTGAAATTTGCTTAATGTGAGAGCTGAACGACATGTCCTGGTCAAAGATAACTCCAAGATTTCTCACAGTGGTGCTGGAGGCCAGGGCAATGCCATCCAGGGAAACTATATCTTTAGAAAATGCGTCACGGAGGTGCCTGTGGTTGCCACTGGAGTCCTCTTCCACTCCTCGATGACGACATCACAGAGCTGGCGGACGTTAGAGACCCTCTGCTCCTCCTGCTAAAGCCACCTGGCAGCAAATTCTGAGAAATCATCTACACTTTTGAGAGTAAAGAGCTCACCGTCAGGCCACTCTGATGCAATAACCACAATTAATGGCAGTACTTTTAATTCATGTCTAGCAATTAAAGGTAGGGTTACAAGAGGGTTGCAGGTGTGCCCCACCTGGGAGGCTGTTGCTGAGGCCCTGCAATGGGGTAAGGGCCTTAGCCTTTGGAGGTTTTAGCTGTAGGGACATACTACTCAGCTTCCCAGCAGCAGGTGTGGGAGCACAGAGGCCAGAGGCAACAAGCTTCATCCAGAGTGAGAGTGGAAAGGCTGCCCACACCTCAGCTTACTGAGGGAGGCCGCGGCAAGACTTGACTTCTTAGCCATGAAGGGATCAAGAATGAAATAATATGAAAACAAGGCATTACACTTTAAATAGCATTTTACCACCTGTAAGAATGAGCTCACCTAAATGATGTGTGTTACTTTACTTGAAAAGAAATTCTGGATGCCCAGCTTATCCTGAGAGAGCACATGCACGTGTCAGAACACCAGGCTAGTACGCTGGACAAAGGAGATTTTTGTAGATTTCAGCAGCATTCATACAACTAGGTTACATGTGCAGTAGTTCCAGGACATAAAAGGTATGGTCATACACACGTTACAACATTGGTAGTTAACACTGATGACTTGACTTTTATTCTTGACGTAATGAGCTACAGTTAACACGGCTGACCTCACTGAACATAACTATAATTTCATTGGAACTAACCCATTCTGAAGTGAGAATGTTTTTGACAGTGTGTGCTCTCAAAGTTGTCTCATCTGTCTGATCTTCTGTCAATTTAATTTGGTCTCACATCAACTAAATCCCTCAACTATATCTTCCAGCTTTCCCTTCAGGTATAATGGATACACTGTACCACAGTGTAGCTGTGGTCTTGACCATTCTTCTAGAATCACATGAGGTCAGGCATAGATGTTGGACGAGAAGGCCTGGCTCACAGTCTCCGCTCTAATTCATCCCAAAGGTGTTCTATCTGGTTGGACTCTGTGCAGGCCAGTCAAGTCAACCTCACATCATAACCCCCCCTCCACCAAACTTTACACTTGGCACAAGCAAGTACCGTTCTCCTGGCAGCGGTCAATCCCAGACTCGTCCATCAGATTGCCAGCGTGATTCTTCACTCCAGAGAACACGTCTCCACTGCTCTAGCGTCCAGTAGCAGCGTGCTTTACACCGCTGCATCAGACGCTTTGCATTGTACTGTAATGTATGGCTTGAATGCAGCTGCTCGGCCACGGAAACCCATTCCATGAAGCTCTCTACGCACTGTTCTTGGGCTAACCCTATAGCCATGTGACGTTTGGAGGTCTGTAGCGATTGGCTCTGCAGAAAGTTGGCGACTTCTCTTCTCTTGAGCCTCAGCATTCGCTGACCCCGCTCTGTGATTTCATGTGGCCTACCGCTTCGAGGCTGAGTTTCTGTTGTTCCCAATCGCTTCCACTTTGTTATAACGCCACTAACCGTTGAGCGTGGAATATTTAGTAGTGAGGAAATTTCACAGATTTACACAACTAGGTGCAGTAGGCACATTTTCAATCCTGCCATACCCAGGAGATAAATATAGTTAATATAAAGCCTATAGTTAATAAAATAATGGTTACGTAGCATTTAATTTAACATTCTAGGCAACTCTTTCTCCAACACATTGGACCTTTGGTTAACAGTTACCTCCTCGCCAAATTCAATGTATAGTATTTAAGGGCGATTGTAGGCAAAAGGCTGAAGCTTACCTGAACAAAACTGATGCACTAACGCACACAAAACTGACTCGACAAGCACAACTTGCTAAGAGAAAAGATACAGGCCCCATTTTCCACGTGATTTATTTTCTGGAATGAATTTCAGGTTAGCAAAACTGTGTAAAAGTTCTATTCTTAAAGCAGCAAGCTAATAATTAAAACATGAAACGGTACAGTCTGAAACCACTGACAACAGGAATACTGTTGAGTCCACAAACTCATCTGCTACAGTGACATGTAAAAATTTGAATTCAATTACATCACCAACAGGTATCACATAATTATTTAAAAGTATTTGTTTGATTCGTCTGTGAATTACAGGCTTGTTATTGGAGCCCAAATCAGAGCCTGAAATTGTAGCTTTGCCCTCTTTGCTAGGTCTGCTGTAGCAGCAGCTGTCAGTCAGCAGGACAACACAGGGCTGAAGTGCCGGGCTTGTCTGACTTCTCCATCAAGTTCATCAGCAGAGGCGTCTCTCCTCATCTTCAATGCTCCACCAGGCGGACTCGGCTGGTTGAGAACGCCGAGCCTGGCTTGAGTGTTGAAGATACTAAAACCAGACTTGACTTGTACTATTCTGGTTCCATCTCAGTTCAGCCAGTCCAGATCATCATCATCCTCATCATCACCAAACAGAGGGGCAGGGGGGGGGCGCCCCTTCAAGCTCTGGCACAAACGAGAGAAATGAAAACATGAATGGAGTCCATCACCGTAGTATTGATGGATTTAGATTAGCGCACACAGACTGACATTGAGACAAAACAAAGGGGGTGGGGGGGGTGAGGCAGAATGCTGAATTAAATCTGTGAGCTTAGACTTCTGCGTCTACAGAAGTCTACAGATTCTTCCTCACCAGCTCATCCTCCTCCTCCTCCTCGCCGGGCGCTGCGGGGGGTTTGGCGGGAATTGTGATCTGGAAAAATGGCTCCTCTCCATTTTCCTCACCCATTCCCCCAGTGAGACTGAGAGAATAGCAGGAATACATGCAAACATTAGTAGAGACGGGGGCAGAAACATGTTAAGTTTAATGAAATCTGGTCAATAAGTTTAAAAAAAGAAGTTATATTGGCTTTCTTGACAGCATCTGATAATAAGTGAACAAGTCTTCTTGGCGCCAAGAGATACATCTGCTATTTATAACAATGCAAACAAAGTGAATGTGCATCGTCTCCATTCCAGCAGTTTTACTGGAACCACTGGACAGTTCATGTCAGGACTGACCGTTTGTCCGTTGCTGCGCTGTTCTGAAGTGCACTCGGTGGAGGAGGTGGGTCGACTGGGGGTCCAAACGCTTTCTGAGAAGCAGCAGTCATTTCTCCAACATGCCCTCCCTCATCCACGCTCTCCTTGTCCAGCTCACTGCTCGCTGCAGCTTTTCTTTCTGACACAGTTTCCTGTCCATCCTCCAGGGGTGAACTCACTTCAGGTTCATCGTCTCGATCTGCAGACTTGTTGCTGTCTTTTTCCTCTGTAGAGGTTTCAGGGTTCGGCTCTGTAGAGCGTTCCGGCTGCTCCTGCTGCGCTTCAGACTCTGTTGCTGCCGTCTCTTGCGGTTTCGGTTCCGGGGAGGACAATGGATTGAGACCAGAGGTCTCTAGTGCTTCTGCTTGGCTTTGTACCTTTACCTCAGTTTCTGTCTCTGTCTCCTCCTCTTCTGCTAGTTCCTGATCCACTTGAGTCTCACTGACATGGTGAGAATCCGTTTCAGCTGCATGTTCTTTTTCCTCCTTTTCTTCCTCTTTGACGTCTCTCTCTCCATTCACATGTTCATTCTGATGAGGTCCCTCTTCTCTTTGTTTCAAATCATCACTTTCATCTTCCTCCTCTTCCTCTTCCTCCTTAACCCGACTCAGTGAAGATCTGTCGGTGCCACTGAGAAGCTGCAGGGTAACATTCTGGGACAAAATCCACATCATTTAAGGTCACAAAAACATATGAGCACACTTATATACTGCGTGTGTGTCTGTGTGTAAAAAAAAACAAAAAACCATCGGCCCTAAAGGTCACCTACCTTAATGGTACTGACAATCACTCCCAGCACAGCCTGCCCACTGTAAGATTCATTGAGGTCAAACTCCCCTCGCAGAGAATGAAACACTCCGTTCATCACACGCTTCACCTGCAAGAACAACCAGCTGGCCTCACTTTCACTGCTCAGAAATGATCAGTAATGACACATGCGTGCACTGGCCTTAAACGTTTCCAAAACAAACATAAACCAGCGCTCAAACTTAAGCAAAAGTTGTGACTCACAACTGTGAGAAGCCCTGCGCGGTTCGTTCTTTGATTATTTTGTTTCAAAACTGAATGAGAAAAACAAGTTGGGTTTTGTTTTTTCTGATTTAAAACCAAAATGAAAAACAGATAAACAAGAAAACAAAACACAGTTTTTTTGTTTTTCTATTTTAAAGCAAAACGGAAAAATACTGATTTTGATTGGGCGATGCCTTAATAAATGTAAGTAAGAGGAGCTTGAACATCAACATAGGTGAATTCATGTCTAGCAATTAAAGAATCTTTCCGGATTGTCAGATTTCTTCAGTATCAAATTAATTCAGTGACAGTTGTCAGTACACAGCAAACATGAACTGTTATTAGTTAACTCAGCGAGCTGTAGGCCGAATCGTACATGGATTCAAATTTTCGGGTAATTTTGCGTTCAGCCTCACTACACTGTTTCGACCTGACATTTATTTTCTTAATGAGATGGAAGAATTTAAAAGGTTGTGCAGCGCTGCAGAGAGCCTCCAGCTGCAGGAACACATGGATTATGCGTCAGGAGCGTCAGACGTCATCCAGACAATACAGAAAAATAGAACATATTGGCAAAAATAGCATATTGTCAATATTTAAGAGACCCCCCCAAAAAAAAAATATCACAAATGTTTACAGAGGAGCTTCTGTCTTATTAAGAGGAGCCAAGCTCTCTCTCCGGCTCTCCAGTAGATCGCACCCTGGATAGGTATTTTCTTAGATCCCTCAGGTAACCAGCCGCTTCAAATCGGCCAAAAACAAAATGCTTCCACGATGCTGACGTACTTAATCTAGAAATTGGAGACTTTTCACCCCAACCACATCCTTAGTCTTTTCTGTTTAATAGCATATAGCCCACCTACCTTCACCATCAAAAACTGGCACTACAGGGCTTCCCTCACTGCGCTGAACTATGACTCTATAGGGATCCCCAAGTGTGTTGAAAACCGACGCTGATGGGTCTTGACCATATGTCCATAGCTGACGAGTCGTGAGTGAGAACAGGATATAAGGGTAAAGAGATAGAACAAAAGGCGGCTCCTTTGTTTTGCCATTTTTGGTTTTAAAAACGACTTGTTTTTTTGTTTTTTTTGCTGATTTGGAAACAGAATAATAAAAAAGAGCGAACCATACACGGATCTGTGAGCTGTGCAGTGATTTAATATTTAAATGTAAATTAAATAATCAATTGGTTGACAAACAATTAATATTACAAAGAATAATTTAGATCTTTGTTACAATACAGCGTTTAAAATGTATCATGAAAAACATTCATTATGTATTACATTATCATATCAGTGCTATCATAAACATATTTGTCAGATGTCAATGTCGGAAAGGTGTTGATTCAACTCTCATGCCTCTGTCTCATGGTGTGTCTTGAATCTTACTGGAAACCTTCATCTATGGCTAGCTCTGGTTGTTTCTATTTCTTTAAACCAATCACAGTCATCTTGGACAGCGCCAAGCCCAGGATGCAGGAATGTGGTTTTGCAAAATAGTGTAAATGGTAGATAGCGAAAGAGGAAGAGGAGAATTACCGCTGAAATGGTCGACTAACGGCAGACTCACGGCCAATTTATATGTTTCCTGTGAGTCAGACTAGCAGCAGAGTTCTCAGGTAAAGCCAGCTGCATAAATCAACACAACACCAGCAATGATTACAGCCTCAGGACAAAGCTGTACTGAATTAGAATATAAAAAGCATTTATCACATTGTATCCCCTTTAGCTTGTGGGTGGTGTAAAGCAAGCTGGAAAGTAAGAGTGGGAGGAACTGAAGGCGGAGCTAACCTTCACTGACATCTGGATCATCTGCTACTGCTGATCATCTATGAAATTCATTCTAGAACCTTCACAGTGGCAACATTACGCAAAGTTTCCCTCTGGAAAAACTGGAGCGAATAACCGCACCCTCATTTGTGCGCGAGTGTGTTCATGTATGACTCCTCACCTCTGCTGCAGTGTCTCCTGAACTCTCCTGCTGTGATGGTTTCCTCTCCAGTTCAGCCACCCTTCTTTCCAGTTTCTCTCTTACAGTTAGTTCTCGCTGCTCCAAGGCCGTGTACTTAAAGAGAATAAGACATGCAGTGACTGTGTTTGTGAGTGATTGTGTGTCTGCACAGAGAGGGCGGTAGGTAATCATGAACTTAAAAAAGCAGCAAGCAAGAATTGTCCGGAGGAATGATTAGCAGTTGTGCATGTAAATGTGACGTCCAAGGAAATTCCTGGAAAGTGCCATTCCTGACAAATCCATTCCCTGCAAATGATGACCGTTTAATCTACCTTTAACACAGGCTGACTGACATCTAGTCATCCGCCTGAGCTCTTCCTGCCCACACTGTCGGAATCTCTGACTGCTTCAGAATCATTTACTATTGAGAGCAAGAGCGGCCACAAACAAGGCAGCCACACATCATCTGTTCACACTATGTAACTAACCTTCTCTTGCAATTATGATGAAAGTTTTTTTTTTTTTTTTCAAAATCTAAGTCATGTCTTTTATAAAACCTGCGTCTGCTGCTGAGAAAATAAAAAAAGAAATAAAGACACAATGAAGTGCCCAAAACACTATTTCTGACTGAACATACCTAACTTTAAAAATGTTGCATTTCAGAAGAAAACCAGGTGTTTCTACAATTCAAAAGTTTAGTTCTCAGTTCTCTTCTTGTATTTCGAGAACTAAACATATCAAATGCCTGTTCTATAAATAGTGGTTTCCTTTTTGTAAACAATAACAGTAGTTAAAAGATGTAGATAATGAAATAGCTAATGAGAAAAAAAAAAGCTGTGTGTGTGTGTGTGTTATCATGGCTAGCTTGTTTACTTTTTCCTGTAGCGGGGTTAGCTTGTCTTTCAGAGCATCTCTCTGCTCTGTTAGCTCAGCCAGCTCTCTCCTGTGCTGCTCTTTAGCAGAGGCCAACATCTGACCACATTTCCCCTTCCACTCCTCCTCCAGCTCTGCCTGCAGCTGAGCCAGCTGAAACACATACATAGTACACGCCATTAGCGGTCATGTGGAAAGCAATGTGAAAAATGTAGCAACCTGAGATAAACACTTTCAACATCTTTTATTAACTGATCCAGAAGATATTTAATAAAGTTCAGAGAGAGACTGATTGATAATGTGATGGTTTAATAATTTGGATTCCTAGTCCTGCTGTATATTCTTTGCTGAACAACCCTTTTATTGAACGCAACCTGTTCAGATGCAGCGTTGTCAGTGCTGGTCCTAGCCTTGCGAAGTTGAGCTCGGAGGTTGTCTAGCTCCTGCTGGCTGTTCTTGCGGAGCTCCTCCACCTCCTCATCGCGACACTGACGTTCAGTCTGCCACTTCTTCTTCCTTTCCAAAAGTGTCTTAAGGGAGGAGAAGCAACAGTTTGTCCACATTTACACAGTCCTTTAACACGTTCTCCTTGTTTACCATGATGTTTAGTGCACACCCTCCTCTGTGCTGCCCCGTCACTGATGGAAGGACAAAAGTATGAAGTATACTTACGCGTTCTAGGCTGTCTTTATCAGTCTTCAGGTCCTGCAGTTCCTCCTCCATGTTGGTGACTCTCAGCTCCATCTCTTTGCGCCTTTGCTTTTCTGAGCGGTACTGAGTCTGGGCCCTCTCTGCTGCCTCCGCCAGCTCTGAAACACATAAACACAATTTTGTTAGACCTGTGCTATCATGGCCTTGGCCCATTAGCATGTAACATCCTTTCTTTTCACCATTACTTTCGCCTTGTATGCTCCAGGATGTGTACCTTGATTTGACTGTTGATGATTTGAGAAAAGGATTTGTCTTATCTGGAGCTGCTAACACATTCTTAAGCCCAAACCTGTTCGAATGCGGAGTTATCCACGCATCTGAATCATCCTCTGTTATCATGATCATGATTAAGATATTCCAAGGTAAACCAATCGTATGAGTGCTAATCATGGTTTTGACTTTCAAAATAAAAGAACACTTCTGTTAAGGGTATCCTCATCTAAAACTGAAGGATACTTTTGGTGATATTCTACACCAGTATTTTACTTATAATCAACAAATCACATGGCAAGACCAAAATCTGACATATCTTAGTGAGTCACATGGCTGCACTGGGTGATTTGTTCCTTTATGCACCAAATGTGTAATCATCCACCACTTCCGTTCTTAAAGATTTACATTGTCAGTAATTTGTCAGTTTGTTGTTAATAAAACTTATCCTTCCACTCTGAGTTTAATAAAGATGGTAACTAGATGAGAATTAGGATTGTTTTAGCTGGCTATTAAGTCATGATTTGTTAAACCACATCTGAAGAACAGGTCAAGGGATTTTTTAAATATGTGTAACCACATACACACCAGTTTCCAGTGTATTAATGCTTGCATGCTGGAGCTGTTTTAGAGAGGTGTTAATTCAACTTTGTGGCCATTTTGGAGGCAGTAATCTGTGGTGCTGTTGATTTGTATTGCGTTTAGCAGAAAGATGTTAAAAATATTTTTTCCACCCTATTTGCATCACTGAGGGTAGTAATGTTAGAATGAATCTAAAGTCACCAAAATCATCATCAAGTTGAATCCACACCTCTCTAAAAAAAAAAGTTCAAACAAAAACCAAATATTAGAAACTTGAACCATAAAGTTAGGATGTACTGCAGGACAGACGTATTGGACCTCATTAGTTTTAGCTAGGTGTACCTAATAATCTGGCAATTAAGTGCAGACAAACGCTATTTGAAACAAACGGCAAATCACTTTCTGAGATTTTTTTTGCATTTTCCCAAACAAATAAAAAACTACATCAGCACAAACTTTCAAGCTGTGTTTCCAGGGTAGCAACGCGTTGGCTCTTGCTCTCACTGTCCTGTAGCGCTGAGCTCAGTTTACTCTGCAGCTCAATGGCCTTCTGCTGGTGAGCTGAAGCTTCGAGCTGCAGCTGAGACAGCCGGGCCGTGGACGAAGCCAGATCCTCTGTCAGACGAACCTGATGGAGACGCAGGCGGACAAGGGCAGGGGTGAGAGGAGAGGGTGCACCAGTGGCTGTCTGCAGTCAAGTAAAACCCAAGCCACACAAAGACAGTGTAACAATATAGTGACAGCCTGGATGAGTGGCTACTTGGTGCTATAGTGGTGTGAGCAGCAATGACCCTGCGGGAGAAAAAATGGTGAGCGATGGCTGATGGGAAAAGGAGACAAAAGGGGAAAAGACAAAAAAGTTAGTTAAAATGGTAATGAAGTATGATATAAACAGGATGATTCCAGTGGCAGCGGTCAGATCTGGGTCAAATAGTAGTTCCACATGATTCCACATTTAATGCAGCATGTTTTGAAGGGGGGGGGGTGATCAGGACAAACCAAATACTCAGATCAGCTATTTAAGTCCCACAACTGCATTAAGAGTTCTGTTGGCAAAATGGACATAATTGCAAAATCATTTTAGGCAGAAAAGGCCAGTTTTTCTTCCTGAGTTTAAATTGTCAATGACAACGTTTTTATTATAATCACTGAGGAGCTGTCTTTGCTGTGTTTGCTCAAAACAGCTCCTGATTTGAAAACTCCAAAACTGAACTGTGGAGCACTTTGAACACAATTTAATTTTGTTTTTTTTTTGTTTTTCAGATCTATTTGACCCCAGTCTGGCAGCGGTACACATAGAAAGCAGGCTCACCTGGCCAGAGCCCAGGTCCTGAGGCAATGCATGCTGAGAAGAGAGAGCAGTAAATGCTAGATTTTCTTCAGAGCAACGCAAATGACCAGGAAACAGACAGTAAAGCATTAATAAATACTAACCCAATCCCACTGATACACAGTACTGTATATTACAGTGTATTACAGAAGCGATTGACTCAATCAGTGCTTGACACACTGTCTGGGGAGACCTCATCCAGATCAGAATGAGGGGCTGTTTGCATCCAGCTTTTGCTGACAGATGAATTTTTTTGGCCTTTGGTGGGGTTAGGACTACTGTTGGTTCAGGCCCAGCAGGAAGTACACCTCATCTCTATGACCTTCACCTTTAACCAATAGCAAAGCTCGTTAGAGGGCAGAGCATGTACAAAATAGAAACAGTACATAGCTGGATGGAACTCCAGGAAAAAAAAATCCCATACTAATAGAGTCACTTCTAGCTGCACAGCTAACTGAGTTATCAAGCTAATGGAAGCTACAGTTAGCAGCAGTTAGTGGTGAATTTCACAGGTGGCCAAATTTGCACTCATGACATGAATTGAATGAATTGTCTATCGGCCCAACCCTACTGCATACTCACACTTGATTTCATGTTGTTCACCAGCATGGGAGAGTAAAATATCTAAATAAAACCCCTGACACTTCACCTAGCTTTGATCTTTGGCCTGACAGACTGGGTTTTTAAGATTTATACCAATTTTTATACCGATTTTTAAGGAATTTTATATATTAGCCAATAGTCATTTCTCCAAAAATGCATAAACATTTTTGATAAATATCATTAAAACATATGGTTATTAAAGACCAAGATATGTCATAAGTGTGACGTTTTAAAGTTACACAACGTCAACACCATCAGGTGATCAGGTGGACACTGTCTAAATTACCTCAAATATATCTAAGCATTTCTACTCTTCTTCTCTCGTCTCCTATCATCTCACAGAAATGTCGTCGGCTGGGCCTTACTACAGGGTGCTCTAGATGCTGGAAGCCAGTGTGAGACGCAAATTACCTCATTAAAACCAAATCCACAATCTGACGATACATTCACACACCGCAAGCCCTCTTGGTTGGCTGTGAAGGTTAGAGGCTTTCACCACATGTAAACGCAGTGGTCTAAAGCTTCAAAGGTACGATCAGGCAAATGTTATAAATATCAATACCCCTGTTTATGCGAGACAAACGCTCACCTTGTCCTGCTCGGCCTGCAGCAGTCTGGCCTGATTCTGCTCACTGGTTGACTTAAGCGAGTCATTCCTCTGTTCCAGCAGCAGGTTACTCTGCTCCATGTACCTAGACAACCAAAGCACAGCCGCATTACATCCACCTCAATCCCATTTAGACTGAAAACATTCCTGACACTCTCTTTAAGCTACATGAGTCTGCTGTCACTGTCTGGCCAATCAGATGTAATCACGGTGTTGAGGAGACATTTTTTTATCAGTTACATTGTTTTTGTAAACACACTAATTTTAGTTTCGCACTGCAGCAGGACAGGACTACTAAGATTTTTCAAAGGTCACTCTTACATCTTTTTTCCTTATAACCAGTTAAAACAAAAGGTAATTCTTCTTCTAATGACCTGAAATTAAAGTCACAGGCAGCAACGAGCAGCTTCACAAAGCTCAGCAAAGTCACTTCAGCTCTTTTATTCTGTTTGAAGAAGTAACGAGACCAATCACACACTTATTTCATAAGAACAATGTATATAACATTTTAATAATTACACACAATTAAAGTAACTCTATTCACCCCCCTTTATTGGATGTGAACAAAACGCAGTGTGGACGTGGATAGACCACACACGTACGCACCAGTCAATACAAATCTTGCGCACCAAAGCTGGTGAAATTCTGCCCATCTGGTTTAGATACATTGGCATTTGTGGTGCCCCCTATGGGTCAGGCTCAGTATGCTTTGGCACACATGTTTCCAAACAGCAAATAAATGGATCTACCCAGATTTATGACGATTTCACGAATGCTCAATGAGTTATGGCTAAATGCCAAATTTGGTGTTGATACGGTCAAAATTGTTGTGATAGTGTTCCCCTAAGGGTCCATATTGGGCCCCATGCTTTTTTCACTGTATATGCTGCCCTTGGGTTGCATTTAAAAAAAACTGACAAATGCCAAAGCCTCACTTCAGTCTTTGCTGCCTGAGAGATCTTAAAATATGGCTGGGTCAGAATGTTCTAAGATAAGCCAGAGGTTGTTGTGTTTGGTCCTGGGGGTTTAGGTGCCTGTTTTGTTTTTGGTACTTTAGGGTCATGTAGTCGTCCATCTACCAAGAATCTGGGTGTGATTTTTGACAGTGCTATTTATTTAAAAAAAACGATTAGTTCCCTAAGCCCTACCTGCCGAACAATGAATTAGAAAAAGTATATTTATTACGTCTCAACTAGACCACTGTAATTCTTTACATATTGGATCGGACCAGTCGGTTACAGTAAGTTCAGACTGCAGCAGCTCGACTTCTAACTGGGACTACAAAGCGTGAGCACATTACCCCAGTTTTAGCCTCGCTCCACTGGCTTCCCCTCTGCTTTAGAATTGATTTTAAGATTGTACTGCTTGTCTTTAAGATTTTAAATGGGATGGCTTCTGTGAAAGCACTAAGGTCATCCGATCAGATGTTCTCAAATCCAGATTAAAAAATAAAAGGTGACCGAGCCTTTTCAGTAGCTGCTCCAAATCTCTGTGATATTCTACCTATTCAAATTAGAGCTCGGACTCCTGAAAAGTCTTTGCTTAAGACCCACATCTATTTGTTGGCTTTTAATTCGAGCAGAGTTTTGAAATTCTGACCTTTTTCTACTGTCACTGATTTGTAGATTGTCCTATTATATTATTTTCCTGAGCTTGGAAAGATCTTTGGTCAAATAGAGGTTTTTTTTAAATGTGCTATATAAATAAATTTGAACTTGAAAATCCAAGAAGTAGATACTGTATTACTGTTTTTCAGATTATACATATTAATAAAAGAATCCATCATGGCAGACTTTTACCATCCAACAGGGTTTATGGAGCAAACTGAGTTGAATGTGTGATATCTTCCACCAAGCTATCAGACTTTTAAACTCAGATGCCTCCTCAGCACTACCACTCAATATAGTTTTTTTTTCTTTTTACCATTTTTATAATTTTATATCATTGTATATTTTCTAGGGCTGTACATAACGATTGTTTCTCAAGTCGATTAGTCCAACGATATTTAAGTCGATTAATTTAACGACTAATTTTGTGTATTCTGAAGAAAAGAAGTTGCCTATAACTTGATTAACACCAATATATCCAAAATAAATATCACAAACGTGTCTAATCAATAAATCAATACAACTGAAAGGATTCACAGTCTGTACTGTTAGTTTCAGCTGTTCTCTCGCTCATATGTGGCCGTTAAAGAAATAGAAAATATGAAACGGCTGAAGACGTTACGTTACCATGACAGCAGCGGGGCAGAAATTACTTTTAACACGTAGGCGATAGAAAATACATTTTAACAAACTACGTGTCCTCGTGCTGATAATGTGCCGTGCTTGTGTGGAGACAGAAAGTAAACAGGATTTGCAGGGCTGCCGTTGCCGTCCAGACAAAGTGCTCCGGGATACTTTGGCTTCACGTGTTCACGCTGCTTCACGTATTCGTGGACAGCAGTTGCGCTGCAGTGAAGCTCGCGGAGCGAGCACCACGTTTGTTGAGGGTCTGTCTAAAAGAAACTCCCAAACTTTAGACGGTTGAAGGAGAAGTCTAGCTGGAGCTTGTCCTGGGGAATCCCACTAACACCGGATGGAGCGACGCTTCGACGCTCGTAATGCGAGTTGATGTATTAATGTCATTGCCCCAGCCCTAATATTGTCTGCTATGTAGCAGAAGGGAGTTACAAACTCAATTTTCAACCTGTTGTAATGTGACAAATATGTTCCACCCCTTCGGAGCTCCGCATTATCACGTGTGGAGATCATATAAATTTCTATTGCCACAAGTGAAAAAAGTGGAAGGACATGATGTTCTGGCTGTCAGCTATAATTGTGACCTTTTGATATTTTACGACTCACCTCTGGTTTTGGTTGATGAGCTCCCCGATCTTACGGTTTTGCTCCTCAATGCGAGAGCTTTTCTCAAAGACTTCCTTTTTCAAACATTCATTTTCCTAAAAACAAAACAGGATTTCTACAGTTTGATTGAGTCCCTATACACAATGAGATGTAATAGAATTATCAATATTTGTGTTGTAAAAAGAGATGAGGTAGAAACATAAGTAACAGTCTCTTTAAAAACACAAGGCACCATACGATTCAGATGTGTACCTGAATAATTCTTTGAATGTTGTGCATGATCATGGTGGTTTCCATTGACATACTAGACACACCCATGGAAAGATTTCCCTGCCTTTGAAGGTGATCTATCTGTTAAAGTAAAAAAAAAAAAAGATAGGAACCAGATGAATCTCTTTTATGTTAAATCTGCTTAATGAAAATATTATTGTATATACAGTTTATACCTTTGAGGACAGTTGGTCCACTTTATCTGCTACTTTTCCAACTGCTAATCGGATCTCTGTGTTGTGTTGTCGGGCTTCAGTCATCAAGAAGGAAGTCACATCACTGGAGCCTGGAGAAAACAACGCAATCGCAACAATCCCAGGGTTTTTAATTCACAACAGCATCACCAAATGAATCCAATGGAAAACTGTTTTGCAGCTGTGTAGTATTATTAACTAGTGAGGCTGCTGCAGAACTGAATCATTAAATGGTTTTATACACACAGTTCAACATATACTTTCAAGAGCTTAGGGTACAGGTTTATTAACAAATTGCACAAGGCCTACATTTTTCCTTTCACTCTACACAACCCTCTACAGAAAGCCTCTTCTTGTTTGATCCTTGTAATTGAATTGGGTGCTCTTACCCACATATGGGACAGTTTGTGCAGGGTAGACCTGTCCAACAGGCTCCAGATGAGATGGAGGCACAGAGGTCTGAGCGTAGGTGTAAGGCTATTAAACATAATGCACTGGTATAAAGACACAGTAACAGATTTGTCTATAATGTACTTACTGATGACATTAGTGCAAAATGGGGTGAAAACGCACCTGAAAGGCATGGCTGCTGCCTGGTAGACCAGGCTGAGAGGCAACAGTGCTCATAACAGGAATTAAGGCAGAAGGTGGAGCAGTGTGAGGATGAGGATGTACTGCAGAAGGACAAAGCGAGTCAAAAACACCGCACGCCATCATCAAGAGTGTGTGTTCTTTGTAATAACGTGCTGCAACAAGAATTGCATATGTGAACAGGGGGAAGAAGCTCACCGTGTGCTGAAGCTGGAGGAGCAGCTGAAATCTGCACTGGAGACGGAGCCGCAGGACGATCCTTCACTCTACTGCCACTGGTGTCCTGGACATCAACACATAACTTCACTCATGTGTAATGACATCTGAGTTATGAGTTATATGAGTTATCATCATGATTGTGACATCTGGTGTCATAACTCAGTAATGACACCAGATGTGGCCGATTTTTATAGGGGCACTCCAGCAATTTTAAACGCATTTCAATTACATTGGGGGGATTTTGTAAGAGACAGATTACAAACGAATACTCAAAATCAGTGCAGTAGAGGCCGAGATACGCTGACTTCAAGCCGCTAAAGTGTGAGTCAGGCTCCAAAAACTTTGGATGCCACATTTCCCACAATGCAACTCAAAGCTTCTTTCATTTGTGTGAGTGAAGGAAGTGGATCTTAAATCTGGCGCCCGAGTGATTTGCAGGAACCTCTGTCCACCTGTAAACGTGCAGGTGGGTCCAGAGTATAACTGGATCAAAGTGGCCTGCTGTCCGAGGGTTTTTTGGAGTTTCAGTGGACCCAAAGATTACTGTGGACCCGAGTACAGACTAGCTAGAGAGAGCAGATTAAGTGTACCTCTCTGTTTGTTCTCTTTTCAGAATGATTGTGACTCAGTTATTTGCTCAACCCCTCAGCCTGTTTTTAGTTTCCATTTAACTCTTTTAACCCTGATTGTAACACTGTAGCTTTTATCATATTTTATGTTGCTTTAAAACGTTTTTATAGTTTTTCCCTGTTTATGTTTTATGTAAAGCACTTTGAACTGCCTTGTTGTTGAAATGTGCTATACAAAAAAACTTGCCTTGCCTTTCATTAAAACGTCTGGCAACACGAGCATCCTGTCCAAACCAAAGCAGAGATTGCTCAAGTAATATCACTTGAGCAATTTCCTCAGACTTGATAAAACTCCCACATAATACATTACACAGCTGTATTCTCTGTATTATACCACTGTAATTATAATATAATGTTGGCCCATGACTTGTAAATTGGCTTTGACATGTAAATTCAGTGGAGTGCCCCTTTAAGAAAATTCCGTTGATACTGGACTTCTGCACAAACTTTAAAACATCTGCCAGCAAAATGATGTTGATGATGTTATTAGCACATGTCCTCATACCTAAATGACAAAACAGGCTGACTGTCAATGACCATTTCCCAAAACAACATATATGAAAGTCACAGTCCAGCGTACAGGACCCTTTAGTGACTTACGTTAGTCACATGACATTAAACATGTGATTAACACTGTCAAACAGCCACAGTTTGGTTAGCTTTATGGAATAAAGGTACTTTATGGTCACATGAATAGTGTGACTTAACTCACGTGACTTAAAATAAGTTTAGTCATTTATGATATTTTTGCTATGTCTTGAAACACAGTTGCTCAATTCACTGAAACATTATCAACAAATTCATCACTTAAAGTTTTTCTTTAGTCACCCTATAAGAAGCATGAAGCATTTTGCTCTGATAAAGAGGAGGACAGTAAATCTGTTTAGGTGCCATACAAATTAATGCGTGTTTTTTTCCCCCCACCAAGATTAAATCTCAGACAATCCTTTTTTGGCTATATTTCAGGCTTTCTGTTGGTTGAGGGCGATTCAAGGAAACTGATTTTCCCTTTTCTGAGCAATTCCTCAGGTGATCCAGATGACCGGCTCAGCTGATTTTTTCCATGCTGAATGATTATTAAATACTTTAATCTTTTATCTTTGAGCTTATGTGCAGATAGAAGCTGGAGACTTTGTTTCTTTTTATAATGATTTTTAGACACAGATATGGGTTTCTACGTCAGGCTTACAAAAACATGCAAAGCGTTTCTAGAGGAGCGTTTCAGACCGCTCATGTTGCGTATTGTCAACAGATCCTATTAAAGGCTGAAACCAAATTTGAGTCCACCTCTTAGTACTTTCTGACTTCCTGACCGTCTGTGGCTCTGTATTCCAGAGAGAACACTGCTAACACACCAACATTTAGCTGTGCAACACAAGGATAAGTTCAGTATGAGACAGAGGAAGCCTTCATCTCTAGGAGCGTTATTCTTAATGTGTGGCCAGCAAAGGGCGCCATTGTGAGCAGGAGTTTTCTGTGGCGAATACTTTAAGTAACATTTTCATCGTCAGTTTCCTTGTGTTATGGCGCCACCAAGTGGTTAAAAGTGTAACCGCACACGATCACATGAAGCGAGCTGCGGAACGTATACTGAGGGGTTTCAATTTTGATGCCAGGAGAAATGTTGTCTGAATTCACTCATTTATTCGCATTTCAGATTTTATGAACGTCTCTGCAATCTGAAGAATAAAACTACCATGTATGAAGTACGAGAGTTCTGTTCTCTTGCGTCTCAGTGTTTGCTTCCTACGACTCTGGTAGTGGTTATTTATTTAGGATACTGAAAGCTAATCTAAGAAGAAGAAAAACCACAACAACAGAAGAAATAGTTGTTAATTTGTTGGGGACTATTTCAGCGGTACATTATTCCACACTCGGTGCAGTGCACGCCTGCAGCAGGAGCATGAGTTTGTGGTAATGAAGGAATGTGTCCTCCAGTGCAACAATGTGGTTCAGTGATGTATTAACAGTTTTTGGACAACAATGGAGCTCTACGGCAGAGAGGAGTGACTTATATCAGGTTTGATGAACACATAACACTTAATACATATTACATAAAGTCAGATACATATATTTTTGGGGGGTTTTCATGGAATTTGTTGACATAATAAGAAAGATTTAGAATATCGTCACACATCACACTTATTCTTTAAATCTACAAAAACCTTCCCAGGATTCTGCCGACCCACCTCAAGTTCAGAGTCACTGGATTCGGGCTGGCTGGCCACTCCCGTCAGAAAGGGCAACATGGGCTGGCCCATCTTTGCCATGCGAGAGATCAGTTTGGCTTTTGTGGCATCTGGATTCTAAAGTTTGAAAAAGAAAGCTTCCGTCAATAAAGCTGCAAAACAATGGAATACAATTTGTATCAAAGTAGATCTTTAATAAGAAAAAAAGTACAGTGAGGAGGCTTACTGCCAGCTGTTCACTGAGCGAGTTTGACTTTGCACGAAGTGGGGGCTCCCTGGAAAAACGGATAAATCAGCTTAAGTGACAAAAGAGTTAAGGACACCGCTAACTATTTCCTGAGGCTTAAATCTTACCCTGGTCTGCCTGGACCTGAGGCGGCCGTCTGTACTGCGGGCTCTGGGGCTAGATTCTCCACGCTGGGAGCTGGGGATGGAGCAGGTGAGGGAGCAGCGGAGTCCCTGGAGCTGGCACTGGCCCGATCAGACCCACTGTCCTTGGAAAACTTAACCTAAAGCAAAGAACAAGCAGAAAAAGTTTAAATTCACACTTCACCAACATTACAAGCAACAAGGAGTTAAGAGGTCACGCACCATAAACACATAACTTCATGTGACATTAAAACCCATCAGCTTTGTCAGAAAAGGTCAAATACAGATGAGGGAGAGATGTAGAAAAGTGTTCAGTGGGTGTTACCCGTCGGAGCTCTGCTTCAAAAATAAGAGTGCTGTTAGCCGGGACACGGTTGGGAACTCCCTTGGATCCGTAAGCTAGGTTGGGCGGGATGACAATGAGACGACGGCCAGCCTTCTTCATCCCCAGCATTCCTTCCTCCCAACCCTGCTCAAGCAGAGGATGACAGGAAGAGGGACAACGAGGTAATAACACCGTAATATGATGATGCAGTTACAGTTTAGGCTGGTCTAGGTGGGCTCTTTTCAAAACACAGTGTCACCCCATTGGGAGAGTTAGCAGAATTGCAAATGTCCCAGAGACTCAACAGGAAAGCCAGTGGTGGGAAACGTGGACAGAAACGTTCTGGGCTGGGCTGTCACAATACTTACACAGGGACTGAATAAAATGAAGTTTTCACTTTGTTTGGCATTTCCCCCTTTACCCCCTTTTATTTTAGTCATTGAGACACACTAGACTAGTTTGGTCATGTTCTAGCAAGGCTTATTTTACTTTCTATTTCAAAAGCTGTTGATACTGTGAGAGGAAGCAACATCAGGCATAACTAACACCAAAACATGGTGCAAAAATGTTGAATGAATGAATTTCACCTCCAGTGAAATAAAAAAATTGCCTCATGTTTGATGGGAATAAATTATTAAAATTTTCTTTTCATATATCTTATTTTCCCTCCTTTTCTCCTCCTCACTGATGTCACACAAGCTCACACCAAAACATGTAAGCAGATTTGTATTGAACTACAAGCCAATCACATGTATCATCATCAGTAAAAAGTGATATTAAAATGTATACACAATGATCGTACAAAGGTAACAGATCAAGAAGCTGTGGAAACAACAGGAACAATGTCCAAACAGTTTGTGAAAGGCCTTTCCTGTTGCCAAAGCAGAAGTAAAAGAAAGAAGGCTGTTACCAGGTTTTGATCTTATCCTCTGAAGTTAACCTGCTCCAGACATTTTGGAGGTCATGTTACTGCCAGCTGAGCGTTTTGGTTTTTTACATGATGTGTGTGAAGTGTGAACTGCAAAATGATCAATCACCGTGTCTAAATTAGAAACGAATTTGCTCATTTTGTCCTACAAAGTTTGTCCTCTGACAAACATGTGATATTCGAGCATCTTGACATTATAATGTCATCGTGTTTGGATATAAGAAACATTGCGATATTGGTTGTCAGCAAATCCTGATGAAACATGTGGGAACAGTGAGCTTTTTTGGTGGTAAAATACAGTCTTTATGTATAAATATCATGCATCATTCATAAGAAAATAAGGGACCAACACAAAAATTAGGATACCACTAGATTCAAATAGATTGAAATGAAATTTAGTAATAAAAAGTAGCAGAGGAAAATTGAAAAGATTAAATTAGCTGATATAAATTATAGTGATTTTATTAAAAAGGTACTTTTGTGGAGTTTTACCTTAAGATGCTATTCAGTTTGTTTTGACTTACTTTGATCACTTTTCCAGTTCCAACTTTCAGTCGTAGCAACTTGTCCTTGTTCTGGTTGGAGTCAAACATCTGAAATGATATTTAAGATCCAAAGAGTTGTGTGCCAGCATGTCCAGAAAATCCACAGGAAGCCAAGATAAAATCTATTTGTTGATATTATTACTGAATAATGGAGGAAAGGTCTGACCTGTCCGATGGCGTGGTTCTGCAGGAGCCAGCCTGTATACACCACCTCCAAAGAGTCTCCATTCTCCACACACTGACCCTCACCAAGAGTCAGATCCTGGATCACCACAGCATCTAAGGAGGCTGCACTGTTCGCTTTCGCCAAACACACCTGATGCACATAAAAGGAAAGACGTCAGCATCTAATAAACATCACAACTCTTGCAATTTTGAGAAAGCTTGTATGGGTCAGGACGATAAAGAGGTTTAGATTTAGATAATCACAATCTCAGCTGCAGGTCTCCTCCTGTGTCACTCACCTCTTTGCAGAAGTCTGCTGAAGCTTTCTCTGATTCAAACATCAGTGACCAGTTCTGCCTCGGGTCATCATAAAAAGTGCAGTAATTGTTTGGCTGTACCTGGGTGATTAAAAAAAAAAGAACACATGGCGAGGAAGTCAGAAAAGACATGGCGAGGAACAACGAAGCTCATGGTGCATCATTTTTCATCAGTAATCTGCTAATTTGCAAAGCAACTTGCTCAGAAGTCTACAAGTTAAACACTCTGTGAGAATTCAGGAGAGCCATGAACTTTAATATATTATTCCTGTTGCCAAGTTTGGAATTTATCTACACTGTGACAAACTGCTTTGTGTGCTGCAGATCCTTAATTGTAATCAACTGATATCTTTCAAAAGTATATGCAATTACAAATCTGAGGGAGACAAATCTTCACATTTAATGAAGGTTTTATTTCACATTTTCATATTATTACTTCAGATTTTTATGATAGCTTGCAGTGCTGTGATGCAGCATTAAAAACCCTAAATAACAATAAAAAGGATCATTAAATTTCCCAGTAATTTTCCTTCTCACTCTGTCTTTAAACAATCAATGAATAATTGAGTTTTAAAGGAATTCAGCAAAAACTAAGCATGCAGTTTGACATATCACAGCTGCAGCAGAGTGAGGTTCACAAAGTTGTCCGGACAGCAAGAGTGAGTTGTGCTCCAGGACCAAACAGCACCTCGTAATTGGTTTACAAGAACGGTCCAAAACGCCTGATGTGCCTGTGGAAGATACTGCAAAATAATCTGGAGAGGGGGCAAGACTCCAGAGCAGTGGAGAACAACTTCATCGAGGTTGAGAAAGGTGGCATCAGAGGCATCTCAGGATGTTTGGAAAAAAAAACACGGGAGTGTTCACACAGCTCATCACAGAGGCCAGGGAGAACAGGGGAAACCTGTCAATGCTGAAGCTGGAAACCTGTCAATGCTGAAGCTGGACTAACGACACCAGTCACCCTTCAGGGAGCTCAGAGGCGACTGAGAGGAAGCTCACCGCGTATGAAAGGCCTGGTCAGAGAATGTCAGCAAGGTGGCTGGAGAGGAGAGAGGAGGAGAAGAGCCATGCACAGTACCGCCGAGCCATGGGGGCAGTGTAGCCAGTTTGCCATCAGGACACAAGCCCAAGCTGGGTTGCCTTGGAGGATGGCGTTTGATATTTAAAGACCCAAAACACCCGAAGATTCCAGGAACATCACTGAAGATGTGTCCAGAAGCGGCAGTTGTTACATTTATTTATCGGTTACCAAAGCTCCTTTGCGCACACAAACACCAACACCTCGTTACTCCGAGCTCCCGCTCTGGGTAGAGTCAGCTAACAGTCAGCTAGCTAAGCTAACTAGCTAATGGCAGAGCCTACAGTTAGCAGCAGAGCCATGTATAATAACACATTTATGACCATCACATCCACCGGCAAGCAGCGAGCCAGTGAGGGAGTTTCATGTTACAAGAGAGAAGGCCCAGCAGCAAAGAGAACACACAGGAGCACAACGCAAGTTCCACACAGAGATGAAAAATAACGTTAATTGTAGTGGTAATGTGCTTTCACACATGTAAAGTCATATTTCAAGTGTAAAGTGGGATCTTCCTTCAATGCATTAGATAATCCGTTTATCATATGTACTCCACATCCTTTACGTCTCCACTCACCGTGAAAACAAAGCCCACATGAATCTTGGCTGCGGTCACTTGTTTCTGCTGGCTCAAGTACAGAAGCAGCTTGTACTGCAGAGAAGAAGAGGTGCATTATTCATACAAATCAGAAGTCACACCAGTAATCTCAAACGAGTGACCTATTAGAAAAAGCTTCCACCTCTTTTGTTGTGTGGTTGCCCAGTACGGCTGCTCCCAGCTTGCCCTGCTTCACATACTGTCCGTTCAGACTGCGCACGGGACAAAAATGGCAGTGGTAGTTACAGCACGCAGACAGCGTAACAATTTAATTTAATATGGTTTCAATTAAAAACAAAACAACATTAAAGTGGTTTTAAAATATTAAAAACAACGCCCTCACTATCTGAAGGCTTGGACGGCTGTAGCGAACAGAACTGCAGGCGCTCCGGGGGGCGGAGCTGCTTTCTGTGCGGCAGTTGCTGTAAACAGACAAAAGACATATTCAGTTCAAATTCCACATCAGACGCCATTGACGCCTCTGATGTTCTTACCTGAATTGGAGCTCTTCCTGGGCTGTTTCGGTGCCGTGTACTGAAACGACTCGTTCCCCTGACTGGCTTCCTGGTCTAGTCCAAACAGAGAGGCCAACTTGGCCCTGCAAGGAGAACAAGCGTGAAGATCGTCTAGATACACTTGTGTTTGCCATGAAATGTATGATCCACTCCATGGTTCACTCATAGGATACAGATGTCTTGGCCTCAGATCGTCCTGATAGGTACGGGCTCAGACGCTGACTGTGTCGTCAGGCCAGTTCCGTAACGTACTCCTCCTCACGTGGGTAAAGCTGCTCATATAAACCTTTCATCTTCAGGAGTTTAGCTGCCTGCCACATTTCAACAGCCCCTAACATCGTTTTAATCCACATGAAGGTGTTCAAATACACAATGGGCTACATTATATGCATTCTATCTGCATTTGATCAGAAAGGGATTTAAAAAATGAGTTGCATTTTTTTTTTGGTTCAAACTACTGATTCCCAGTTCTATGGAAGTGAGAGGAACATTCATCCTCACTTTTTATGTCATTTTGTATTTATCAACAGAGAGAAGCAGATGGACCTGGAACGTTTCAGCCTGCCAAATGACTTAAATCATTCATCAAATATCAAAATTGTTGGCGATTTATTTTCTGATGAACCTATTAACAACAACTGTGGTGTGAAAAGAACCTGAACATCCCTGGATCATTACTCACTGCAATCAGTACAGCTACTACCTCAATTATAAGCTCCGATCTCATTATTTATAACAAACAGGATCAAACCTGCGAGACTAGACCAACATTACTGCAAAGTTTCTGTAGTTTTAAAACAAACCAAGCCATGGAAACTGCCCAATTAACTGTACTGACCCCTGGAACTCCTTCCACTGGTAATCACTGGTATCTCCCAGAACGGACATGTTGAAGGCATTTAGGCCCTCGTTGTTCGATGGCAAGGAACTGGGATGAGGAGGAGCAGTCCGTTTGCATGCGAGTTAAAATCCTTCTAGAGTTCGTTCCAGTGCTTCTGTCCTGGGCTACCCCTGAACTCTTGTTCCCCGGTGCAGTCGCACCATCGCAGTAGATTCAACAGCATAGCAAGGAAACTGAATAGCTACGACTTAGTGCCGGGTCTCCACTGAGCAGATACGGGCTACGGCAGAAGCCTTCACCTTCCTCCTCTAACAGGCAGCATGTGAGAGGAATTAGCTGCCATAACACTCCTCCCACTACACTCTGGCTGCTTATTCCAGCAGCTCACACACACTGGGGCTGCTATCACAAAATGCTCATGCAGTGCCACATAGCACAAATGTAGCAAGTCAAGTCAATTTTAAACGGGCTTGAGGGGATTTTTTTTAAGCAAAGCTGTAAAACAGAGAGCCTCATAATCGCACATCAGCCTCCATCTTAAGTGGCTTTTCATAACAAAACGTGCACAGAAAATCTATACCCTACCCAATTCATTTCTTTATTCTATATTCTGACAGTGTATTCAGAGCTAGCTCTAACACACTGCAACACATTGTTTTGTTAATAGTGGTTTGGTTCATCAGACTCAGGATTAAAACATATCTATATCTAATAATAAAGAGATTTGTGAGGTTATAAGAAGACCTTTGGCAAATCACAACATTAAGTTACTGTCTACATAACAGGAAGCAGTTAGCTAAGCGACTTAAATATGAATGTGGAATGAAATTTCATCGCAGACCAGACAGAGAAGCTGCATTCACAAAAAAATGTCATGTGAAAATATCACAGACAGGAGGGCTTAGTGTGCTAACTCATCAGAGCAGCAGAGGGACCAGAGCAGAGATGCAATGTGAGATCAGTAACACTGTGTCGGGTATAAAGTGCTACAAAGCTCCACAAACGAGCCACTTGTTGGGTTGATACAGATGTATTATATCTGTATAAAAATCTGCATATGATGAGAATACTTTGTAGCTGCGAACCTTTACATGTTAACATGGAAACAGACGTGAAATTAGCGAGCTCTCAGCTTTCGTGGGCTACTCTGATCTCTGGCTTAATATTTGGAGAGTTAAGTCTCATTAATTATCTAAAACTGTAATTAGAGTTCTTTTACTTAACAAGCAGGACCTTTATCAATATTAGAGGTCATTTTGTAAATCGGCACATTTTTTTCATCTGAGAGTGAACTTAATTTAAATAAAATCCCAGCTCTTTGAAGTGGTTCAGTGCTTCCCTTGTTTTGCTTCATGGTAAAAATATGTAAGCCCGATAAGAGACAAGCTTACAAAGACTCACACAGGGTTTACGTTATTTTTTAAAAGGTCGTAATAAATTTTCATATTTAAATGATATTTGGTCCATACAGGTGAACAGCTAACCCTGGCTAAATAAATGGTGGTAAGCTAGTTAGCTCGCAGGCTAAGAGCATTAGCTTTGGTTGGAAACAAACAAACTCACCCTCCTGTGGGAGACAGGAAGTCTCCGTCTTCATCGTCCCCGCCGAACATCTTCTGAGTTTGAAACCTTTTCTTATTAAATCAAACGTATGAACAAATGAGTTAGCTGGTTTAACATTACTACTTTGTTGAACTGTGACTTTTCCTTCCTGTTTGTGGGGGAATCAGCTGACTTTCCACCTGATCCGAATTCAATTAGATCGAGCTACCGCTGGAGGGCGCCAAAGACTGAGACTAACTTTCCCTTAGATGTGACCTTGAGTGGTTGTTAGTTTCTGTGTGCCCTGTGACGAACTGGCGACCTGTCCAGGGTGTACCCCACCTTTCGCCCAATGTCAGCTGGGATTGGCTCCACTCCCCCTGTGACCCTGCATAAGCCGGATAAGTTGGTATGGACGACAGATGGATGGATACTAATAATATATCTATTTTATTTGAAGTTTCTCTATTTATCTGTGATACCTGATTTAGGATTATTTTATCTTAAAAATGAATTGCATTGAAATGGCATAAATGGCATACACAAAAAATGAATTAAGAAATTTAAATATATATATATATTCCTCCCAGGGTTGAATTCTGTTGGAACTCACTTTTGGAAGAAAATTAGGAAAGATCCTGGACTTTGCCTCGTATGTTTTGTATTCCTAATAAGACCATGAACGTTCAACTCAAAATTAAACATAACGTGTGTGGATGTAGATTTTTGGGAAAATGCTGATAAAACATAATTACTTTTTTCTGGGAGCAGAATAATTCTCATGTTTTAAATACCACTATATGTTACTCACTTTAGACTTACTATTACCAGAACAGAGTGTGGCTGGTATTGTTTTCACCTCGAGAGTTTCATTGTCTCCTGTCTGCAGATGCACTGATGAAACTACAGGTGTGTAGTTGAGATCAAAATGAAGGCCAACATTGAAGATGGGTGTGGTCCGAGTAAGGGCGCTGGAAGTAGAGGGGTTGGAACTAAGGGCCCGTTCGTTCACTTTAAGTTGCGGATCACTGTAATGAAACAGAGGCTAAAGTAAAGCAAGTAAACAATCATTTCCAGTAGTGTCAGATAGTAGAATGTGCTAAAAAAAATATGCAGTGGAGCTCATTGAATGCTAAAAAAACTGAGTGACAAATTTAACCAAATAAAAATATGTGATTCTCTTTAATACTTTGAATGCCATATGGAACAGAAAGAGCTGGTGTGCTCCCTCCAGCCTGTAACCAAATGTTTTCCTATCATCACAGCAAAAATAGATCTTATGACAGTCCCATAAACATAGCCATATTTCCTACAGTCAGTGTTAATTAACTCTAACTCTCATGCCTTCCTTCTTTGCCAAGTTCATTAAAAGAGCTACATTGTTTGGCTGAACCACAAATAGCATTGTCATCAGTCATAACATTGTGTCAGCCCTGGCAACACATAGATCTAATTCAATCGAATCTGAAGTGTGACATGAGCATTGTGTTTGAATGAACTCCACAATCACTGTTGATTGCCATCATCTATTTTATGCTAATATCTTCCTGTCCTTGGCTCTGAGAACACTTGGCATGCTGCACATTCAGCTGTTGGTGTTGGCTGTGTCACTACTCTTGGCTTCACTGTAATTTGGTAATTTGTTAGCAGTTGTAATTATATTCTGTACAACTGGCAACACTGAAAACATTTATATTTAGCACTCATTCATAGCTAGCCATGCTAGCGGCATGGCATTTAGGATGGTAGGTCTGTCAGTCAGTGCAGACTTTGGATCAGAGGGAACTATTAGATGGATTTCTATGGTACCCAGGGGATGAGTCCTCGTGACTTTGTGATCCTCTGCCTTTCCTCTAGTGCCACCCTGTGGTTCACTGGAGTCCCAAAAGCCAGACGTTTCCTTCTAACTCAGGGGTGAAATTAAAAAACTTAACTGGGATATGTTTTTAACACCAAGCCAGTACAATGTGGTGACCTGGTCATGTCATTGACCCCAATGAAAACACCATGGTGTATGTTGAAGATGAACTAGAAATATTTGACTAAATGTTATGTGCCACTTTAAATTTTCATGAGCGACTCACTGGGTATGAGTTTTAGGAATAAGCCCATTTCAGATCAGATCTAAACTATCTTTTTGCCTTTTGCAACAAGTCCATTTTAGCTTAAGAAGATTGTTTGCCCTTGCACAGATGTCATATTTCATTCTTAAAATATAGGGTGAAAACTTTAATTGATGCCCATATGGTATGTTAAGTCATCATAAAGATATCTGAGTACATAAAGTTGATCATTGTAATCAGTGCATGAGGTATTGCACAGGGGATAGACCAGTGAACATACACTTAATGATAAAACAAAGGTGTGCTGAATGACAGAACTGTTCCTTTATGCAAGTTGTATGTATTTGACATAATGTGATTTTCTAAATTTTTCCCTTTCGCAAATTCACAAAGGTAGTTGTTCCATGTTGATTTGATATGTTCGCATATCAAAGTGCCAATTGACAGATTTACAATACAGTTAATTGGCTGCAGCCTAATCAGCCTTCACATGCAAACGCTGCAACGTCTAGAGATAACGAGGTTTAAGCATTTTTCCATCCACCCCATGCATTGAACAATGTAAAATAATAAGGGCTGACTACTTAATGGGAAACCTGTATAGCATATTATAGGATGTGAACCTGATTGTCATTTTATGGCAAATTTGAACTTTAAAAGTGTGTTTTGGCTCACTGTTGACACAGCATGTTAAATCCTCTGAGCAGTTTTTTTAAAGAAGGAAATGTCCCAGAACGAGCCATCTGATTTAAAGGTAATAAAGTGCTTTGTGCTGCTGTAGTTTACCTTACCACCCTGGTCATAATGTCCCTTGTGTTGTCTGTCATAGCCCCCCACCAGATAACACATACACACAGGACGATGACATATAATCCATCTTCTTTACTCTCTCTTTCAGTATTTACACAATCATTGTACAGCAGTATTACTCCATCATATATGGCACATTTTAACCATCTTGTACCTATCAAAAATATACAAAAATAAACATTGCATCTGTTTCTTCCTATATCACAACTCATCTGTCCATTTCTTTTGCTGTGTGTTAGGAAGAGGTAGGGGATTTCCTGTTCCGCTTCGCTCGATGTGTGGGCTGAAATCGGATGAACTCAAAGTGTTTGCTTTGGTCCGTGTTGGGGAAGGGAGGCGGGCCCGTGTGTAGCCTCTTGATGAAATGGACCTCTCTCTGGTTCTCCCTCGTTCTCGACGCTTTGATGGGCCTCCCTTTCCTGGTGAAAGCCACGTACCAGCCGTCATACTTGGCATTCTGGAAGGCCGTGTAATTGTTCTCCAGCACTATCTCTGTGAAGATACAATCCCTGCTCCGGCCGTTGGGCTGCGTGAGGAGGCAGAAAAGGTTTCTTATGTTAAATCCGGACAGACTGCATGACATACAGATAGAAGCGTGCATTCTGATTCATACATACATACATCAAACAAAAAATGCTGCATAAAGCAGCTATATTACCAATGTCATATGATCTTAGAAAAGCCAGGTATGACTATGTAACAAATGAGAAATGAGAAGTAGAAACGATAAGCAATAAAACACAGCCTTGCTCACACTCAGGGGTCCTGGTGCTACAGTCTTACTTGGTCTGGTGTGACCAGGAGCTTACGGTGGCTGATGTTAGATAACGTTAGCAAACTTTAGAAAGATGTTGCTGTGTAATGGACATTACTGAGTCAGTTAGAATGAACCACAATTGAAACTTGTTACTGAACTTTTGTAAACAAAAGTTATAGTCTACCCCTGTATATTTGGACTTTTTTACTGCAACATGAGCTATAAAATGTGTTAAAAATGTTTACTTATGTTAGAGGGTAATTTCAGTATTTTTAAACTTGCAACATATTTTTCAATCCTGGAGTGCCACTTAGCGAACCACAGTGGCTGCACAATCTACGGCCATCACGCCAAAAGTGCTGGCCACTGACAGACTCAGACTGCGATAGTGTTTTTAAGTGTCTGACAACATCATGGAAAGGATCTGTATGAGTAACACCCGGTGACATCCTTTGTTTTTAATAATGAACGTCTCCAGAAAGACTGAGTCTCACTCAAGGACAATTCTCACTCTGAAATCTCGAGAGAGGCGAATTGTTGCAGGAAGACCACTGTCGAATTGTGAGTCAGAGTTTGGCGGAGGAGTTCTATCGCAGACACTGTTGTGAACTTACAGAGGCTTATTGGTACTTATTGCATTGAAGTGCAGTTATTGTCCTTCTGGGTGTACTTCTTTATGTATAAACAGACATTGCAGCAGCCAGAGTTTCAACACTTAACCATGATGGGAAATAGATTCATGACGTGTCATGTCAGCCAGATGTGTTAAATTCATCTTTTCTATTCCATGAAGGAAATGGAGAGTTGATTTTTGAACAAACATAAAGGCAATGCATGATGTCTGGGTACTGTTGGAATCTTTATGTATATAAGTTATCTTCGTCACTGTCAGCCAGGGCAAATAAGACTGAGCAAGTCGTCTGAGGATTCCTTTTTCCAGCACATCATGTTCTGGGGTGACTGACAAGTCTACAAGTCTATCTAGGCCACAATGACAATGGACTGTAGCTTTAGTGTAGGAGCTTCGGTGTGTATTTTAGTGGGTGAGAGATCTGATCAGGTGAGGCCATGCGAGCATGTGTTGTAAGTCCTCTGAAGAAAACCAAGCTCATATGGATTTAGATTTTTTTTTTCCATAAGTGGTTTTCCATATGTTTTTTCCAGTGACATGCTGACCACTCAAAGAGCTGATAGATTTATAAACATCTACTTTACATGTTAAATTAATTCGGGTTGTTTAGGCCTGAAAGATATGTACACCCTCAGGCTACATTTTTGGCAAATATGCACATTTTAAAATAAATGCCTTCTTCTTGTGAAATTCACTTTGCCTTAATGTAAAAAGATTACTTGACGCAAATATTGCTTGCAACAATATAATTTGGCTGCTTAACATTACCAAAATATAACTTTAATAAGCTTTTCAATTCATTTAGTCACAGCAGTGATTCAAAACATTTGCATATGAACTAAAATGCACATACGGTTTCAGTGTCTGCAGCCAATAGTCTACTTGCTTTCAAATAAAAGAAATCTAGAAATGTATATTGTACCTTTCCAACAAGTTTCCCCTTCCAGTTCATGCAGAGGTAGCGCCCACTCTCCGCACCTCTTATCCTCACTCGACTGCCAAAGGTATCTGTCTCAACAAAAAGACGAGCTGCCAGAAAAAAAGGGAGAAAAGAAAGTGAAGACAAGCATGAAGTTCCCTTGATGAATAGCAAATATTATTCGGACAAGGCTGATTTAAAGAACTACAATTCCCGCATTATTGCACAATAGCAGACATAAACAGCATTTAAGGTCTGCTACCTGTCCATTAAGGGTGTGGTCTGCATTAATATATCTAAAATATAGACAAAGCATTCTATAAAGATGTTAGATTTGGGCAGTTGAGTCATTGTGCTGGTTGTAATTTTGTATGTGTATTGTCATTTCTTCTGTGGACGAGTTCTCTGTTGAGCCGAAACTCCAGACTTTCAGGATAAACAGTTGAGTCAATAAGAGCCTTGAGGCACTCACTCGCCCAGGTAATCCTCCTGAAATGATTCTTCTTACACCAATGATTAAGCAAATGTTATCACTGAACACCAAAGAGCTGTATTGAAAATGAATCAACATTCTCAATTGCATTTGTCTTGCGGTCAATGATGGGGCGTTGGGCATTACAACAGCCTTGTGTATTGGGGATATGGAGACAAAGGACTTGTCCTACTCAGCCACTAATTTGCCAGACGATGGCTTGATGGATACTGCTGGGAGACTGAATTACCATATAAGTTGAAAAAACAGATACCAGCAGGCTGTAGGTGAAACTGCTGGTAGTGTCTGGGGCATCGGTCCCCAGCAGGGATTTGTAGCTGTTTTGTCAGAGACCCAAAACCTGAATTGTTCCATTGAAGATTTGCACTTAATTCCTCTGAAGAATCCCTTCACATAGTTTCACCATTTATTGCAGGTCAGTCTCTGTTAACCAAGAGCTAGTATTTCTACAGAAATCAAAAATAATATATACAACAAATTACAACAGGTTTGACTGCAGATTTTACATACAGACAGTTTAAGGATGAATTACTGTGATATCTGTAGGCCTATATATCCAATATCCACTTGTTTTTTTTTAAACAATTTATACAGAAATATGGACCGATGTCTGGTAAATATCAGTACAAAATAGCCCCACTTTGCATCTGTACCATGACTTACATTCAAGTCACAGAGCAAAGCATTTGATTTTCTAAAAAAAGAATTACCTATATCTGCCACATTTGGGCTCATTTGAACTCAGAAGGTCCTTAAACACATAGTTGTTTTTATTGTTCTTTCCAGCTCTTTAGCCTCCTGTAACTCCAAGATATATTTCTCAAAGACTCTTCTCACCATCACACTGAAAAAAGATTTAATCAGCTGAGTGATTGAAAGAATGTTGTCACGGTTCCCAAGTTGTGACTGTTTTTCCAAATTTACACAAAGGTTGGTATATATTGATACCATGTGTCTTATTTTCATAAAAATAATATACAAATGTCCTCCAAGGTTAATGGCAGGCCTTAGCTCTTACCGTACATATTCCCGTCCTCAGCTGTGGCGGTGATCCTTTTGCCCTGGATCTGGACGTGTTTCCCGCTGGTGCGGCTGTAGAGCTGGTACACCCTGACCTGTCTGCGGCTGAGCTGGTCCGTCACTGCGCCCTGTGTCCTCACATACTGGTTAAAATTAGGAGACGGGTGATTCTCCCCCTTTTTTATGCAAAGGGAAAAATGAAATACATAATTTTTTCCTTTCTAATCGTATAGCCAATTTGTATAATCACTAAAACAGGTTGTAGGCTACAAAACGAATTTGCCCTGTGACTGCTAGTCATTAACTACTAGTTAATAGTATCAGTTACAAGTTACTCATATTCAAATGAAATATGCTGTTCAAAAGTGATAAACAATGTCGACCAAGTTTTTAGTGCGCTTACCTGGGCATGGCACCACAGCACGAAAAAATGAAACGATCTGTTGAGGCAACAATTAGAGTTGTTATTATAAAGAATCCATTTTGTGGCAAATATTAAATCAGACTTACAATCTGTACGTCTCAATGTCTACAACTCTATCAATCGTCTTACATGTAAATGCAGCGCTGGTTTATTCCATACATTCTTCGTTTTATTTAATCCGATCAAGAAACAGAATCTTGAGGCAGATAAATCCCAAAAGGATGCGGTAAATAAATCCAACGGAGCTCCCACAGTGTTGCATATGCACTCCTGACCTGTCCATCCACACCAGCAAAGTCTCTGATACAACCACCTCCGAGTTATTTCCCTTCACATTTATCAAAAACCTGATCCAGCTGACTGGGCGGTCAAGAGCGCTTCAAAAGATCCGTGCAGCGCACCAAAAGCTGATACATCCATTATAAAAAGCTCGTTAGATTTTACTTTTCATCAGTGGGGTAAAATGTGAGGGATCCCTGGCTCGTGCAGCTCCGCTTGGGTTAATTCCAGGTTTTGAAAAGCCCTCTGTCTCACCGGGATCAGGCTGCTCACTGGTTAAATGTTGAAAGGCCAAGTCCCTCCCTGAAATCTTAATGTGGGTGGGCACAGAAACAAGACCCCTAATGATGATTTAATAGGGAGGCACATGTGCAGAAAAAAAAAAGAAATAATTCACATTCTTTAAGATTAGCAAAAGAAAAAAACAAAGAAGTTGAATTTCACATTCAAACCCTAAAGGTAAATTTAAAAGACAAAAAAACTGCTTTGAGATTTTTAACTCAAATTTCATTCCAGACTATCCCTGTCTGCCTTTACTGTAGATCATTACTGCAGCATTGAATTTTAAAGTGACCAGCCTAAAGGATCCTTATTTGTGTGACAATTAGGACCATTGCCCCACCACACTCGCATTTTATCCAACTAAAGTGTCCATCAGCATGTGGCCATTCAAAACAGGCCAATTGCTTGGCTTTAAGTATTGCTGTTTGCAGCATTCTCGAGAACCACTGATCTGATCGACTCCACATTCTACACTGCCCTCCCTTGGCTCATCACAAAAATACCCACCAAGTGTGAAGTCGATCGGATGAATGTTTCTCGACAATTGCTCAACATTTGTGGAAGGAGTAGCAGAAAAACAGATTTGGGTGTGCATGGCTTATTAATCAAGGACTTATGGTTCAAAAGTTACAGGCCAAAATGCAAAGGTCCTTGTTATAACGCCAAATTGCACCAAATTCAACACTGAACTCCCTTAGGCCTTAACTGCCAAGTGTGAAGACGACTGGATGAATGGCTGTCGAGAAAAAGGACAGGACACACGTACAGACAGACGGAGCTTCCTCTACAGTTAGACAGTTGCGATGCCTATTCAACATGGCCTGGCCCCGAAACAGGCTGAATGCTAAGTCTCCAGTGCTGCTGTTTGCAGCTTTCTCTTCACACATGACACTGCTCTTCCTTGGGTCCTGAGCAACACCTGCCATGACATAGTTGTGTCATTTGAGTGCAAAAGCTCACGCGAACATTTTATGGCCTCAGTGAAGTCAAAGCCCCAATCAGTGTCTTTGGATAAGCCCCAGTTTTTACATGCCCCAACAGAGTGACTTGAGGTGATGTTTTTCACCAGAGCAAGCAGGCCCACTGCATCTGTACGTGGAGGGTCACACCAAGATGGGAGATCTCCCAATGCAGAGCAGTGGCATCTTTTCCTGGTATGGCTATAAAACCAAAGCAAAAAAAATCAAACACCATTTTAAGTTGGTTGATTACTGTTGTTAAATGATGATGTCACAACTTTGCCTGTGTCTAGTTATATATTAGATTTCATTGACTACATAACACACTTGTGCATAAATCACCTCTTTCTCATTGAGACATGGTGACTTTTGTCAGCAAACACACTCGTGTGCTGATGCACACTGATGTCTGACACAGGCCATGGCGTGCGCTGCACCCTGCCATGATTTTCTTTCAAAATAATTTCGAATTAAACACTTCTGTGATCTGGCAAATAACCAACATACTCTTGCCAGGACTTGCACCTGGAATCTTCCATCGTATGGGTGGATGTGTTTCTTACAGCAGTTGACATGGCAGGCGGATGAATCAATTGCAAACAGGAAGTGGGAATCACTCAGCAATGCGTTGGCTGATTAGCCTCAAACCTGTTCTTGAAGGACCACTCCTGATCCCACCCATGTGACATTCATAAGGAATTGTTATAGTGCCAGGAAATTTTGATCTTTAAACACTTAATTTTCTGCATTCTGGTTAAAGTTTCTGTACCAATTTATAGTGGAAATGTTTTTATTTATGTAAAAGGAGACACAAAATTCAGGTGGCAGATGACATTTCAAAATATATGAATATAATATAATGTAATGCAGTGCAGCCCTCAGGCATTCTGTGCTGTTTTCAGATCTGTTTCTCCTGTAGATCAACTTTTCTCATGTGATATCCTCCCTGCTTGAGGCAACACGTATGTAGGCATGATTTAGTCTTCCATCCTCTTTTGTCATGTTCTAAGGGTAAGAATAGAAAACTTGGCCAAAAGGAAATTGTGTCAAGAAGTTGTTAAAGTTACTGGTTGGTGCTGCATGTTTGGGTTATTTTATAATCAGTAGCTAGTTTTTTGTTTTCTTAAGTTACTTTTTAAGGGCAATGCTCATTTGTTTCGTCTGTATTTCAGTTTTTTTCATGTGCAAATAAACCTTTAATCAGGCATTTTCATTTGTTATTTAAATGCAAGCTGTATTTCAGAACGTTTTTTTTAACAATTTATGCTTTAAAAAGTGGTGGGGACATGCCCCCAGTGTCCCCAGTGTAAATGACACCTATGTCTGTTTCCACAGAATAATTTCACTTCAGAATGATAGCAGACCATCAGGGCAGTTTGATGAAGAAATCCCAAATTAAAGCCCTAAATGTCACATGTGAGCCATGTTCCCGTTAAATCAAACTAGAATACAATAGAAACTTCCTGTTTCCGCAGACTGATTTTCATTTCAGGAAGATAGCGGACCACCCGTGTGTCACTGTGACAATATCAATACATTCTGATGTTGAATTTCAAAATTAAGCCAACTAAAATGTCAGATATAACATATGTTCCCACTAAATTCAGATTAGTATTAAAACAAAACTTCTTTTTTCTTCAGACCAATTCCACTTCAGAGTGATAGCACTGTGTCGCTAGGACAAAGGCAGAATAGCCTGATGATGAATTTCAAAATTAAAGCCCCATAAAATGTCACATATGTTACTACTAAATTCAGATTAAAATAGAAAAAGGAAACTGTGGAGTTATTTTAATACCAGCACAAATTGAATCTAAATTTAACAATCTTGAAATTGAAAAGTGCAACTCCAGGTAATCATTTCTTATTTCAGCAGAGAAAGAGAACAAAGGTAATGAGTTATTAATCTGACTCGGGGGAACCGGTCAGAAAATGATGACACGAAACACTTTCGTAAAAAGTGGACCTCCTGAGCAAGGCAAAAAAAGACTTTTTTATTATCAAACTGGCAGAGGCCATGCCCCACAAAACGTCCCCATATAGTGACTGTGAATTTTTTATGTTTAATAAGATTCCCCTGCTGTCACTGGTTTGGTCGCCGTGGAAAGCAGCAGTATCGACCAACCACTGGTCGACAAGGATGCTTCTCCAGAGATGGATGTAGTTCGAGTTAACAGTACAAGAGAACTATGTTCATTTAGTTATTTTTTTAAGTTAATTATAGATAAATAAACTTATAAGAATCTGCCAATACACTCTGCTTATAGCTGGAGTGTGATAACATTAGGCCAAGTCATAAATTGTCACATGACTGTGCCACTCCTTCATAAATTCTTCATGGCAGCAACGGAGCACCACCAGGGAAACAGAGGAAACAGGATGATTTCTAGCAGATGCTGCTTGGGAAGGCATCCTCAGAGCAGAAGTTGAAACAAAACAATTACAGACTGAGCTGGAGTTGGAACTGAAATTGCTCTACCAATACAGTTGTTCCTACAACAACTACATGGGCCTACCTATTGTATTTTTGAAGAGGAGGAGCGGTCCTATTTGGTACTGAAATAAATCAACTTAATAACAACAATAATAACAATAATAATTGACTACAATATTATTGTAAACATTGAAATATGTATTCACAATCATTGCTGTTTATATCCTTTATACATATTTTACAACCAGCAGATAATTAAATGGGAAATTATTTCAACTGAAGCAATACATTGGAAACAGTTCAATGAAAAGGGGCTGGTTAAGATTTTTTTAAACAGTAAGAGAGATCTGTCTGAACTTTTAAGGTATTGAGCCAAAATCACCTACATACCCAGAAAGCATAACAGGTTTTCTGTTTTAGTCACCAGTGTCCCAGATGAGTGACCCTGAGGTGAAAATTAATTTGAGAAACTGAATTTGAAAACTGAATTCCAAAGTGAATTTGGATCTAAACTGAAAGCAATACAAGTAAAGGTAAAGGCATTTTCAAAATGTTAAATTCAATTTCAATATGTAAAATAAAATTTCAAATTCAATTCAGATTCTATTCTTAGCACTAAAACAATTCCATAGTTTCCTTTTTCTATTCTAGTTTAAATTTCAATGGAACCCAGGTTACATATCACATTTCAAAGGGCTTTAATTTTGAAATTCAAAATCAGACTGTACTGATATTCTCTGAGGTGGTCTGCTACTTTTTAATTGATTTTGGACTGTGGAAAGAGGAAGTTTCCTATTAATATATATAAAGCTTATAGTAAAGGGCTGGCTCAGGTGAACCCTGAACCATCCCTTAGTTATGCTACTACAGGTCTGCAGTGCCAGGAGACTTCCCATGATGCACTGAGCTCCTCTTTCTCCTCTTCCTCTCCATCTGTATGCATTCGTATCATATAAATGAATATTACTAGCTTGACTTCTTTCCTCTCCAATAGTTTTGTGCTTTCTCGTCCCTATCCAATGTCTCCTTCGGTCACTTTCTGCATGTGTTTCTGGCTCTGGAGCTATGGGGTCTGGATCCATGATTGCAAGCCACACACTGCCCCCATGTTCCTGCTTGACACATACTGCAACAATGATCATTTTTTGTGCTATGATTATTATTATAATCATTATTAAGGCTATCTTTATAAGTACTACAATTATTTTTATTGATATTGGTATTATTACCACTACCATTATTATTATCTCTATGTGGAACTTGAATTGTGCTACTGTGTGTTCTCTTTCTTTCTTTGAATTAAATTGAAATTTTAATTATTAAGGCAGGTTAAAAGAGAATTACAGTAATCCACAGGTGATGTGACAAAAAAGCATGCATTAGCCTCTCCATTTAATTTCTTGACACAACCTACCTAAGTTTGACTATGTTTCTTAGGTGAAAGTTAGTGTGCAAATGTGAGAATCTAACTCATCGAGTGGTCAAAGATCACACTAAGATCATGCAGATTAGACAGAGAAGATGATCATAAGGCACCAGTGTTGTACCTGATCAACTGTGAAAGTTATTACTAATCAATACTTCAGTATATCTTCATATAACTGTAGAAAATGACTTGCCATCCAGTCCCTAACTGCATTTAAGCAGATGTTCTGTTCAGAAAGATTTTGGCTCTTCAGATTGAAATGTAAAATACAACCGGATGTCATCTGCATACAAATGATAGAAGTTGTTGCTAAAAGTGCCCTATTGGCAGCATGAATATGGAGAATAATATCAGTCCCAAGACTGATGCCTGAGGGACACCACATGGCAAAACAACACAGTCCAACACAAGTAAATCTACAGAGACAGAGGAGACCCACTCTTATGCAGTCCCAGCGATACCCACCAGGTACATTTGCCTGTGGATTAGAATATGCATAATAATAATCACAGTGTCAAGTGCTGTGCTGAGGTTGAATAAAACTAAAACTGAACAATCTCTAGCATCTGCAGCCAGTAAAATATCATTTGATACCTTGATGAGAGCTGTTTCAGTGGAGTGCAGTTTAGGGAAACCAGATTGACATGTTTCACACAGTTCAAGTATCGAAGTTTCTTTCCAACAACATTTTCTAAAATTTTGGAACAGAAGGGTAGTTTAGAAAAAATGTCTATAGTTCTCTGTTAGGAAAGCGGCCAGATTTGATTTCTTCAGCAAAGTGGAAAGTTGGACAATAAACTGCTTAAAGTAACTGAGGACACACCCTAATTAAAGAGAGCGGTTTATAATGTTGATTCTGCAAGGCTTGTTGAACTTAAGAACCTTTAAAAATAGGGAGGTTGTTAGGACATCTAGAGGGCTCAAGAAGGGTTTTATTTGTCCTAACAAGGCCACAACATCACCTAAGTACACAGAACAAAAGGACACAACTGAGTGAACTACACAAGACTGAGATGTTGCCTAAGTGTGATAAAAACAAGCTGATCGTCGTTAAATTTAAATACAAGATGTAGGACCAACTCTGGACATTTGCAATTCAAAACCACAGAAAGGCTCAGTGATTACCATCTGGCGTGTAAATTTATTTCTAAAGACTAAGCCCAGTACGACAATTTAGCTGGATTGTGCCTATGCCTAAATAGCAGGCTGCAGGGCAAACTTCGATCAAACTGATATTATCCATATTCTGCTGCCATGTGTCAGTCATGAACATAAAGTCTATATTTTCATTACATTACATTACATTTACTCATTTAGCAGACACTTTTATCCAAAGTGACTTACAGGAACAAAATACAAGCATCAACAAAGAATCAATGCAGCAGGAAACCTACAACTGACAATACCTAGTTAGTAAGGGCAGCAATAAATACTAGTAAGAGCTAACAGCACTAATGGCATTAATGGGGTAAATACCTAGGGACTTTCACTACAAAATAAGTAATTCAGGATAAATCACTTGTTTCTAATAGTCCGTGCATTGATCAGGGACGTCTAACTGGGGAAGGCAAAACAGCAGAAGAGCAAGCCAAGGAGTGAGGCAGCTGACAGGCGGAGGTTCTCGGTGCGCACATCATCTTGAGATGTGCAGTGTGGATGGTAATAATCTAAAATAATGAGATAATGTAACAGTGTGTCATCTCGAATGGGGGACATTACTCTGAATTGACACCATAGACAGAGAAGTAGTTTCAATGGAGGCAGGAGTGTGAAATGCTGCCCACAGGCTGAGGATTCTGCTGGAATGCTCTGCTACATGGGCCAGTGTGGGGATTGGACCAGAAATTATAACAGACTTTCCACAACTCCTTAGTGAGTTAGAAAGGAGCTGTTTTGTTTGTCCCTACATTTAATCCCCAATTATTAATGTGGTTGGGGAGAGAGGGTACGAGAACATAACGGCTGTGAGTTCTCATGACAGGAGAGTGCAGAGATCTCTCAGCTAGCCCAGGGCAGGGAGAACCTCCAGAGCATCTGACCACAGCTTTATTTAACATCTTTATCTTTCGGACGACAGACGAGGCTGCTACCCAAGATGATGGCCTTTTATTTGACTTCAAGGTGGAATGGTGAGCCACCCGGCTGCAGTGTCACAGAGTGCTGATTTCAGAGAGGGGTCAAGATCGGGACTAGTCAGGCTCCCAGGAGCACTGCAGAGCCCTCTGGTCCTGGGCACAGCCCAATTTCCCAAAACAAGGCCAATTTGTAATTTTTCCAGTCAGTATGAATTGTGTTGCTCCTCTGTAAAAGTTGACAAAAAACTTTGCATGTGAATTTACCCTTCTTAAGTTTCCTTTAGAAATACAGTTGTTTCTGAGCTTTCTTCACGAGAGTGGAGATGTGAAATGACCATGCCAGGTTCTCTGTGATGCTGATTCCCTCAAACTGTTGACCTGCTTCACCTCAGCTGCACGGATGTAGACAGGAGTGTGTGTCTTTACCTCCTTGTTTCTGAAACAATCAGCTCCTTGGTTCTGCTGATGTTGAGCAGTTATTGATTTCCTCCTGATATGAATTCTCACTGTTGTTTGTAGGACGATGTTGGTGTCGTCCGAACTTCACAACAGAGTTCTATCCATGTCAGGGACTGCATTCATGGGTGTACAGCATGAGCAGAAGGGCGCTGAGCACACAGCCCTGGGTTGTTGAGCAGAGTGTTAAGTTTGCCAATCAGTTTAATGGGGGGGATTGTGTTGAATGCTGAGCTGACATCAACAAACAGGTGAGTGTGGACTGGGATGTTGTTTTTGATGGTGCTGGAGAATTAATTTTCCTTCATAAGAATCGAGGTAATTACCACATGGCATTAGTTGTGTAGACTGACACTGCAGTCCTTTTTTAGTACATGGATGGTGGAACAACCTCCTGTGACAGTAATATGTTAAAAATGTCTGTAATGACATCCACTAGCTGGTTGGTACACGTTCTGAGTACATGGCCAGGGAATTTACTGGACACAAAAAATCTTATCAATCTCAGGTTCATCTACCTAATCATGGACAGATCTAGGGTGAGTCTTCATTTGTACATCTCATGCTGACTTGGATGCCTTACGGAACATCCCATTCTTACGGCTGACATTTAACCGTCCTAGTTAGAATCTATACTGATCCTGGATTTAGTATTTAAGTTATAAATATCTGAGGTTTTTTTAAAAAACATATTTGACCCAAGGTCTTCTGGGATCACAGTTTGTTTCAGTTACAGGTTTAGCTTCACTAAATTTACTAGCAGTAACATTTCTCTGGTAAACTTTCCCCTTTTTTAACTCAAGGTTTTCCTTTCCTTTAGAACCCAAATTAATTCCACTTGACTCAAATTTAGCTGCTTACACTAGCTAGCAACTCTATTTCCCTGCCTGGTTTGCTCAGTAGCGGTCAGTGTAATCTATGGTCGATGGTGGCCACATTTCTACGATTACTATACATGCTGGCTTTGAAGAACCCCACCTGGGAGAGGGTTGTTTTCTCTCACCTTGACTAAGGTGGGGTCAATGAAGTGGCGATTGCCAGATGCTTACAGTCAGTGAAGTTTTTATTTTGGAGAAGCAGCGCACCTAGGATGGGCTGACTTCTCTCTCAATCTCATGTGAGGTGGAAAAGGAGGACCAACCGCATCTGTAATTTGCTCCGCAGAATCAAGACGGAGCGCCTGCTGGAGAGGTGGCACCAGATGGCCTAACTCAGAGGACAGCGACTTGGATCTGCCCATGGCTCTATTTTAAATGCAATAGTTCCGCAAAAATGCATAAACCTCCTTCACTGTGTGTGCCTGGGTTCGGGCTCAGTTTGGAGTACTTCATATCCCTAACAGACTTTGCCTCCACTGGTAACTAATATGGAAGTCAGTTAGAGGGCATAGCAAGTACGAACTAGAGATAGTAGTTACTTAAGTTTATGAGTATGTGCATAGCCCTCTAACTACAGGCCCAGCTGGTTCCTTTTCTATTTCCATTGCTGAGTTCAAAAGGAAGATGAACAGCAGATGCATACGTACTATGTGTTTGCTACCTCCTTATTGGGTGGTGAGAAAGATTTGTCTCAGGCTGTCGAGGCAGAGTCTCGATGGGGTTAACTAATAATCCCATTAGAAGGCTAACACATACTCATAGAACTACTATTTAGAAGTATATCATATTAGAATCTACATAAAACAACCCTTTAAAATAAGTACAATAAAGATTTTTGAACTGAATTGTCTGTTATCTCAACTTCAAAATAATAAACACCTTCCCTTTAACATTTTTATAGCACATACACATTAGCTCTAACACATCTGAATACACACAAAGAGGCTTCAATAAATAAGTTTGTTTATTAAATTAAATTACAAGAGCCATTTGTAGTCGTGTTAATACTGCTTTACAGACTTTTAGACCAGTTGCAGAATTTTCCAAGATATCAAAACTGTGAAACCCATTTCCCTTCATCTGGGCCACTGTAGCTCCAGTGACAAGTGAAAGGAGAACTGGTGGTCTCCAAACAGCTCTGACTACATCGTAAAAATCTCAGCCATAAAGAGCAACTGGCTACTCTTTCTGACCCTGCAAAAATAGAGGCAAGGGTTTAGAAAGTGGGTGGTCCCCTTTATGAATGTTCAAAAGAAGAGAAAAGTAAAAAAGAAAAAAAAGACTGGAGGATTCACTTGGACAAGCAGCCTGCTCCTCATCAGAAGCAGCGGCTCTCTTCTTCTCCTTCATGCCACCCGAACCCACAATCAGGTCAGTCTTCACTGCTCTCAGTCGACTGATTCAGCAGCCTGGGAATGTTACGCTCAAAATGTGAAAATACCAGTCATCTGTAAATGTACTTTGGACTTTGCGCTTTTTCATGTACATGAACACTAAAGTCATACACTGAGAAGTGAAATGTACAGCTCTGTGCTTATTACAAAGGCTGCTGACCCTTAGGTAGCGCCCTGCCATTTGCAAGCTGACCATTTGAGCTTGCCAAATTTGACACAGCTGACGCATGCAATAAATTTGAACTAGTTTCCCCACCCCCTTTATCCATAATGAGTGCTGCCCTGTAAAGCCTTTGAACACACACACAAACCCACATACCAGCTATCCAAATGTGTAATAATCACGGGATAACGTTGTATTATATGCAGAAAGACACAACCAATCTTCAATCAAGTGTGAAATATGTGCTGATGTCTAAAAACTATACAATGTAGGTCAGACTGTGTGTGAATAACCAAAGAGGATATGTAAGAGCTAATGGGTGACAGACAACATTGTCAGGATGACCAGACTGTGCAAATCCCCGAGTCCCTGAGCGCTGGGTTGTCCGACAGGTGAAACCCAAGTTGCTGATCCGTGATTAACACTCGCCAGTTGCTGACAGGCTCTGACTGCTTCATCTACAGGCCAAAAAGCTGGGAACACTTGAGACTTGAAAACTAATAAAGTGACTCACACAACTGCCCTTCTCAGAGCCACGGACACTGAAAGAGTGGGAGGGTCTGTTGTTGGGGGTTAAACGGAGTGGTGGTAATGAAAATAGCTAGATGTCCAGCTACGCTGAGGCTACAGATTCACAAAGGATCCAGCATCTGTGTTATTTTTAAGGAGCAAAATGTCACTGAGCAATGATCATGCTCAAGGCGCATATCTAACAGGGTTAGATGCAAGGTCACGCCAAAGCCAGATCGCTTTCTGAAGACAGACGATGTTGTGAATGGTAATGACACACATGCTGCTGCTTTGAAGTCAAACCCGAAGCTCCTGAGAAATTCATTGTTAGCTGCTAATTAATTGTACAGGTATGTGCACATGTACACTCTCTCAGTTGTTTGCAGAAAACAAACTCTTTCTATTGTCATATATATTCATGGACACTCAATTTATATTTAACTATACTTGTAATGTCAGATGCAGTAATTAGCTTATATATAGGAGCCATTTCTTCATCCATCAGGACCTGAACAAATCTAGATGATTTGAGCGTGTACGGGTCTTCTTTAGCAAACTACAACATGTGAGTTACACAATTGTGAAACTGTTAGCTGTATTTTTCCTCTTTTGTAGGAGGCTAGCAATTTGCCTATCCTCATTTATGCTAAGCTAGGCTAAACACATCCTGGTCCAATCTCTCTCCTGAAAACACATAAATGAAAATGTGAAGTGAAATACATCCTCTCATCTAAGTCCGAAGAAGAAACAAGCATATTTCCCAAACTAATCAGATACTCTCTTAAAGAATTTCCTACAATAAAATCAGAGTTCATTTTGAACATATTTGAAGATGTAATAACTTGGGAATGCAGTATTTTAAAAGTGTTAATACTTTTGGATGCCTTTCCCTTCCCCTTTCATTTATAATATGTCCTGATTTTTTATGGCACTCATGTAGTTTTGTTTTCTGTACAACGCGGAAGCAATTAGACATCAAAGTCACAGAATAAATGTCATATATTTAAACACGTTTTACCTTGTTGATTATGTCGTATCAGTTGCAACCTAAACACAAAAGGAATGGCCTCACAAAAGCCAAAAAGTGCTCTTGAGAATCTATGGCAAGAGAAAAAAGCATGCAAACAATTTGACCTCTGAACACTAGCATTGGGAAACTGGCCATTTATTAGAAATTAGTTATGGATGGAAAAACATGTGACCTCCGGCTCCCAGAGGACACATCAAGCCATTATATTTGACTGGTTTGGGATTTCAAGGACTCATTGATAGCCATTTTCAAGATTTATTCTGTCATCAGTTGACACCAAGACTACAGACATATGTCGCTGATGTCACTGGGCCTTGCAGTCAAAACACATCCCAGACCCCAAAGGAATTCTTCAGAAAATCCTTTCAAAATAAGAAAAAAAGTATCTGCAACAGAAGCAGGAGCAACACTTCTTTACCCCATAGAAGTAGTCAACAGCACAACAGGAATGATAATTCTATGTAGAGTGAGACATTACATTACCAACTTTAAATTTAAATGTTGCAAAAGCAAAGTGCATTTGCTGGCCTGACCATCAGGAGCAATCTGGGCTTTAGTGTCATGCTCAAGGACACTTCGACAGTATGAGCTGGAGCTCAAAATCACCAACCCTGGGATTTTATGCAAATAATGAAACATGGAAAATGTAGTAACTTTCTCTTATCAGCTTAGTGTATTAGCCTTACCCTTGGGCAAACTAATTAGTGAAAACATTTTCACACTAAATATTATTTTCATCTTCATCTCTGATAATAATTTTGATTAAAAAATGCAAAAATATAGAAATAGTCTGATCAAAATGTATCATTAGATTCAATTTGGGTTGAGGTATTTTCATTGTTTAATTTTGCTCAATTATACAACAAAAACTTCCCTTGACACCTGAATTCTTTTAAAATAAAAAAATTATAAAATTATTTGTGTTTTCATTTGCTTTCAAGCTGATGTTAGATATAAATTCAGGTATGATGTTGGTATAATGCAAATGAGCGACAACAGGCATAAATGAGAAACCAGTGCTTGCAAAAGGTTCCTAGGTACGTACTGAATATGCACCAACAGGCATCGGGGGAATACATGCGCTATCTTGGCTGCAGTCTGAAAGGAAGAGGTGTGATGAGAAATCAGCGTCAAGGGGTTAAACATGAAGCAAGCATCTTGTCCATTTAGTGTGGATAATAATGATTTTACCATATTTCATTTTAAATCATTCACCCATGTCAAGCCTAGTAGGAATGGTAACTGATTTCCAACCAAAATCCAAAACCAAACAGTCATTGTCAGCACAGCAGCCACCAACTTTAAGCCAGCTATTAAAATTCTTGTAAAGTGTGCATCCGATCAAAAAGAAAATCTATTGCTCTTGTTTATTTTCAGTGTGTGCTTGTGAGTTTGTTGATTTATTCCCGCATGCTTCTAAAAATAAATTAGACATCCTGCACAAAATAAATGCGTGAAGCAGCAAACAGAAATAGAACACAGTAAAGAGTGTATGCATATGTAATCTTCAAAAGTAAAAGTACAAAAATGTGTTATAATGGCATATACTGTATATTACTATTTTCATTATTATGCACACTCTGTGTACATTAGCTGGTCTTAAGAAGGACATATACTGGATGTGTACACTATAAGAAAAGATGTATTTATTGTACTCAAACAAACTTGGGCAGTAGTGAGCGGTGGGCCCCAGCTCTGTGCTGTAGTGGAGGATGTGGGGCTGCAGCAGCTGTCTGCTCCCTCCGCCCTTTTTCGCTCTGATCTCTTCTCTGGAGTTCACACCTGATCAACAATGACTGCACTTCACACTGGAATTTTCCATTTTCTATTTTCTGTCACCCTCCGCGGCTTACCCCCATGGCGCAACAGCCCCCAGACCAACGGCAAGACAAGTGCTGTCCTACAACTTGGTGGCAGGCTGCAGCGACACCCCCACCGGCCGGTGACACAACAGCATGGCTGGTATTTCAGGCCCGCTTCCATGACTCAGTTGCTGTGGAGGGAACGGGGAGTTACTGATCCTCCATTGTTAACTAAAGCCCCCAACGTGGTGGCTGATGAAAGTCAATGAAAATTGTAACCACATTGTCAGCAAGGAGACAGTGTGGGGAGCTTAAGGATGTCACTAAAGGTGCTATGATTAGCATTTTGCCATACATACATCATTATCTCATTTACTTTGAGGGACACCTTAAACAAATAAATATATATCATGTAACTGAACATTATGTCAGTCACTTTTTTCCTACATCCAGCATTTGACACTTTTTGCTTCTTGGACAGAGCTGACGTAAAATCTACTGAAAACTACAAACAGTAAATTTCACGTTAGCTTAAATTGCCAAACACTTTTACCATCTTTATCAAATGTGAACATTTTAAAACTCCTAGTGTGAAGGAAATGTGTGTTGAAATGGTGCTTTTTGCCTCATTAATCCAGTTTTGTGACTGTCTTCAACCAGGAAACCACAGCATTGCAACTTATGCGGGAGGGTGTACTGGTGAGATGATGATATACAATCTAAGAAGGAGCATTTAAGTAACACATCTATGAGTTTAAAGGCTTAACGGACACAAAAGCACTCCATAGTACTTTCTAATACAATGTGACTGATTTTCAAACTATCGTACAAAGTAATACTTTTCACTGACTGAGTCGAGCGTCGTGGATGAACACGATGAACGCTGCCCTCTTACCTGGCTGTGACCTCCACAAGGGCTGCCATCAACCCCTGTCAATCTCTCCTCGCATCCCGCCTCTCCCTGCCCCTTGTTCCTCTCAAAGGCTCCTTCACAGCCAATGAGGGCCCAGACTCTGTGGCCCTGCTAACTGTGGTACAAATGCATAGAGCCACTCAGAAAGCCATCAGTTACAAGTTCCACAGACATAATGACATAAACAAACAAGGGCTGGTGTTACTTCAACTAAGAGGAGGGGAAGCTGCCATCACACTTGGTGGTAGTGCTGATGTGGAGATCAAGACAAGAGAATATCTGCTATCTGTCTGTAGTCTTCATGATTAAAGGAGAATTCACAAACAAATAATAATGACAACAAATGACACACTTAAGTTTAGACAACTTTAACTTATACCCAGTACCATCTTAAAATCTTCTCCATAAAATGTCTTATGTTGCTAAAATACTGCAACGCCAACCAAGTTTGCCTAGAGTGATGGGAATAAGTGTCTTACCTGTGCGCGGGGGTTTTCATGGAGGGAGTAGTGTAACAGGACACGTTCAAAGACAGCACTTAAACACTCAAAAAAAAAACACAAACCCATCTCTTGTTTCTGCTCATTGGCGAAGCCCCGGCATCAAGCATCGAGCAAGTCGCTACAGCACCCATCATTGCAGCTGCAAGCACAGAAGCAGCTTTAACACACCAGCATTGATTGTTAGTGTGTGAGCTGCCCTCCCACATCATTCTTGAAAGGTCCCCATTAGGCCCCCTAACAGAACAGCATTAGTGCATTCAGAGGGTTGGATCTCACTTCTTGAGTTGTCGGTGGTCAAGTGGCCTCTATCTGAGAGTTCCCTGATAACAGCATTTGATGTTGTTTGGTTGAGTAGAAAGCAAACACTGGTGGGGTCAAAAACGTTTGCACTAATGCCATTAGCCCACTCAGCTGGGTCACAAGTACATGAACTAATAGGGTGATTGCAGTGGAGCTTCAAACAGGTGTTGGCACACCATTATGCAGTGAATAAATGCTTTTTAATTACACCATAATTGAGTAGACTAAAGCTGTTTTTCATGGTAAACATTTCACCAAGTGGGGTGGGGGGGGGTAAGATAAGATAAGATAGACTGTATTGGTCACACACTGGGGAAATTTACCACCATACATCGGGCAAAAAAAATAGCTGGTTTACGGTGACATGCTCTGTCAGAAAAGAACAGGAAATCAAAATTTTTATGAGCAAGTTATGTGATGTTCGGTCCTCTAAAGGTTGGATGGGAAAATGACAAGAACCTGTTCAGCAATGTTTCCCAAGTGGTTTCATTTTTGTTTGTTAGTGCTGAAATAATTAGTCCACTGACCAAAACCTAAGAAACAATTAATCATTTAAGTAGCAAAACTAGTACTACTGACTCTAGCCAACATGAGGTGGCAACATGCTCACAATGAAGTACATCTGAGACTGAGGGAATAACATTAGCTGTGATATGTGGTTATAAACCCAAGTTAAATTTCATGACATTCCATCCAATAGATATTTCAGTCTGGGCCAAAGTGGTGGTCCATGGTGAATTATCATGAACATGATTGACATATTAATTAATTACAACAATAAACATTTGTTTAGAAATATTTCTGTGGTACCCCCTGGAAGCCTCTAAAGTGCCTCTGAATACCCCCAGACCCTTAAGAGCCACTGCTGCAGTCAATTGTAATGAAGCCACAGGGGTTCATGCAAATGTTTATTCGTCCAAATGTCCTGATCAAAACGTTCCTGGGATGCAGGAGCATCAGCTCCCAGCAAGGTTCTCAGGTTCAGACAGGAGGCATCGGCAGACTGAGGGAGCAGTCAACAGCAGAGCAGAGATAGAGCCTGAGATCTGACAGCGGATACAGTTACATGTTACTTCTGATAGCTCCCAGCATTCCTGAGAAAATGTCTGCCTATACCTCACTTCAGCACTCAAGCCCCCCTCTCCCTCCTCTCTCTCAGGTTGACAGGCTGAGCAGCAGACACAGGGGTCCACAGCAGGGTGTGTGTGTGTGTGTGTGTGTGTGTGTGTGTGTGTGTGTGTGTGTGTGTGTGTGTGTGTGTGTGTGTGTGTGTGTGTGTGTGCGTATGGGGGCAGTGATGGACAAGCATAGCTCCCAGTATAGCTCCAGCCACACAATTCAAACAGAAGGTCAGTCACAGATAGAAAGAATCAGACACCCGCTGCTGACAGTGTTTATATTTTACACAGAAGAGGAATAAGATGTATGAGGAGGACCTCTAATCCATTGTTGGAGTTGGGAGAAAAATGTTTCAAAGTAAAGTAAAGTAATCATAGAATAAAAAAATGAAAGAGCTTTACTGTATTTTACTGTGTGAATACCTACTTAAGTTTTCCCCAGGAACATGGTATTGTAGATGTTTGATTTTGTAACATGATATTTGAAAAAGGTGGTCTATTCTTAGGAGAGGTGGCTTGCCCTGGAACAATGAGATTTCCATCGCGATGGATAAGTGCTCACATTCACACCAACACTTAACTGTTCTGACACCACATCATGTAAGAACTCTATCTGCGCACACACACACACATACACACACACGTGCCAATCCTGAACAGTGACTAATGTGGTTGTAATGCAACAGTCGTTTCTCCCTCTCTGACACAGGAGTGAGGAGCATGTCACCTCCAGACAGCTATACAAGTTAGTGTGTTTATCCTGCAGAGCAGCATGGGAAAACAGGTTACAGATGAGTGGAAACAAAACAGGGGTTTTGATCATTTTAATACTTGAGAATTTACATTTGTGTTATGGTGCTGATGTTTAATTATTATTAGTAGTAGTAATAGTAGTGGTAGTAGTAATATTATAATTCACAGATTACTGTTTTCCCAATCATTTTATACATGTCAAAATGCAATAGACAGTGAATAATAGGACCACCTCACTACACTAAATGACTGAAATCCTGGTAAAAAAATTTCAGCAAAAATTGCATCAAAACGGATAGTTCTATTCAATTAAAAAAAAATTATATAGCGCCAAATCACAACAACATTATCGCAGAGCACTTTTCATAAAAGAGCAGGTCTAGACCGTACTCTGTGATGTTATTTACAGAAACCCAACAATTCCCACCAAGAGCAGCACTAGGCGACACAGGCAAAGAAAAACTTCAGAAACCTCAAACAGAACCATGGCTCAGGGTGGGCGGCCATCTACAATATACACACCGAGGTACAGACAGTAAAGGTGATGTTGCTATACACTGAATGAATAATGGTACAGATATTTATAGTAATGTTAATGATAATAATCATAATGTTAATGAAAATAACAATAATAATAACAATAGGACTGGTAACAACAATTGCAGCAGAGGGTGTCAAGCGAGAACATGGGGGCAGCATGCAGTCCTAGCACTGTACAATTCATAACAGAACACCTGGTAGCAAATACTGTACCAAAGATATGGAGGCATCATTTGTGGTGCTGTTAGTTATACTGACAAGTGTTTATTATTTGTACTATATATGATTTATCAATGAGGCTGAAAAATTGTACAAACCCATAATCCGAAAACAAATGTTTTAAAGCTGTACTAATTAATATTTTCATATTAACAATATGTAATGTAAAGGGGTCGCTCGTGGTGAGGAACCCACAGACAATTATCACTAAGTCAACACACAGGCTGCTATCTGGCACGTTTTAGCCTCTTTTAGCATCATTCATTTGGTTTCTTGGCCCACAAGTTTTCTGTTTTGATGTGTCTCGTTCATCAACCTGGTTTCCAGCAACAGCAGCCAGCTCTAAAATCCACCTACACACGACCTGCCCAGCACCAAATAGCAGTCAGACACAGATAGACACTAGTTGGTCAACATGGTGGAGCATTTAGCAGCTAAACTGTCACATATTCTTCTCCAGTGTTGGTGAAGACCAACCCAGAGCTAACAGGTGAGTAAATATTGGGATGACATTCATCAGGTGGACAGAAACACGACTCTAAATGAGAGACAATGTTAGTCTGTGTCTGCTGGATGTGTAAATAGCTAACATGTTCACCATAACAACTTTACAAGGTGATAAAATATCTACGATGTGTTTACAGTTTGTTTTCCGCTAGACTAAAAACTATTTATGCAGCTTTAACTTTAAGTGTTTCCAAAGACTAAATCTAATTACAAAGGTAGTGTAAACGGATATCTTGCATTGCCTTTTAAGTGAAAAAAAAACAAAATTATTATCCAACTAAATAAAAAGGAGAAATCTCCATAATATTGCAAGTTGTATAACTGTTATCCAGCTGTATAATAAAGGGTTAACACTACCCGCCAAACCAAGACCATGCCACTTACAAGAACAGATACAAAGTGATTATTGCAGCTCCATCATTACAGGCACACTGTCTTTAGAGTAGTCTTTAGTGCCTTTAAAGCCATGCATTTCACGTCTTGACAGTTGTTTAAGCTGCCCAAAAAGTGCAGAACATGGAGGAAAAATGCAGGACAGTGGTGAAATCCCCACACATCCATACACACCCATTTTAGCACATTCCGGAAACTGCTGATGAATGTCATCCTGTGAGGTACTGTATCTGTCAGGCCAACCCACCCACTGCAAATGCTAACCGCCTCAATACACAAGTGCACCTGAACCGTGAAAGGAAGGTGAAAATTAAGTCTACTTTGGGGTATTTAAAAAAGCCTGTGGCTTATCTCCCGGCTGGAACGATGCCTTCCCCTATCTGACACACAAGGAGGCAGGGAAGCTGCCCTGAATGGGAAACAACATGGCCCTTTACAAAGGCCTGTTAGAAACAATTAGTCCTGAGTGCAGAGGGTTTTGATTTGACCGTCTAATTGTCGGTTCAGGGTTGAGAGAGTGTGTGAGGTGGCTGGGAAGGCCCGGGAGCTGAGAGGGCCCTGAGGGAGAGCCGCTGTCACACAATAGCAGCCTTTATTTCGCATTGAGCTTCTACAAAGTGGGTGTGCTCAAAAGATTTAATCCTACATTCAGACCTGACAAGAAAAGTCATTCACATTGAAAAGGTGGGTACAACACTGTTTCAGGTGCCTCCCATGTGCTTCCCACTGTTACCCCACCGTCCAAAAAAAAAAGGGGAAATAGAAAAAACACAATTATTGTATTCTATAGTTTTTTTCTATAAATGAACAAGGTTGAGTTGAAACCTGATCCTTGTCAGGATCGGATCTAGATCCTTCACTGGCACTCCTCTCAATGGGCTTGCTTTTTCACAGAGGCCAAATTGACCAGGATACCATTCCTGACTGCAGTATGTGTGAGTGATGAGTGGCTGACACAGATAACAGTAGGTCATGCATGTAAGGATGGGACTGTGCCACAGGATTACAGGAGCCTCATCCACGGTGGTTTGAGCCTCACATCATACTTTCACCTCCTAACACGGCTGGGATTTCACCCCCCCCACACACACACACACACTTCTCTTTCAAGAAGTCCGTCCTCACATACCAAATCCCCCCTACTCTTAAATATCACCTGCTTTCTGCTCCTTTAATCACCTCAATGGGCATTCCTTCATGCAGTTTACAGCACTCTGTTGTGCAAAGGTAAAAGAGTGATATCCTTTCAAAACAAAGGTGAAGCAATCCATACAAGCTGTAACTGCAACCACGTCTTAGGAACGCTGGACGAGTAGAAGACTTCACTTTACATACACATTTAAATCAGATGGGGACAAATCAAATGCACCAGCGCTGAAAGTATGAAATGTTACCTGCTGAAGTGTATTTGAATGGTGAGTTATGGTGATGAATGGTGATGTGACACTTAGCTTAGGAAAAAGTACATAGTGAGTGAGTTCAGTTCTTTGAACTGAACAAAGTGATTTAAATTAAAAGTGATTTTTGACTTCCACTTCTGCCCATTAAATGCCCTGTTTAATACACAGTTATGCCATAACAAAATGGCACCTTCCATTTCATGAATTTTCCGCATACAATCTCAGCCAAAAACAGTGACTGTCAGAGCAAGTGAAGGAAAGATTTGTAAATACGGTTCATGCAGATACATCTCATCTCTATGATCCTGTGCAGAGATGGGTGCTCACAGAGGAGCCGACACGCACACATCCCACACCTCAACTACACTTTGTGCGGGTCTGCTCGTCAAGCAAGCTGATGGCTTGATTCAATTCCTGTTGGGTAGTAGGTTCAAAATGGAGCAGTGACAAAAAAAATGCACGTCATTCTATGTATACAAGTAGAAAAGAAACAGCCATCCAATCATCTCCAAACAAGCCCTGTGTACGTTTACTTGCATGCAGCCCGTAGAAGCATGTTTAGCTTACAGCTTTGCAGACAGATTTGGGTGCATGTGGGGGACAGGGATCTCCATCATCATCCAAGCTTAAATTCGATGTCACACAGCTGGCTTTATTATCTTTGGAACACATGAAAAACAAGACAAGGAATATCCTGACAATAGAATCATATCTATTATATTTTCTTTGATCTCATCCCACATAGGATGAGAACAAATGCTCATATTTGTATAGTGCCTTTCTAGTCTTATCGACCACTCCAAGCGCTTTTACACTACTGCTGCATTCACCATTCACTCACATTCACACACTGAGCCTAAGTGCCAAAACAGAAACTAACATTCACACACAATCATACACTGGCAGAACAGCCACCAGGGGCAATCCGGGGTTCAGTATCTTGCCCAAGGACACTTCAACATGCAGCCAGGATTGACCCGCCGACCTTCCGATTGACGGCCAACCCGCTCTCCCTCCTGAGCCACGGCCGCATGTGTGTGTGGATGTCCAGATCCTATTAAAATGTCTTATGCTTGCACCATGAAACTGTCAGCATATTTTACTGTTTGACAAAATGAAGAAAATACATTCAAGCTATTGTTCAAGTCACATCAGCGACAGTCTCCAAAATAAATTCCTTGGATGGCTATGAATTGGTGCCATGATTTCCAAATGTTTGGGAACCACTGCTTCAGATACAGTAAACTGGCACATTGATAACCCCAGCTAATGGTCTGACCGCTCATGTTTCTGTCCCCATCTGACTTTGTTGTAGTGATGTCACCATGTTCCAGATCTCAGCTTTTACTCCAGGGAGTACAGCGTTTTTATTAAGTATATTACTATGTGAGCTAAAATTTTAACATTATGACCCCAAATTGTAATAAACTGGAATTATCCTTTCATTTGCAATCCCAGTATAAGCTCCTTACTAATAACCCCTATTAGTTAACTGTAATTAAATTAATATCAGATTAACCCTTAATTGTCTTTAAAGATAATCCCGTTCCGGTTTTACACTCTGTGTTTTCCGGCAGGCCATATGCGCCCCAAGGTGTGCTGTATTCACATTCACCAGAGAAAACCCTAAATTTCTCTACCACCTCGGTCGACAGAGAAGGTCACTTCAAAGCAGGGACTGAGTCAGAGGAGCAATAGAAGCATGGGGCCGACAAATGCACCAGTTGTAAAACTTAACAAGGTGTGAATGCCCTCTGTGTGCCCTGGCTCTCCAGTATGCAGGGGTAGCCTGTGGAAGTTCTTAGGTCCTGTGGTACACTGCAAAAAATGTTGATTCTGACTTAATGCTGACTTTTCTGTCAGAGCGGACTACTTTGATAAAGTCAATCATGCCCAGTGGGCGAGACGGACTGAGTGAAATAAACAAAGTCCAATTCACATTTGGTTTCACCCAATTTCCAGCCATTAAGCCAAGCTTTTGATCTACCTGATGTGTGCTTTGATTAAGGTTTACGTGTATTGAAAGCTTGGCTAAATGGATGTGAACTGATCAGATAGAATGCTAAATGGATGTCAAATGATCACATTTAATCATCAATTCACACCTTGAGTAACACAATTAACATGTGACCTGAAGTCACTTGTTATTTTACAGGGGATGATCAACTGTGGAAACTCTACCGATCCTTCATCTTCAAGAGACTGTTGGCTCTGGCTAATTTTTTGCGGCTATCAGCTGTTAACAGTCATTCACATTTCTGTGTTTAACTACTGATTTGATTTCACATCAAGTGCATTAATGAGAAGTTAATTGCAGCCATGAAAAGCCACTCATGATTGACTTGGCTTTAAAAAAATATGGCTGCTGTAGACCACCGCTGAGGTGCCATCAAAATACGATAATGAGCCGATTCTATACATAGTCATAGTCAAATCATTTTTGGTATTGCTTGCAATAATACTGTTTTTGTTGTACACCTTCTGGTTAAGTTTAAGAGTTAAGGGTCTGATCTGGGTTTCCTTATCACATGAACATCACATGAAACAAGGGTTTTATTCCCTTCAATATACACTAAAATGACAAAAGTTTTGGGTCACCTACCCTTGCATTCACATGTGGGTTAATGGGTTTAATCAGGAGTTGACCCACCCTTTGCAGCTACAACAGTTTCAACTCTACTGGGAAGGCTGTTCACAAGGATTAGAAGTGTGTTCATGGGAATTTTTGCCCATTCACCTAGAAGCGCATTTGTGATCAGGCACAGATGTACGAAGAGAAAGGCCCGGCTCGCAGTCTCCCCTCTAATTCATCCCAAAGGGGTTCTATCGGGTAGAGGTCAGGACTCTGTGCGGGCCAGTCAAGTTCTCCACACCAAACTCGCTCGTCCATGTCTTTAAGGACCTTGCTTTGTGCAGTGGTGTGCAGTCATGTTGGAACAGGAAGTGCTCCATCTCCAAACTGTTTCCACAAAGTTGGGAGCATGAAATTGTCCAAATGTCTTGGTATGCTGAAGCATTAACAGTTTCTTTCACTGGAACTAAGGGCCCAAGCCCAAACCCTGAACAACAAACCCACATCATAACCCCCCCTCCTCCAAACTTTACACTCGGCACAATGCAGTTAGGCAAGTACCGTTCTCCTGACAACCGCCAAACTCAGACTCGTCCATCGGATTGCCAGATAGAGAAGCGTGATTCTTCACTCCAAAGAACACGTCTCCACTGCTCTAGTGTCCAGTAGCAGGTGCTTTACACCGCTGCATCTGACATTTTGCATTGCACTTGGTGATGTAAGGCTTGGATATAGCTGCTTAGCCATGGAAACCCATTTCATGAAGAATTCTGCGCACTGTTCCTAAGATAATCTGAAGTCCACGCGACGTTTGGAGGTCTGTAGCTATTGACTCTGCAGAAAGTTGCGCACTGTGTGCCTCAGCATGCGCTGACCCGCTGTGATTTTATGTGGCCTACCACTTCATGGCTGAGTTTCTGTTGTTCCCAATCGCTTCTAATTTGTTATAACACGACTAACAGTGGACCGTGGAATATTTAGTAGTGTGGAAATTTCCTGAATGGACTTATTGCACAAGTGGCAACCTATCACAGTACCACGCTCACTGAACTCCTGAAAGCGACCTGTTCTTTCACAAATGTTTGTAGAGGCAGTCTGCATGCCTAGGTGCTTGATATTATACACCTGTGGCCATGGAAGTGATTGGAACACCTGAATTCAGTGAGTCAGAGGATTTTCCTAAAACATTTGGCAATATAGTGTAATATGATTTTAGTTTGTGTTTTATAGCCAGACTTGGCATGATAGCAGCCACTGTAGCTCCAAATTTTAATTGCAGGATAACAGTCAATGATAAAACATACTGAAACAGTACAAGCAGAGAATAGTAGTCAGACTGACTCAGTAATGTCAGTGATACATCAGTTTCAATATCTAAAGCATGCAAAATCAGCTAAGATTAATCACCATAAGATACAGGTCATACTGGACCATGTAAGGCTGTAGCAGCAAACCCTGAGTATACAGACTTGAGCAAGGGGGTGTTTTTCATTTGCAATAGAAATAATGTGTTATTTATTATTTCATAAGGTAAATAAAGTACTATTGCAAACCACTATTTTAACAAAAATAAGGGCTAAAATTACATGTTTACATGTGGACTTTTTTTACAGTGTAGCAGCCCTTGGGGGGAGGAGCGAGTGTTTAGAGAGGAAACATCAGGTGGCTGGTTGGACCACTGGGCCTGGACACTTCTGATTTATCTGTGCATTTCAGAATTATGTTGCCGACCTCTTCACCTCACCACCATTTGTGTCACCCCCCAAGTTCTGTTCAGGCAATCATGCCCACCCCCAAAAACCTACCAACCACAGAGTACTGTCCACTACAAGCTGCAGTGTCATCTACAGTTCGGTACACGTTTGGTCAAAAATAAATACTAGTAATACTAATACTAGGTCAGACCTTAGCCTGCTGAGGAAAGGGTATTTAAAGTGGTCATAAAAATGGATATTGTTAGTAATGTTAGTATTGCATTGTGCTATATATTAATTTTTTTAAATGAGCTTCAAGATCATGGTCAGAGTTTAAGAAGAAATTTGTGCACTATTATATGACTACACACATCTACATTTGATCAAGCATTTATTCTTTGTTGGGTAATAATGATGTGTCTAGTGTATAGGATGTCTAACATTGGCTTTAAGTTGTCTATTTGTTTCAGCAAAAAGGTCACAGCATATTTGCTACAAATGGTGATGACATTCCTTTTGGTTACATTACAGTGAGCCGCAAAAACTGAAACCTGTGAGACCAATTCTGTCCTTTTGAAACTGCCTGACAGAAATGACATTATAGCACCCTCTTGTGGAGGTAAAGAGTTAAGGCCTCAGTCAAGGTCTCAGAAATTAGTGACCACCAAAAAATTATAAACCTCCACCAAGACCTTTTTTCATATTGGCAAATATTTCGTTATTGTTACAATTGCCATTCCTACTACTACTTCTTCTTATACTACTACTACTAGTACTACTAGTAACAACTACTACTTCTGCAGTTCAACATTAGAAATAATTTCAATCCTGCCCCTATGAATTTCAGAAACAAATTCTTTCAGATCCCACATAGAGTAACACATAATTGGTTGGACGGTTGAGTGCAACTGTAGCAATGTCTGATTGTTTTTTAAGACGTCTCTCCTTATTAACTGTTAATGCTTTCCATTCTGCCAGGTTGGAACCCCTTTAGCTGTAAATCTTTTCCTTAAGAAAACTGTTTCAAACTCTCTGAGCCAGTTTGAAAACACAGGCATGTAGAAGTGTTCCACATCTTCCAAACATTGTGAGTTTGATTCAGCTTTCATAGACATATACTACGCACACACACACACACCTTCAACTGACATTCTAGGATTATGCAGCCCAACTACAACTAGCACTCACTTTGGTGGATACGCTCTCTTGTGTTTTAACTGAGTAACTGCACTTTCTGAAATACAGCTCAAAACCATTGCAAAACACATTTAAACCTGGCGTTTCACTAACAAGTACATTAAACAATATCAGCCCACCATTTGTGACCAGAACAGCTATTCGTGTCACATCAGGTTAAAATCTCTCCCGCTGTCTCTTTTTTGGCCGAGTGCATAGCACGGCTGCCTTACAAACAAGAGTTGCAGGCCTCAGTAGTCTTGGTACATGTCAAAATGTCGTTTGGCAAGACACTGAAAAAGGTGTGTGAATGTGTTAGTTTCTGTTTCTTAGGTGCACTTGACACCTTGCATGGTACCCACTGCTGTCAGGGTATGAATGTGTGAATGAGGTAAATGTGGTAAATGTAGTGTAAAGCGCTTTGAGTGGTTGGAAAGATCATTTACCTTAAAGTAAAGCAAAACATGATTTTTCTGCAATTCTATGTCTTTAATAAACTCAAATGACAATATGCATGACAAATTAAAGCATGGCACTTAAAACAGCACCATAATGCTTATATATATTCCATGGTAAATGGAATACAGACCCAGCATTCATATTTCTATTGTGTAGGTATTTGGCCATAGTGGACTTCCTTGCTGCCTCCTCATGGTTTCCATTGACCCGCGGGATCCCGAGGTATTTGTAGCCGTCCAGAACATGTGCAGTGTTCCCCCTATTCTGATCGTTTGCCATCCGACCACACTTGTCCAGTCCGAATGACATTTCAGTGTCATTGCTCTAGGTCTTGGTAATGTGGATTAATGCGGTTCCTGGCATACAGCTTGAAGTCATTCATGTAGAGGGGGTGACTGATGGTTGTTCCACACGTATCCGTAGCCAGTCTTTGTAATGATCTGGCTAAGGGGGTTCAGGTTTATGCAGAACAGCAGCGGGGATAGTGCATCACCTTGGTATATGCCACACTTGATGGTGGCTTGTGCAATTGGCTTAGAGTTGGCTATATTTTTTTGGGACCTTTTTTGTCTGCTGCGGCTGTAAGTTACACTCCCTGTCCTGACCTTCTTTACCTGTTGGTGTTGTGTGTCTCCTTAAGCCTCCATCTCTCACCGGCATTTTTTCCTAAATATAAACATATCTCAAAAGTAATTAACCTATTTTTTAAAATATGTTATACCAAAACAATAACATAGGCAAAACATATCTAAAAAGCTACAGTGCATCTGCAATCTACTTTTGTTAACTCAACCACAGTGAAATCATAGCCAGCTTACACTATTGCAGTAATGGCTGCCATATTTAGAAACAAAAAGTCTAAAATAATATGACATTGTGGTTATGATGGAGACTGGTTAACCTGATCATTTGTGATATACACACAACATGACAATGGAAACCCTGAAAGCTGAAAAACCTGGTGATAAAATCTTTACCTCAAGCTTTTTGCCAGAGTTCTGTACTTTTCTCTCTCTGGCCTTTTAAACAACAAACTCCTTTCCCATGTGCTCTGTTTTTCTAAAATGACCTCTACCTCTTCTTTTATGTAAATTCTGAGACTCACATTCAAGTCAGGGTGAAGTATCGCCACCTACTGCTCCTCAGGATTTCTGTCACCATGAAAAAGTCCTGCCTCACGTTGTTGAAATTTAGTTTTATTTGTGTGTTCTTCATCATTCTCCTGACAATAAACAAACTATCTGCTGCTTCTCAGAAATGTAAAAACATGTTGTCCAGTTTACTTTGATATGTTGCCTTCTTCTCAAATGGTCCTATGCTTGTTTGTTACAATATAAAATTGTATGTTGGCTTTGGGTGGAAGTGTCCTCGGGCAAGACACCGAACCCCAAATTGCTCCTGATCGCTGTTCCATCGGTGTGTGAATGTGTATGAATGTTATTTCTGCAGTGCAGTTGGCACCTTAGCCTCTGCTGTATGTGTAAAAGTGTGTGAATGATGTGTGAAGCGTGTTGAGTGGTCGCAAAGACTACAAAGATGCAATACAAATACAGACCATAGAGCATTTCCCATTTATTCCAGGTAACAAGGTTATCAACGTCAGTAAAGCAGTCATAAAAGCAAGCATAAGTCTCAGCCTTCCTCCAACAACAGTCAAACAATATACAGAAGAGGGAAATTACATCATCAAAAACAATAATATTAGACACACTGTACATCTGTACACCTTTCAGCAGGTGTACAATATAACTGAAATGGATTAACTGTATGTAGAGACTTTATGGGTAGATAAGAACAGGATATTGTACAGGCAGTACACTAATGTATATACATTATATACACATTAAGGCAAGGCAGGTTTATTTGTATAGCACATTTCAACAACAATGTAATTCAAAGTGCTTTACATAAAACATAAAAGCAACAGGGAAATATAAAAACGTTTTAAAGCAACATAAAATATAATAAAAGTTACAGTGTTACAATCAGGGTTAAAAGAGTTAAATGGGAAATAAAAACAGGCTGAGGGGTTGAGCAAATAACTGTCACAATCATTCTGAAAAGAGAACAAACAGAGAAGTACACTTAATCTACTCTCTCTAGCTAGTCTGTACTCGGGTCCACAGTAATCTTTGGGTCCACTGTAACTCCAAAAACCCTCGGACACTACAGAGAAACCAGGACACGTCTATCTTCAGTTATCCGCCTCCTCCTCTCCTGTGGAACCAGGTTCCAGTTTGGTTTCGGGAGGCAGACACCGTCTCTACATTTAAGAGTAGGCTTAAGACTTTCCTCTTTGATAATGCTTATAGTTAGGGCTGGCTCGGGTGAGTCCTGAACCATCCCTTAGTTATGCTGCTATAGGCCTAGATTGCTGGGTGATTTCCCATGATGCACTGAGCTCCTCTCTCCTTTTCCTTCTCTCTCTCTGAGTGCAACCTCATCCCATTAATGCATGTTACTAACTCCACTTCTTCCTTTCCTGTAGTCGTGTGCTTCCTCCTTCCTCCTTCCTCCTGTTCGAGGTTTCTGCATCTTAAAAGGAAGTTTTTCCTTGCCTTGCCTAGTGCTGCTCTTTATGAAAAGCACTGTGAGATGACTGTTGTTGTGATTTGGCGCTATATAAATAAAATTGAATTGAATTGAATTGAATTGAATTGCACATTTACAGGTGGACAGAGGTTCCTGCAAATCACTCGGGCGCGAGATTTAAGACCACTTCCTTCACTCTGTTCAATCTCATTCCCAAAATGTCTTAACCCAGCTACCTACTCTTTTCTCACTGTGTAAATATTTAATTAAAAGCAGTGGTAAAAAGAAAGGTTTTCAGTCTCAATTTAAAAGAACTGACAGTTTCAGCAGACCTGCAGTTATCTGGGAGTTTGTTCCAAATATACGGAGCATAATAACTGAACGCTGCTTCTCCTTGTTTAGTTTTGATTCTGGGGACAGAGAGCAGACCTGCCCCAGACGACCTGAGAGGTCTGGATGGTTCATAACGAAGCAGAAGATCAGAGATGTATTTTGGCCCTAAACCCTTTAGTGCTTTGTAAACCAACAGCAAGATTTTGAAATCAATTCTTTGACATACAGGAAGCCAATGTAAAGACCTCAAAACTGGAGTGATGTGATCCACCTTTTTGGTCTTAGTGAGGACTCGAGCAGCAGCGTTCTGAATCAGCTGCAGCTGTCTGATGGATTTCTTAGGGAGCCCTGTAAAGACACTGTTACAGTATGATTTTATATATATACTTACTTATTTTATATATGTATATACATATATATATACACACACACACTGTATGGCTGGCAGCTCCATCCTGGTGATCTGCTGCAGTTTCCACTACCCAGTATAGAGCCTTATGGTTCAGTATAGAGGGTATGCATTGATGTCACTTCTCCTTCCACAACACGCTGGACTGAGTGGCAAAACATCTGTTACCATGGCTGCGTTTAGCAAACTGGGAGTAAAACAAGTGATTATTTGCTCAAATTAAAGGCAGTCGGACTTGACAGTGATCCTAACTGCTCATCAAAGAACCAGTGGTCCAGCTCTTTCCCATTTTAGATGTGCTGTTTGTGTTTTAGCCGATTTAAGCTGACACTGCCGCTTGTCTTTCTGCCACTCAGTGAGAGTAAAGACATTCAGTGACATCATGCGCATACCCTCTATACTCAGATTTCAGGATGTGGAGTCCATGTTTAAGAGTAAATGTCCCTCTTATGTTAATGTTGTGCTGCATTTCATGTATATCTTACTCTTCTTCATTTGAGTACAATATGATATCTGATAAGAAGAGGTGTGCTTCCTTTGCCAAGTGTAGTACAATTAGGTATTTGTTTTGAGTCCCTGGGTCACATGACATGGAAGCTATTAAAATGAATGCTGAAGCTTCCGTACAACTATCAATTTAAAAGAGAAGAAGAACTCTAGTAACACAATTGTCACAGGTGTGGAGGTCCAACAGTAATTTAGCGATATGCAAAATTCATCAAGGCTATCAAGCCTTCTATAGGCTGCATTTCCAATGCATACAGAGCTCTGTATTTGCACACATTCACAACACACCAAGCAGGTTATTCTGTATTTTAATACATTCATGGTATGTATGTAGGCAACTTTAAAACTGTTGATGATTAATTTCTTAGAAGATTGTCTGCTGACTCTGGCTTCCCATGAATGAACCAGGCAGCGTGCGAGTGTGTGTGCGTAGGTGCGTGCGGGCCAGGGATGAGAGGAAGCGACATATCTTACCATGCAAACGATACGTCAAAACCTCAGACCAAACCCACAGCTGACTGTTTGATGCACGCCCTTTATCTATGTGTGTGTTTCCTTACTAGGCATTAAGTGCTCAAGCGCTTTTACGCAGACCTGCCCGCCGCACGGAGCGCGCAGAACCAGTATGGGTCTCCGGTACACCCTAACCATCCCTGCGGTTGTGCTGCTGATCCTGGCACTAGTCGGGATCCTGTTGGTGGTCCTTCCGACTAAAGAGATTGAGATGCCTCCTGAAAACATGGTAATGAAAATAATGCCTTATGTCGTATTTGGCGCTTCAAAAGGTTTTTGTAAGCACCGGAAATAACTGTATTGTTTTTAAGTGAATGTTTAATTGAATGATACTGATATGTTTTCATCAATAATATATTCATACGTGCCAAGTCTTCAAGTTAGTATGCTTTTGAGTTTGTTCACTGTATTAGGCATGGAGGGGGGTATGGGAATGGGGAAGGGTTTTGTCTCTTTTTTTCTCTTTTTTTGGCTGAAGGTACCGCAGTCTGACTCTCTTGGCGGGCTTGGGAGAGTTTTTTTTCATTTTGATAGTTAGATGGGTACAAATACACACATCAGGTTTTCAACATGTGCTTCTGCACATTTGAAGTTAATAATTGGGTTCAATTTAAAAAGGCATTCCAATTTCATATTCTATGATATTTTAACATTTTGTGGGGATTGTGTTGTACTGGGTTTGAAGTAAAAATGTACACCAGGGAGGGCCTTATGAAACATAAGGTTCAGCTCCCATTCACTACCCCAATATTTTTTTATGTAATCACTAATGATAAGTTAAAACACAATAGAAACCCCAACTGTTTGTTACATATTAAACGTCACCACCCACCAATTAAAACATAGTAACTTACAAGAAGCATATTTGCTCAGAACAAATCTAAGCAATCCAGTTAATCTTGCTGAGAAATCTCTCAGATTTTCTAACACATAAAATGGTTACAGTTTTGAGCCTCAAGTCTGCATGTCAGTGAAATGTTAAAAATGAAACATGCTGGTTATGCGTTTCCTGCCATGCAGCGGTTGCCAACCTCAAAAGTTAAAAGGTGTTTTGCGAAAAGAAGTGATGCCTCTGAGAGGATACAACACAAAGAAAGAAGAGAGTGATCTAAAATAAGTGGTTTGGTGTTTATTTGATATTCTTTCTATTCATGTTCTCCTTTTGTTTTGCTCACAGACACTATAAAAATGGCAAATCACTGTAAACATTGATCTCATTCTGGCATGTCCTGCCTTTGCCATCTGCCTACTGAATTATACTTGAATAGAATGTGATGCTTTGAAGTTGTCCTTGCAAAAGATCACACAAAGAAAGACAAAGTCGCCTTTGCTGCATGAGTAAGACACCTCGATACAGAACAATATAGCTCAAAATGTTAGCAAAGAACCACCAAAGAAAATTATTTGGCAATTCACAGGAGGTCTTTGCTGTAGCCGCATTGTGTCAGTTCCACAGTTAAAAGTGCAAACTAAACAGAGCAAGCCTAAACAAGCTGGAGCACAGAGTGGATACAACTGCTAATACAAATATGTTATTAAATACAATACGCACAGAAAATAACAGTGGCGCATTGAGGTATTTAATAATAGTTTTGTATAATCTGAACTTGGCAAAGCAATATGTTGGGGTAGTGGTTCATGTTCTGAGCAGCATTACTAAGTATGTTCTGGCACCATATTGTATGTTTCTGTTTCAGTATGGAATCATTCTGGATGCAGGCTCATCTCACACCTCCATGTACATCTACAAATGGCCAGCTGACAAGCTAAATGGCACTGGGATTGTTACCCAGCACAGCGAGTGTCATGCAAAAGGTGAGCTTCTGCCAGTGTATTTAACCAAATTACAAAAAAAAATGTACCTGCTGTGGTATCTAGCAATGTAAATAGTTTGGGTTTAATCTGCCCATATTTCCATCTCTGAAACTTTTCGTTCCTCAAAATAAGGTGTAGGTCAATTTGCCGTGCTCACAGCATTTACAAAATAAAATATTGAAAATATAGCCGCAAGCGGCAATGATCGGAATCCACGCATGTCATGAAAAACACAACATCTGACATTTTCAGAGGACAGATGCAGACGACTTAAAAGACTAAAGTGGTGAAAGAATTTAGTCTTTGAGCTAATTGGGGAAACGCAGACTTGATTTTTATAGATCACGTTGAGATCAAAGAGTGTCATTATATTTACCTGACTACTGGTTGGTTTGTTCAACCAACCTGCAACGTTTCGTGTTTCCAAGGTTTAAAGTTTAAGTTGCACAAACACTTTTAACCAGAGGAAAAATAAGAAGAAAGTGTTACAGGATCCAAATAAAATAGGGAACTTTGACTCACTATGACCTGAACACCCCCATTGTCAGCAAGTCTGACTTAGTCACGTGGGGATTTGAACCTTAGAACTTCATATCTCCAGAATATTTACGTTTACATTTACATTTACTCATTTTATTCAAAGCGACTTACAATTGAGTAACAACATACAATCATTGAAAGAGCATAAAATACAGCACAAGATCTACAACTGACAATGCATATTAATAAAAGCATCAATAAATGCTAGTAAGCGCTAATGGCACATATCGCATCAATGGGTCAAATACCTAGGGAAAGAAGTTAGAGTTAACAAAAAGGGCAATCAGTACAAGGTAATTGCAGGGGATAGAAGAAGAAGAGCACAGGAAGTGCATGTTGGATGTTAGGAGTTAGAGGTGTAGAGGAAGAGGAAGTTTTCTCAGAAGAGATGAGTTTTCAAGAGCTTCTTGAAGTTAGACCTTCGTGGTGTCACAGATGAGAACAGCCGAAACTGGGATTGCTTTGTGTGAAAGGATGGCAGAGCCAGGCGGCGTTTGTTGGAGGAGCGTAGCAGGCGAGAAGGAACATAAACTTGTATTATGGAGTTTAGGTAGATGGGTGCAGACCCAGTAGTCACTCTGTGTGCAAGCATTAGTGACTTGAACCTGATTCTTGAGGCCACAGGGAGCCACCAAGAGTTCAGTCTTAGAGAGGTTTAGTTGAAGGTGGCAAGCCTTCATCCATGCAGATACGTCCAAGAGACAGTCTGTGATCCACGCCGAGACGGTGGGTCGGGCAGAACAACAAAAACAATAATTACCCTTTTCAAATAAATTACCTTTGGCTGAACTGACCCTTTATCCCCAGATTGGCCCTGTGGTAACAACACTCTCACTTTCACTTCCACAATGTCTTGTGCAAGGACTTTGTTCCAAAGTAGTCTATTTCTTCACCAGGGAGTTTGTGCCATCTTAGTCAATAAGACCTGTTCCTCGTCTTGTCTTGGTTTGTTTTGAGTTTCCTTAGTAACACTAATCAGATCCAATGCACTTTTTGTGAAGGTCAGGCTGATCTCTTTTTAAGCAGAACTACTTTCTCTTTCTGTCAAGGCGGAGGTATATCCAGCTATGCAGGTATTCCCGGTGGTGCTGCAAAAAGTCTGGAGGCCTGTCTGGAACAAGCTTTGAAGGATATCCCCAAATACAGGCACCACCAAACTCCACTCTATCTGGGCTGTACTGCAGGCATGAGGCTCTTGAAGTCAGTAAAACAGGATATTAAACTAATGTTACCACCATTACCATGGTAGGAATGCATTAAAATGTATAATGGAAGGATTTAATGTTGTTTTATTCCCCGTTTATCTTTCAACACTCTTTAGCATAGTCAATGCCACAGAGTCCCAGCAGGTACTGAAGGAAGTGAAAAACAAACTGCAGTCTTACCCTTTCAATTTTAAAGAGGCAACCATCCTGAGCGGACAGGAGGAGGGGGCATACGGCTGGGTCACAGTCAACTACTTACTTGAAAACTTTGTCAAGGTAAGCTCTGACTTTGACTTTTAACCTGGGAGGTGAGCTACTTGTGCACCTAACTGCTTTCTGAAGTACAGCACCAGCCAGGCACTAACTGAGCACTGAAACGTCATGTCACCTCTGTAGTTTACTTACTGCATGCATGAGGAAGTGTACTGTGGTAGCATACTTGGCCATGTGTGATTACTGAGGCCATTCTGTTTGTTCATTTGTTGGTCTTATTTCATTTCCACATTACACATACAGTCACAGTCAGATGACAGAAATAATTCCTATATTCCCCCAACCCTTCCCAAAGTAAGTCTGTAAAGCAATAGTAAACGACCTGCTTTTATCGACTCTACTTGTTATTCTGAATCATCACTTTGTTTTTAACACCTTGCATTTCACTCTTCCTACAAGTCATTGAGCTACATTTTATTTATTAAATATCATAGGCTATATAAATAAATGTATTAGGATTATTATAATTACTTACTACTAATAATATTATTAATTGGGGGGTCTGGAGGTCCTCCCCCTGAAAGATTTGAGCTTTAAACACTTCATTTCCCGCAATCTGGTAGATTTTTCTGCACCAATTTATTGAGGAAATGTCTTTATTTATGTAAAGCAAAACACAAAATTCAGCTGGCAGCTAACAATTCAAAACATAAAACTCTAACAGAATCAAGTCAGTGTAGCTCTCTGTAGCATTCTGAATTGCTTTCAGATCAGTTCCTCCTGTAGACCAACTTTTCTCAGGTAATATCATCCCTACTCAGAGTCAGAAGCACACAGAAGCACATGTGGCACCTTTTCATCTCAATGATAAATGAATTCATTTTAATTCAGTTAGAAACTCCTGGACTTCAATATCTCATGTGTTTCAGCAGCTTTTCTGCTCATGTTTCTGCACATCCAGAATCTCTCCCAAATATCTGTGTTCTCTGACATTTCCAGAGTAAAGTCATTGTAATACTTTAACAAAAAAAGATGTAAAATAAGGAGAATAAAGTTGCAATCTAATGAGAATAAAGTCATAATATTTTAACAAAATCTACCTCCCCTGTACTCTGCTATGCATTTGCCTGTGTTGTTCTTCTGCTGATATGGCAGTATCGCGTTCATGCCCTCTAAGTAACACAAAACTCCAACACAGAGAGACAAGTTTCTGTGTTGCTGTCAGGTGTGTCATGTTCTCTCCCCAATTTGCATAGGACTGTTAACCTGTTACATTGATACATTGACTAGACAACGATGGACAACATTTATATTTAATAATATTTGTATTTTCATCAAAATTATTGCCAGGGACAACTCAGTAGTCAATGACAAGCCATGAATCTGTAACCAATCCGCACTTTCTCTCTCTCTCTTCTCTCATTCTTCTTTCTCTTTTCGTGCACACTCTAAATGCAGGCAGGCTGAGTAACAGTGGAGGAATAACATCACAGGAACTTCAAATTAAATGTAGCAGTAAAATTGCAACTAGTCTTCTAGTCTTCTTTCTTCGAAAACCTGCAAGACAGGCTGCGTCATGAAGATTATTGCATTCACACTGAATCCAGCAAGTCACAAAATTCTTCATGTCTGTTGATATTTGTTTATTCTAAAACCAGTTTATAATTAATTAAGGGATGCACTTGGCTGTACTGGCACTTTGAAAAGGTATTGGGAAAGTGTGCATGAAGTGTGTGTTGAGTGTACTGTGTGTTGGCATTTTTCCGACGTGAGACACACTTTCCTTCTACCTGCAGCGCGTGAACATGCAATTATAGTAGGCATAGGTGTCAATTACACTGGGGACGCAGGGGACATGTCCCCACCACATTTTGAAATGGCTGATTTTGTCCCCCAACCCCAAAGCATTTGTTAAACATTGCAAATACCTTGCACCTAGAAATTTTAACAAACAAATGAAAATGTTTTAGAAAGGTTTATTTGCACAATAAGAAAACATGCAATGCAGTTTAATTATAGTTTCTCTTTATATAAAAAAATACATTTCCACCATAAATTTGAGCAGAATGTCTCTAGAATGCAGGAAATTAACTTTTTAATGCACAAATCTTCAGGGAGAGGAACCCCTGCTCATATATTTCTTCAAAATAGTGCTAAAAATCTTCTTGTATTGGTCTCGTGCATCTTCACGTCTTGTGACTCAAATGCATCATCACTCCCCTAATCTGAGCCGTCTCCACCACTTTTCAAAAGTGACGCCCTTGATAGCAGGTGCTCAGAACCTCGTTGTGTGAGTCCTGGAAAAGGGCACTGAGTTTAGCGTATTAGCATGCAGATATGTGCAAAACACAAAGTGCAGCTGAGGGTGATCAAATTTCACGCAATAGTGGAGCTATGACGCATCAGCAGATCACCAAAGTTATTTGGACTCATCGATTGGGAAACATAAGTTACTGGACTTAACTTATGCCAATCCATTTGACCTGCTGGTGGTGCTAATTGAAATAGTCAGAGGATCGCCATCGTCATTAGGGTTGATCCTCTGAAAACTAACAGGGCTGTTTAACTCTGAACCAAAGTGATAGCCTTTGTGACAGGCTATGGCCGACTGACATTCCCACAGGTTCACATTGGTTGCTTGGCTAAAATATTTACTGTTATAAATATTTACAGAATATTTGTATTGTCCTACATCAATAAAAAATGTCTGTCCTTTCTCGCCATTCAGTATGGTTTTGTCGGGCGTTGGCTGAATCCAGGCAGAGAGACAATTGGAGCTTTGGATTTAGGCGGAGCTTCCACTCAGATTACTTTTGAGACCTCGGAAGAGGTGGAGGACAAGCAGAATGTGATGGCACTGAAGCTTTATGGAAGAAACTACAAACTATACACTCAGAGTTTCCTGTGCTACGGCCAAGACCAGTTCCTGAAGAAACTACTGGCTCATCTTATCATGGTACAGTTATAAAATTGGACAGACTAACAGGCTGTTGAGAAATATCAAGATTTTCATGATTTCTGCCCTAAAGATTCTCGTTCTTCTTGACCACCTGTGAGGTCAGAGGTTAAAATCAGCTAAATAACAGCAATCCTGGACTTCAGGATTTTAATGTCTTGTTGCAGTTCACTTGCCAACCTCAATATTTGGACTAAAGGGTCATTAGTGAAGGGTGTGCTTTTAACTAAAATCCACAGTGTATGCTTATATATGCACATAAATAGTATAAATGCCACCAGCCACTGTAATTGTAATGTTTACCTATTCTACTGGTTTATATGGAATTATAGAAAAGTGTGTCATATGATGCAATGTCCATATTTACCAGCAGAATGTTTACTTTTTATCTTTTTCTCCTCTTCCAGACTGAAGGTGTGAAATCCCAAGTGGACCATCCCTGCTATCCACAACAGGTCAATACATCTATCAAGCTGGGAAAGGATGTGTTTGACTCTCCGTGTACTAAGAAGTACAGACCAGACCAGTTTGACCCCCAGATGTCTGTATCAGTAGTGGGCACGGGAAATTACCAGAAGTGCCTAGACAACGTAAAAAATATGTTCTCCTTCGACAACTGCTCTTACTCCAAATGCTCCTTTGATGGAGTCTTCCAGCCCGCTGTGAGAGGAAGCTTCATGGTGAGGAAGCCTTTTAGAAAAGAGACAGCAACAACCCCATAGCTGAAGGGGCAAACTTTTTTTTAAAAGTTAAGAAAAACGTTTGTTGCATTCTTTGGCATTTCGCTCGTTTTACATCATGAATGTTTTTACTGGTCTAAACACTGTTAGAGTTCCAATGTCTGCTAATTCTCCCTTTCACAGTGTATAATTATTGAACAGGAAATATGACAATTGTAGGTTGACACGCGCGTTAAATGAATACCTGGACTGTGATTACATTTGTTATCATTTGCTTTTATGTCTCTGATGTGTTTTTTAATGTCTTTAAGTTTTGTCCTGGACCACAAATTGTCTCTCAGAGGACTTTCAAGTTTTATAAGCCTAAGTAAATAATGGAATCAAAGCAATAGAAGGGACTTTTTAGTGCTTTAGACAGTGCTGCTCTCCAGGCTTGGTGATGTTACCAGGGAAGAAGCACTATAGGCTAAAGTCAGGCAACAAAGGTCTGTGGACAGGAAATGCCACAGATCTCAGGAAAGATTGCAACATGATTGCTGCAGCATTTGGAAACACATATTTATTTCTGGGTATTGTTAGCCATGCTAGCAGAGTTAGTCAAGGGAAGTCAGTCGGTCAGTCAGTCTGTATTTCCATGGCATTTGGCTCATACTTCATGGTTTTCTCAGGATGCAATAACTCTGGTGACCCCTAAACCTTTTATTTAGCAGCATCGTCAGGCCACATTGTTTGTTTCTACTTGTTTGGTAGAAAACATGTGCACAACTAATCATCAGCCTCAGGCTCAGCAACATTATACCAGCAAAATATCAGCATGTTAGTTAGTATTGTTATTGTGACCATGTTAGCATGTTGAGGTTAGCATTTAGATCAAAGCATCACTGTGCCTAAGGTACATCCTTTCAGAGCTGCTAGCATGGCTGTAAATCTTTTGTCTTGTTAGGAAGGTCTACTCTAAATCCCCAGGACCAGAGTTTGGTATACCCTGTATAAACACCACTGCACTCTTATGTAACTGGCATAGAAATGCAGAAGGATAATGTCTTAATCTCTTAGTTTTATTTGGGAGGGTTGTACTCTTGTTCCTTTTTAATTTGAATGCACTTAGTCATTTTGAAGAAATGCCAGATGAATGTGATGTAATGAAAAAAATTAAATGGAAAGCAAAAGTATGTCACAAGTGCAAAGGGATCTTACATGTTCATTTCAACAGTATTTTGCATACCAGACAGTACTAGCTGTCAGTTGTTTTTCTTATGATAAGTTATTAACAACCTAAACAGTAAGATGGTGCTCAGCTTTTAAGTTATTGAGCTATGTTTTCAAAGCCGTTGGTCTGAAAACTAACCTTCCCCAGCTCAGCACCAGTGTGTGACTCTGGTTTGACTCAGTGTTCCCTCTTCTCTGCAGGCATTCTCTGCCTACTTCTTCACTCACAGCTACATCAACCGCCTCACTAACATCCCCATCACGTCGCCCAGTCGACTAGCGGAGGCAATCCGTCTCATCTGCAACATGACCATCTCTGAGGTACTCTTGAGCACACAGCTCCCTGAGCCTAGCCTCAATACAGATTCTCATGTTTGTCTAAAATCACCAAATAGGCCAGTAAACCCTCATTCTCACTACTCATGTTATGTCCTATTGACTATACTTGATTTTTCTACAGTCATGGAAGACAAGATCAAAAGGATAAGGGATTTGAATAACAAAATAAAAATCTTAATTCACTGTATTTCTACTACTTTCCACTCACAGATGACTGAAAAGACAAAGCAGCCAGAGAAATACATGAAGAACGTCTGCGCTGTCTCCAATTTCGTCCAGGTCATCTTAACGGAGGGCTACGGTTTCAGCGAGCACTCCTTTCCTTCCATTTCTTTTCAGAAAAAGGTAAGCACACAAAATACACATCATTTGCTGGAATTTCAATCTGTGACTACTGACTCCTATCAGCAGCGCTGTCTGAAATTCCTGAAATCAGGAAGCTTGGCCATGTTGTTCTGTGGTTTCATTGGGTCCCCTCTTGTGTTTTTGCAGGCAGGAGGAGCATCTGTAGGCTGGGCTTTGGGGTACATGCTGAGTCAGAGCAATATAGTCCAAGCAGAGAGCCTTGGACTGATGAAGGCCCTTCCTTCAGGCTCGTGGAAAGGCGTTCTCTTCCTCTTCATCACCCTCCTCCTCATTGCAGTGGGATATATAATAATGATCTACAGAATTAGAAATAAAGAAGGCATGGTGTAAGAGCATGGGTGACACACTCCCCAGTCCAATTCATGTTTCTCTATTGTACGCACATGTCCATCAAAACATTTCTGTCTCTTTTGAAAAAAAAAGAATGCAAGAACCTTTTAGATTGTGTTGCACTTATTGTGTGTGTGTGTGTGTGTGTGTGTGTAAGTGAAATCAACAAAAATGTAAAAATAGTTAGTAAAATGTGTCCTGCACAATTTTCTTTGCAAATCTACAAACTTTCTGCTTGCCTCTTTAGAGGAGTGTGTGTAAAATTAAACTACAGAATAAATGTTGTTTTTGTAAATGTTTCTGATTTAATATGTAATGTTATACCATGGAGTTGGCTTAGAGGTATAGTAGCACACCTAGTATTAGTTTTTTTCTATTTAAGATTGTAATTTAAGTATTTCCATACATGCTTTTATTTTTTCACATTTGATGTTGCCCTTTTCTAATTCCCATTTGGCATTTTCAATTTCATTTTTAAAGTTTAATCTTTAAGTTTGAGCATTTCCATTTATGCTTTTGTGATTTAAATTTTAACTATTTTATCTTCACTTTACATTTTGCAACATTTTAAATATAAACATAATTTTAATTTTGATTTTTCTTTTTTTTTAAGTTGAATTATGGCCTGATTATTCCCTAGTAGTGTAGTAAAATAATAACCTATTTATCTTTTAATTTTCTATTTGGACTTGGAATTATGACCAGAAATATCCCCCATACCATAGGCAGTGTTAAAAGACACAATCGCCTACAAATTATTAAAGGTATTTGGATATTCTGTTTTGTTCCTCAGTGAAATTACTGATTAGTCACAGGTAAAAGCAATGACTACACAGCCTCCAAGTGCTTGAAGTCATTTGAACTTTCTGTCTGTGATCACAATCATAACACGTTTGTAATTATCATTTATAAACACGAATACTCCTAATGATTAACATATGTAGGGTTCGGGATTTGGCCAATACAGCAGACCAAACGGCGCACAATTAACCACAAAAAACAAATGATGTCCTTTGTTTCTCTCGGAGCACAAATGAAACACGGGTTGTTTTCGTCACATGTGTTTCTGACGGACTGTTTACAAAGTTGCAACACAGGAAGTTTGCTCTGACAGCGAAAAGCATAATGTGTAAGTATATTTTGTAGGGAGCGAATTTCTTTTCGGCCACAAATTCACAAGTTAAAAGACTTCACTCACTCAGACATCACTCACGCAGCCAAAATGTTCGCGGGGCTGCCAGAGCTCGGGATCTCCAACGGCGAGGACCTGAAAGAAACTCTCACCAACTGCACAGAGCCGCTGAAAGCCATTGATCAGTTTCAGGTAAAGCTAACGCTACTGTAGCAGGGTTGCTTGCTAAACAGCACGTATCTGCTCATTTTAAAAGGCTGTCCTCCAAACCATGCTGTGTGTACATTTGGCATAACGCTACCAGCCGGTGCTCCCCGGAGTTTCCCAACAATGTAACGTTAAATGACCCTAAAGGTCACTTTGTGACGCTATCATACCGCTGTGCTAGCTAGCTGCCCGACTCTGTCGCTTGTTATCTCGCTAAATGCCGCTAAGATGTGGATGCAATGCACACGTTTTTAGTAGTTGCGGAAATTGCTTGTGATTTTGAAAATGCAGCGTTAATAAGTTACCAAATAGGTAAAGTTAAGGATAGCCAGCCCAGGAGATTCCGCCGACTGGAACGCTTTACGGACAGATGAGCATCTCGTGAATACTCGTGTAGGCGGGGACATGCAGAGGACAATTTACGGGGGAAATGGCATTACAACTGAATATTATGCAACCTGTTGCGTGTTGCATCTGACTTGTTTTGTAAATAAGATATCCACTAGTCTTTATTTTGGCTTCAGTTTTGCCTTTCTCTTCTTGGCTTATTAGTTAATTTGCTTCTGATTAGATTAACCAGCGAGACCATAATAGCAAAGGCTTGCAAGGATGTCACCTGCAGACACCCCTGTTTCTCTTCATGCACACAATGCTTTTTTTTCCTCTGGACAAGCGTAAGATGTGAATAATAAATGTGTAATAAGTTATTGTTTCCCAGATAAAGAAGTGTACTATGTGTGTTCTATTCTTATGAATCAGTCTGGTCAGTTATCACAAATTCACAGTGTGAGCTTCCGGCTACAAAAGGAATAGCAGTGATTGGAGTGTAGTTTTTGAGACCTAGTCTAGTTTTCAGTTTAAAGTCCAAATATTTAGCTGGAGCTTCATCATTTCTTCTACCAGACTGACAGGACAATCTTAATTCAGCAGCTAATATTTAAGTTTTGTATCTGCATGCAATCAACTAAGCTACAGACACTTTATTCCATTCTTAAATGTTTTGTTTTAGAATAGGTTGACTTATTATTCCATGATATCAGTGTGTGTTTCAATGAGCCAGAGAGACTAAACGGAGCAGTTCTTCAATAAAGGGATGCTTAGTTTCACTGATGTGTTAGCGGTGTGCTACCTGATGTCAGCCATTGCAGATAAGCGAGGGAACATTTATTCAGCTGGCTCTAAATGGACCAGCTAGAGCTGGAACTAATCCCTGACGAGTTTTTGATGCGTTTACATGTCTGCAGATGGAAAATGGCATCCTGCTGCCCACCCTCCAGTCGGCTCTTCCCTTCCTCGACCTCCACGGAACGCCTCGGCTGGAGTTCCACCAGTCTGTCTTTGACGAGCTTCGAGACAAGCTGATGGAGCGAGTCGCCACGATTGCAGAGGGGAAGGACGAGGACAGGTGTGTCATCGGTCGGTTGTGGTTTACGAGTAATGTTTTCTGAAGGAACCAAATTGAATGCTTTGCTTCTTTTCAATCTGCTTACAGATACGGAAAGCTTGAGGAGCTGCTGGAGAAGAGCTTCCCACTTGTCAAAATGCCATCCATTCAGCCAGTGGTAATGCAGGTGCTGAAGCATCTCCCCAAGGCAAGTGTTTTAGGGATATTTCTTCTCTGTTGAAGACTAAAAATAGCAATTCATCACCAGGGTGTGTGCAGTATTGACCTTTAATCAGTGGTGTTGGGGTCACAGACATTGTTTACAGTACAGTAAAAATATCTCTGACTCACCGCCGTCTTCCTGCAGCAACTTTCTCACAAGATTTCAGAGCGAGAATGGTCCTTCAACGAGACTTCAGTTTAAAAAACAACGTTGTCACCGGGTGTTACTCCTTTCCACGATGTTGTCAGACACCTGGTATAACAGTCTGAGCCTGTCGGTTGGCAAAAAGGAGCACTTTTAGTGGATGTAACTTTTTGCACATTTGCTTTAAATGAATACGTTGCAGCCAGTTCGCGGCTTCCGGCTGAAGCATCTACTGCAGGATTCCAAAAGTTCTCATACCTTTTAGCCATTTCGACAACAAAATATGTGATAATAGGTCCCAAGTTTAAAAAAAATACCGAAATCACGCTATAAGATGTGCATAACGGTGACAAATTAAAGGAAAACCTGAATGTAGTTGATTTTGGATCAAGTTGTCAGTAAGAAAATATCTAAGTGACGTCATCCTATGATGCTCTTTTCCAGAAGGAAAATCTTTTGAAAGAATGCTGTTCAGCAGAATCTTTGACACACTGAAGCTGTCTCGGTGTCTCATGGTGGAACCAAACCTTACATACTAACGCATTTGAGTGAAAGAACTCTCCTTCCATCTTGTTCCCTCCTGCAGGTACCAGATAAAAAACTGAAGATGGTGATGGCGGACAAGGAGCTGTACAAGGTGTGTGCTGTGGAGGTGAAAAGGCAGATCTGGCAGGACAACCAGGCTCTGTTTGGGGATGAAGTGTCGCCCCTCCTGAAGCAGTACATTGTGGAGAAAGAAGCAGCTCTGTTCAGCAGTGACCTCTCCATCCTGCACAATTTCTTCAGCACTTCCCCCAAAACGAGACGCCAAGGCGAGGTGAGTCCCAGTTTGCAAATTAGATGTCCACTGAAGATGTCCTGTGTGAGGTGATGGGGTTGTTGAGCGTCTCTGTTGTTGTAGGTGGTCCTTAAGCTGACCCAGATGATTGGAAAGAACGTGAAGCTGTACGACATGGTGCTGCAGTTTTTACGAACACTCTTCCTGCGAACACGAAATGTCCACTACTGCACGCTGAGAGCAGAGCTGCTGATGTCTCTTCATGACCTGGACATCAGCGAGATCTGCTCTGTAGACCCCTGCCATAAGGTGAGGACACAGACAGTGATGGTAAATCTGTTAAGCATTTACCTCAGTATTACTGAAGAGCCACAGACCTTGGATTTCCTGTGGTTTAGCTTTGTGCTACATGTTTCTCTCTCGTTTTATTTTTTTTCGGTTGTGTGCTTTGACAGTTCACTTGGTGTTTAGACGCCTGCATCCGTGAGAAGTTTGTCGATGGCAAGCGAGCCAGAGAGCTGCAAGGTTTCCTGGATGGAGTTAAGAAAGGACAAGAGCAAGTCCTTGGGTAACAGGCGCGGGGGACGGTTTAAATTTAGGAAAAGAGCTGTTAATCTCAGATAATTGGGTGAATTAATCTTTGGATTGTTGCTGTGCGTTCCAGGGACCTGTCCATGATCCTGTGTGACCCGTTTGCTTGCAACACCCTGTCTCTGAGTATCATGAGGAACCTTCAAGAGCTGCTGAGTCAGGACGCGTTACCCAGGGTGAGTACACTGTAGATGAGGACGCAGGTGACATGGTACGCAACATGCGCCGGTGGTATTCTAACGATTGACAGTTGGTGGCGATGCGGCAAGAAAAACGGTGTAGTGTGCAGTGTTTAAACCAAAGCACCAAGCGGCTCTGCAGATAGTTCATGAGGAAGGACATGCTGGTGGACTTCAGGTACAGTGTGTATTCATGAGTAACACTAAATAGAAACATAAGTGTGTTCATTAACAAGAAAACTTCACAGGGCACATCTAAATATCAAATATGGATGATGATGATAGTATCACTATAAAGGCAAGACTGTAGTGGGAGCACTGTAGTGAATAATGAATAGTTTTGGTTGTGTGAGAAAAGAAGTCTTCATTAACCCCCAGCACACTAGGGGGCGGATTTACTAAGATCCCAAATAAAGAGCGCTAAATTGCGTGTGCATTCTGAAAGATTGCATGTGTAATTTTAGTACCTGTTATGGGTGATTTACTTGTGTAGATAACAACAGGTGCAAACACAATGGAGGTGGCCGTATTTAAATGAGGGTTTTGCGTGTATTAATGGCTTCTGCCATGGAGGGTTGGGAGGGAAAGCAGCCACAGCATAAAACCCTTGGTTTGTTTCATTCAGTGCGTCCCGAGTATGTGGAAATCATATGTACCTGCCCATCCTGCCTGAGATTGCTTTAAATACTTGGGACTGCACACCTGTAAAATCTGCTTTGGGAAACGCCAGAAACAGATACAGTATGCTGGAATGACCCAGCAGATCGTGCTTCATCAAGCCAGAGGGAACAATCACCGACCGCCTGCACCCCGCCCGGTCGCTCTGCGTTCTCCTGGCCCTGTACGCAGAAATGAATGGGCCAAAAAAAACCACTGCAGCCTAATACGTTAAAAGTCAATACGTAAATACGTTGGCATGACGGCAGTGTGAAAGCATTTTAAAGTGTCAGAGAAAGACACAAAAAATCACCGTTGTTTGGAGTGCACACATATTCAAGCCTTTATGGTAAGTCCAATGAAATGGAGGTTATCAACTTTATCCTGCCATTTTCTCTCTTTACAAAGACAAATCTTGCAGTATGAGAATCCTACCTAAAGAGAGGCTATTAAGTCTTCATGGTATGCGAGAACTACATACAACATTATTTCAATTATTATTCAATTCAATTCAAAGAACGTTATTTATCCGTTTGGAACTTTATTGTGAAATTTATCAAATTGGATTGGACTTGAATGGATGAATTTAGCTCAAGCATACATGTGACAACGTCCGGTTTTCAAAAAAGGGAAATAAGATTAATTGGATTATATTCACAGAAAACATATTACAGGTGTGCATTAAAGTAAATGTACACATGTAATTTACATTAATTTCCTTTACCTCTTGGACCCACCCACCATAGTCTCTCCAAATCTGAGTAACAAGCACATTTTGACTATTTAATTTATGCGATGGTTAAAAACAGAGGTTGTTCTGTGTTCAGTATTCTCACTGGATTGTTTGAGAGTTTTTCCATCTTTATTAAATGTGGACACGCTATAGATTTCTTTCACACACACTCCACTGCATCGACATAATGTCAAGCTGTTGTATTTGAGAACAGGACAGTCCAGACCTGATGCTGCTGCTGAGGATGCTGTCGCTGGGTCAAGGGGCGTGGGACATGATTGACAGCCAGGTCTTTAAAGAGCCGCGTTTGGTACGTACAGTCACTTGAGGCGTATCTGTCCATCAGCTCATGAAATCACATCACGTTCTAAAGTCAGAGGCCAGATGAAGTTTGCATTAAAACCTGTTTAAATGAACTGACCTTTTATTTGTCTTCCTGTGTGCCTACTCTCAGGACTTGGAGGTGGTGACCCGCTTCCTGCCTGCCATGATGTCGGTGGTTGTTGATGACCACACCTTCACGGTAGAACAGAAGCTTCCCAGTGAGGAGAAGAGTTCACAGTCGTACCCCACGGCTCTGCCAGACGCCTTCAACAGGTAGAGCACTGCGAGGGGGGGGGGGGGGGGGGGGGGGGTGACAGGATGTAACTTGGCTTTATTAAAAGTTTTTCCATAAATACCAGTGTCTCAGAGTTCCCTTTGCCAGGAGGTGAGAAGGGTGTAGGGTCATATTAGCATATGAACAACACATTCCAGACTTTCCCCTGCTTACTTTTAGAGTCAAGGGTAGTAAACAAGTTCACAGTATAGTTTGAAGGCTTTTCCACTCACAGTTGTTATTACTTCATTTGTTCTTTTTTTACAGCAGTTGTGCACACAGCAAGCAATTTGAAGATATGACCTTGAGCTCAGGGAACTTGTGATGGGCATTTTCATTATTTTCTGATATTTTATTGTCAAAACATTTCACTGAAGAAAATAACCTGTAGCTTAACCCCTAAGCCCAATCCCAGACCACACATCATGGTTTTTGTACTTCTTACCGTCATATTGCCCGTTTTCTGTGGACTTTCTGAAAATGAAGATGTGAATACCAATCTTGCCCATAGGCAGATTTTATGAGATACCTCTCTGGATCCTAGCATGACAGTGAGACCGCCCAAAGACAGTCAAATTAGCAGCTTTCAAAACTCTGGAATAATGTGTGTTCAGGGCACCTTTGTGAAATGACGGAAATTATGCCTTTGTTGCTCCCCCTCAGATACCTGCAGGAGAACAGGGTGGCCTGTGAAATGGGTCTTTACTATGTCCTCCACATCGCCAAATTAAGGAACAAGAATGCTTTACAGAGGTTACTGCCAGCTCTGGGTGAGTATGGCTTCTGCCTTGAATTTTGTGTAAGTTATGAGAAGTCCTGCCATATCTGAAACTATATTATCTAAACCTCAGCCTTTTTAAAAGTTTTTACCCTAAGACACAATGCAGATTTCTAAATGATTCTGATGCGTAATTGGCAGAGATAGGGACAAACAGTAGTAAAAAGAAATCTAGTGAAAGACACCCATTTAAAGCAGGACTTGACAAATAAGAGCTGGACCCCTGCTCTCCCCCCACAGTGGAGACCTACAATGACATGGCCTTCGGTGACATCTTCCTGCACCTGCTGACTGGACACCTCACCCTGCTCTCTGATGAGTTTGGATCAGAAGAGTTTTGTTCAGTTGTCTTTGATGGCTTTCTTCTGACTTCTTTTTCAAGGTGGGCTGATTCTAAGTGGGTCCTCCCCACACACCCCCACAGTCAGTGTAGTCTACTTTATACAGTACATTGAACTCAAACATCTCTGTTTGTGTGTGAACCTTTTCCAGTAAAGAGAACGTCCACAGACACACCCTCCGGATGTTGCTGCATCTACACCACAAAGTGCTGCCATTGTACATGGAAACTTTGCTGAAAACGCTTGAACCTCCGAAACAGGTTAGCTTCATTTCTACGCTTTGAAGTGGACCAGATGATAATGATGGGTAGAATCAAGAACAGGTCTCCGGGATTCCTATGCAGTATGGAATTTGGTCTGGATACGTATGGACAAAAGAAAAGAGAGTATGAAAGAAAATGTTTCCAAACTATTGTTCCTATTCTGTTTTCTAAATTCTAAAGTTGGCGTTGGCAGCCAAAGTGTTTCGCAGTGTGTGAGAGAGTGTGGGCTGGAGCACAGTGGCACCACCAGCAATGTTTCATAAGGGTGGCCAGATGGGGCCACTGCAAATCTTGGGGTGGCACATCATAACCAAAAGCCATGAGTGAATTTCAGGAATTATGTTGTATATAGTTCAAACTATGTCAATATGAAAGTTAAGCATTATGATGTACTTTGACTTCTGATTTTACAGTTAATATTACTAATGATTTAGTCTCGCATAGCCAAACCCATCTCCACACATCATTTTAGAAAGGTCTGGGTGAACCCGTCATCATTCTGGTATAGGGGGAAGAAACGCTCTGGCTAGTTTATTTTTTAAAATCAATCACAGTGGGCGGCACTAAGCCCAGGATGCAATGAGGCACGCTTGCAAAATAGTGTCGTGGGGAACTTGTTTCAGTAGAACATTTCGGTGGGGCAGCGAAAATGGCTACATTCCCGCAAAAGAAAAGGTAACAGCAACTAGAGCCTAGTTCAGACTGCACGATTTTTAGCCCGATTTGCCGCTCGGCGAGCTCGGTGACCGGCAGACTGGGATCGGGAGTAAATCAGCGGCCGATCTGCGGTCGCCAGTCGTTATGTGTGAACTGCTCAACGACGCGTCACAACGGCTTCCCGACACATTTCTGACACGTCTGCCAGATATCGAGCACGCCAAATATCTGGAGGAGTCGGCCGACTCAACATCCACATCCAGCCAATGAGAGCAGGCAGCTGGCGGAACAGGCAGCTACTATTTCACTGCAAAACACTTTTTACTCACCACCAGCTCAGAAAATCCCTGCTACCTGCGTGTGTTAGTCCGTTCTTTCACCCAGATTCTTTGTCTTTATAACTGCTGTCTTAATAATAACAAACAACAGCTGTTTCATGTGTAGCTGTTTCGTGTAGTGTGCGACTCCCTGTCACTGATCAGTCACGTAGTGTGAACGCCACAACGGCTTCAAGACTCCCGTCACCTGACGGCAAATTGTGTAATGTGAACGGCACAGTGTTGTGCCGAATTCTGCCTGCCTGCCGAGAATCGCATGCACCTCGCAGGTGCTAACAGTCACCTATGCTGAGAAAAGAGGTGGATGCAAATCTCGGCAGGTAGCCTACACAATCTGATCTGCCGAATTATGCATCCACCTGTTTAGGTCCTTCTCAGACACTTTGCTGTGCTCATTGATCAAACAGCTTTATCGCCACATATGTTAACTGCATGTCAAGGAATGGTAGCCTACTTCTAGCCTACTAAGTGTATTACAATATTAAAGACAAGCTAGCCTTAGCTTGTTTACCTTCATAAGGTTAGGGTACCTCGCTTCCAGCGTGTAGGTTGCTAGCTCAGAGGCTGTAATTGTTTCACATAGAGACTCGGGGTGGGGAATCTCTAGGCACCTCACAGTTCGATTCAATAATGATTCAGAGGGCTGTGACGAGATTTATAAGATTATCAATGCATCTTAATGCATACTTTTTTATCTGTACAGGATATCTGGATAATTACTAAGCAAATCCAAAAGAAACATCTGGTAATTAACTTAAAAGGACTAGTTTGCATCCCTAATATATTTCATTAACCTCTACGGCGCCTCATTTCTTTAACAACCAGAAAAACTAAAATATAATAATCAGGATGTATACAGGACAGAGCTGTACACCAGTTTAGGCTAAGCTTGTACCTGATGTTCTCAACCTTCGACAAGTAGTTAAGTAACTAATTAATATCACTTTGGGACTAATTTAGCTAAAGTTACATGACAGCCAAAAAACATGCTGTACATGGGAGATGTTAGCTAGAGCTATCTGCTTTCACGTTTCCAGCAGTTGGGGAAACTACAGATTTTTAAAAATGGACACTGTGACCTACACTGCACGTTTTATTACCACACAAACTTACTGCTAATATTTTTTTCAGCAAACTTTCACCATCACGTTCTGCCGCTTGCCCTCTCTCATTCGCTCGGCCTCACAGAATACACAGAGCTGCCAAGCGTCGAGCGTCACCATGCTTGCACAGTGTGCGATTTAAAATCAGTACTTGCGCATTGATATTAATAATTGTGTGACATTTAAGTAGGGTGGTTATTAATTCTGCAGCAGTGGTGTCCCAGATACATGTCTCTCTGTTATGTGCACGCCACAGACGGGCGTTGCACGTCTGCAAGTTAGGTCAATATCTATCCAGATAATAATTTCAATAAAAGTTTTACATTATATCTTTCAAACAGAGCAAATGTCCGCATAAGTTTAAACAATGTTTCATGGGCTGACACTGTGTGTGATGCTGTGCTTTGTGACGACAGTGCAGCGAGCCGGTGAAGGAACTGTACACGCAACTGACAGAGAAGCTGGATGCCCAGAAGAAGAGCCCTCCACCACCAGACGAAACTCCTTCCCTGGATCTGGGGCTGCACCCAGTGACTGTCCCCACCACCACCTCCACCCCAACCACGCCTCTCTGATACACAGCAGAGAGAGAAAACCAGAGGTCTCTATCAGTGACTGTAATACAGCCTCCATTCGACACATGACTTTACAAAAAAAAGACTGGGCATTTTTGCATTATTTGATTTTTTTAAGGGGGGGGGGGTCTTTCAAATCTGACAGTGTAGTCCAGCTGCCAACAATTTTTTTTCTTCAAGAGGGATCATTACTTTTCTAAACTTTGTGCTCTTGCAGTATTGTCCAAATATACAGTTTTGTATGTGTAATTGGGCTATCAATGTGTTATTTGAATTGTAAGTAGTGCAACAAACCTGTAAATAAATGATTATTTAGAAATACAAAGTGGTGTTATTGTTTTCCAGGCAAAGTGACAAGATGCAGTGCCACATGTCAACTGCACCAGAGTTAGATATAAGCTAATGTACATCTGTAGACCCTGTGCAGGCAACAGAGAATAACATCTCTGTTATGATGAAGTCTTAAAATGCCATTTAACCTGCTGTACCATAAATTACGATGGATGGATGGATATATGTAAGTAAATATGTATGTATATATGTGTAATACTTTTGAAAGTATAGTTATTGCCAGAGATCTTTAAAAAGTTTAGCCTGAAGAGGGTCAAGGAGACAAGTGATTTTAAAGCTAAACCCAGTTTGGATGTCTAAAGACAGAAATCTGTAACTGACCAGCTGGGTCAGGTAGCTGGAGAAGGGGAAGTCATTTTGTTTCCCATCTATTTTACTACAGAAAAAATCTAAGTCATGAGCTGTACAGGATGAGCAGCCGACAGACGGCTGCTTTTGTGTAAGTACAGAGAAATGTAGGATTATGGATGTAATTCCTGATTATGCTAGGGATGTAGGCTGTTTTTGCAGCAGCTAGAGCACACCTGTAGTTTAATGCCATACAAAGAAGAAAACTCCTAGTTTAGACTTTCACCAATTATATTATAATCTCCTGCTGCCCTTCTTAAGAACATGTGTTTCATATGTAAACCAGGATGTAGACTTGACTGCATGTTTGGTAGAACGAGGTGTAAATGAATCTAGAAGAGTAGAAAAGGCTGTCGCTGTACAATTTTCTGCAGTCTGTGCTCATTAAGTGCCATTAAAGTAACCAGGACAATGTGGCTAGTAGTAAAAACATTGGTGCCATCATTAGATGGACAGGCCTGTTGCCTTGTGTGAGGTGACAACCCGTTCACTAATATGCAATAAAAAAAAGTGATTAATTGATATGTGATTTCATTAAAAACTACATATAGCCTTAAATGGTAAAACAAAACCTCAACCTCTCGTCTGCTCCGCGACATGGGTGCAACAGGCGTAAGGCCCGGAAAGCCATGAAAGAGCTGGCAGAAGAGGCTGAAAGGGGCAGTTACTGGCTATGGCTGAGAAGGAAGGCAAAGTGTTGGGGTCCAGTCTCCATCTAGGGCATCAGCAGGGGGTGGCAGGGAGAAATCCCTGCCATCGCTCCGCCACCATGAGATGTACTGGGGTTAAAGGAGCGAAACATCCGTGACTGGTGGTCCCCAGCTGATGACCCATTAATGCCCTCTGTAGTGTTCCCCAATATGTACACCTTAATCTCTTAGGCACCGGTGGAGGTGCGACAGGCAGAAATGCCCAGCAGGTTTCACCATCTACCTGTATGTTAAGCTAGAGGTAAAACAAAAACATAGCCATGTTTCACATCAATTTTAAACCAATCGTAGCCTGGGTATCATTATACGACCAATAATTAATTCGTAATTCAACAACATAAATTTGTTTCAAAACCAAAAAAGAAAAAAACATTTTTGGTGTCAGGATGAAGAAAAAAAAAATCAAAACCAGATTTTGGCAAGTCTTGTTATCGTTATACCTTTTTTGCACTGAAGAGTAAAGAGGTCTGTGTACTTGATACTTATGCATTCGTGGAGCCATTTCTACATATAACTGTTTTTGTGCATTTGTGAATTACTTCCTGTCAGTATGAGAGGCAATTTACTAACCACACTGGCAGGTGGTGACATTGTCTCACATGAATTTTTAGAGTGAGAAAGAGGTTCGGTATTGTAGGCTCAAAGTGTCCCACTCTAATCAGCTAATTAATCCAAAACACCTGCAAAGGGTTCCTGAGCCTTTAACTGGTCTCTCAGTCTGGATCAGTGGATTTCACAATCAGGGGGAAGACTGCTCACCTGATAGCTGTGCAGAAAACCATCACTGACACCCTCCACAAGGAGGGAAAGCCTCAAAAGGTTATCGCAAAAGAAGTCGGATGTTCTCAAAGTGCTGTATCAAGGCACATTAATAGAAAGTTTAGTGGAAGGGAAAAGTGTGGATATTCTATTTTTATGAGATTTTGAATTTGGGGTTTTCATAAGCTGTGAGCCACAATCATCGAAATTATATCAAATAAAGGCTTGAAATATCTCACTTTGCATGTAATGGGTCTATATAATATTAGTTTCACCTTTTAAGTTGAATTACTGAAATAAATGAACGATATTGCACGATATTCTAATTTTTCGAGTTCTACCTCCTATATCACTTACTCCTTAAGTTGTTGTATTACATTTATTTATGTTTAATATGTTACACCATCCAGTCAGAGTTGTTCAGGAAAGATTTGTGAAAGTGTATAAAAGCTGAGGTGTTGCTTCTTAAAGAGATGGAAGGGGGTCTGGCCTGCATTGGTGAGTCAAAACATTTGAAATAGAATCAATACAAACCGCGTCAAGCATCAGTTCCTCCCTCACCTCACCCTAATGTTTATACTGAGCATAAAACACAGAGGGGTGAAAATTTGTTCAAGACAGTAGTTTATAATATTGCAGTGTTTTTGTGTTTTAACCAAATCTTGAGTGGTTTACATAACCATACAGCAATGCTGAGCACCCACTAGTGCCAGGAAACAACAAGGCCCAAGCTGCACCCCGACAGTTTTTAATAAGGAATTTATTACATACAGATTTATACTGTGTGTCTGTGTACTTCTTCTCCTTGTGTGCAATTATGTGAAAACCAGTGGAGGATTATGGACGTTTCTGGACAACTTTTTAAAACACTGATCACTCATCACAGAAAACAGCACTGAGTGCTTTGCGGAAGTGTTTGTGGAATGCGGGACACATACAAGATACATCAGTACAACCCACGCCACCCTTTATGTAAACAGTACTTATAACAAAAGACTTGTTGTCTTGGTTACAGCATGAGTCCCAGGTGTGAAGGTAATAACGGGGGAGAGAGAGAGAGACGTCAGGATGACCCAGATGGTCACCATGTTGTAGTTCTTCAAAGAGTTGGGGGGATGTTGTGTGGCAGACCTTCAGGGAACATTCGGGATCTTGTAGGAACATTAAGGGGACCATAACTATAGGAAGTTCCCTTTAGGTCTCTACACCACATTCCCGTAACAATAGGGGACCAACCTAGGATGTAATTTTTTGTCCTATTTTTCCTTCCATCACGTTTACTTAACATTTTCAGAACCTTTAGCAACATTACAGGAACCATTGGGGGGCTAAGCTACAATGTTATATTTGGGTTCTTGCATCACCTTTGTGGAATGTTAGCGCAACTTTCAATAACATTAAAGGAACCAAAAAATATCTTAAAACACCATCAAAACAATTTTACACCATAAAATATTCAGGTATCATGCAAGTCATTCTCAGTATTTCACTTCCTAGATGATAATAAATTATTTTATTGAACATTATGCCAACTGTTGCTGTGGTTGGTTGGCATTTTAATAAAATATAACATTGCTGGACTTGATATCTCCAAAGCATGTTGGAAGCAACTATATCTCAGTTCTTTTATTATTCAAATAAGTCTCATCAAGGCTGTTATGGAACCTCAATTATCAATCGATATGTCTGATTAACACATAGCTGCTGGTGTTTCCTGCGCACCTGAAGTCAGTCCCTCTATAAACCTCCACTGATTTTAAACCCCGGCTCGTCACTCCAGCATTCGCCAGATCTGTTCACGTTACGGTAGGCCTCACTACTTGCTAAGGTGAAATTCTGTGTGGTTTTTTCCTGTCAGTTCAAACGTCATCTAACGTGTGTTTTATCCCAGGGGATACCTGCTTGTGGAAGCTCCGCCTACCTGACTGTTTGAAGTTTTGGATATCTCGTGTCTGCCTGCCTGCTCTCTGCCATAGCCCAACGGAGTCTTCATCACACCATCTGTTGTCTGACACAATACAACTCCTGTCTGTTTGCTTCACCCTGCCTCTGCTCCAGTTTCTTTTGTAAAAGCTTAACTCTGTCAAATTAGAAAGGTTTTGAATGCCCCAGCAGTTGTCAGTGGTAGATGTTTATTACGGTCTGTGTGCAGTGCACTTCTTTCACTGTGACATAGGCTATTACATATTTTACACACTGATTCTTGATCTTAGTTTTTTTCTGTCGCTTTGATAATCTTCACATAAGTAGCCTATGTGGTACTATTTTACCACAAAAAGACAACAGATCATCAAAAATGACATTTGACCAAGGGCGTCACTTTGTGTTGAAAAGTGGTGGGGACATAAGGGCTCAGATAAGGGGCCTGATGATACACTCTGGTCTCGAGATGAACAAGAACATGACAAGATTTTTTTACTATAAGAAATATTGGAGCATTACGGCTGAAATGTCTTTATTTATGTAAAGGAAAACAAAAAATTCAGCTGGCAGGTGACAATTCATAAATATAAAAATATCATGTAGTAACCCGCACCTTCTTTTCCTTTTTTTTAGCTTAAGTTACCTTTTTTGGACAATGCATGTTTGTTTCTTCTATATTTAAAATGCAATGCATGTTTTCTTATTGTGCACATAAAGCAGTTTGTTTTGTCAGTTAATATTTATTAGCGCAAGCTATTTTTCAGAACATTTTAACAAATGCTTTCAAAAAGCAATGGGTACAAGATAAGCCATTTCAAAATGCGGTGGGGACATGTCCCCAGCGTCCCCTGTGTAAATGACAGCTATACATCTGACATTGACTCGGTACAACAAAAACACACATGTATCGTGCTGAAATACATTATGTTCATACAAAGTACATGCAGAATGTTCAAATCTTCACTATTACTACATTAAATGTTCCTAATTGCTTATTGCCGAAACGCTTGCTTAATATACATGCATGTATTGTTTCATTTGCTGATAAGTTCAGATTCAAAACTTCAGAATCACTACCCTAAGGTGTGAGATTTTCACTTTATGTGACCTCAGTGGAACTGAAACCTACTACCTTAGTGCAAGTAGAGAGCAAGGCAAGGACAAGCTCAGAGTTACATCTGAAAACATCTGTAAGTGAAGATAAAGTCCACTGTGCCTGGATCATGAGCAAAGCGGGAGTTGTGACTACAAAAATAGTCACCATACCAAGACAAGAGTAAACTGCAGCAGTGATCTTTGCTGTAATATGCTAAAGGAGGAGCTAGACACCAGGGTTGATGGAGAAGTATTTTGGACAAATTCACAAGTAGTCTTAGGTGTAATCAATAATGAAGCTCAAAGGATTCTTGTCTTCGTAAATAAATCTCTTGTCTTGTACACTGGATCCAGAGAATTCAGGAAACCACTGACCCAAAACAGTGGTACTACATCTCCTCCATCTTCCCTGCATGCAGCCTATCCTACTTCACAACGAGCAAGAGGCGGGGTGAAGTCTGGATAGTCCATCAATCTATCAGCCGACCGACAACATCTCACATTCACATGTAAACTCCTCGGAGAAAGGTCCTTGCTTGTTTGAGCACAGGGACTTGCTGTGAGGCCACAATCCTAACCACCGGACCACTGGAGCCACCTAAATGCACTCATATTCTCCATAGTGTACAATTTCAATTTATGTAATCTATTAATCTATTCTATGGGTGAATCAGTCCTAAGGAAAAAAAAACACACACACAGTGAGCTACAATGAGCTTTTGTTTCCATTTTACAATTCACCTCAATCATTTTTAACACATGCCACTGGTGCAAGAGAAAGAGAGAACTCTTTATATTAATACCTCAGAATTTGAAAAAGACACATCACAATAAACAGTTTTTTACTGCGATGTCATCATAAAGACACATGAGAGTCAGTTTGAAAAAAGATCACTGTGTATAGAATGTGAACCTACTCAAGCCTGTTCCTCTGCGGATTATCTCTCTCATCTCGGACAGTGACGTTATGTGAAGGGGCGGGGATGCAAAGTTTTAAATGTGCGTGTTGTTGACTCTAGATTCGGAGGTGGAGATGGCAGCAACATCACCAGGATGTGAATGAGGAAATAATAATGTGCAAACTGACATATTTGAATTTCAAATCGAGTGAGAAAATACTCAGATGGCAGACAGTAAGAGTCCAAAGTCATCAAGGTCTGCTTTATGTAATCTTGTTAAACTCAGGAGTAGTTTGGCATAGAGGGGAAAGGCGTGGTGACTGGGCTGGGGAGACGGCTTTTAAAAGACTGAAGGCGAATGACACCTGAAGGTGGCAGCACGCAGCATCCTGAAAGCCAAGTGCCGTAAAACCCTAAAAGAAGCAGAAGAAAAAGCAGAGCCCACAGGTGTGGTGCGCTCTGTGCATCGGGGGAAAAACATGGGGAAACTTCAGGAGTTTGTGATCAAGTTTGACAATAACAAAGAGGTGTACAGTCCAGGTGACCCTATCACTGGAACCGTGACGGTCAAATTGGGCCAGCCGCTCCAGTGTAAAGGTAAGGCTGCTATTTCTGCGGTTATTACCGTTTTTACATTTACTCACCTGGTGGAAAACGTCGCCGTCGCCAAACGAGGAAGTGGATTTTAAGATTAGGCTACAGGGAATGTAATTCAGGCCTCTCACTCTTAAATTTGAAAATCGCTTTAATGTTGGTATAGTAGTCTGTGGTAGGCCACTCTAATGGTTTTAAAATTGACTTTTTATGGCGTTGAAAGTATTTTCCCGACAGCCCCGCAACAGCGTAATGTTCCTGTAATATTCCTACACATTGATTCTGGGTTTCCATGAGAGATCTAATAAGACCTAATGGGACACCTGGGTATCATAATCCTACACTGACAGGGCCCTAAACCGGATTTTAAAATACTGACCCCCATTATTTCACCACACACTAAAATAGAATATATACTAACTTTATTTGAAATTGGATTTAAATAATCTATCAATTTACATATGTATTCAGTTATTTGTTCAGTAGCCTGTACATTTTATTAATATTAATAATGAAGTTTCTGTCCAGTGAAAACCATGCCTTTGCAAAATGTAAACCTGTAACTTACACTTTACTACTAAATGTCTCTGCTCACCTGTTCCTCTGCTCTGCTGTTCATGCCTATGCCATTTTTACTAAACCACACATTCACTACGCACACCAGAAGCAGCGACTGCAGCGGTGGGATAACATGACAGGGCTAGTGGTAAACAGGAAAAATGCCTTTGACCCTGTTTGATAGTATTTTGGCTTTAGTCCCAATGGTGATGGTGAGCCAGCCAACACACAAAGCTGTATGCACATCATCTCCTGTTCAGTCCACTGACGCACTACCTGCTGTGGCAATTATGGCAGGAAGGTACAGCCAAGCCCAACCTGGAACTATCATATGATTTATTGAGTAATCATCGCAGCTGTAAAATTAAAATAGTACTTGAAAGAGTAATCTATTAATGGATTAGTAATTCAACATAAAAATGAATTGAAAACAATTGACATCATGATTAACTAACACAATTCTCCAGCAATTTTAATTCTTCCAGCTTCTCTATTGAAGCAAAGAAGCCATAATAGTTTGTATTATATAAAAATTAAACCAGTGTTGAATCTCGGTGTTGACATTTAAATATATAAGTTTTGTATAGGAAGTAGCCTAAGGTCTGAAAAAGACACAACATAAATTCATAAGGAGAATTCAGCCTCTCATCTGAAGTCGTCTTTCCTGGGAAACGCTTGACATTCACATGACTGACAGAATTGTAGGAGGTCTGATTTATTCCATTTAGGCTGCATTGTTTTATCCTCAGTAGTCTCAGTGACTGGTATCTGAATTTTAACAGTTAAATTTTTAAATATTTCACACAGTCTGAATTTGTGAAAGCTACTATACAAAGTGCAATTTCAAAAACCCTGGTTTTAAAAATTGCACAACTTGAAATTACCTACTGCAAATTGCAAAGATTCAATTCACATAGATGTATACAGATGGTTTTGAAAGTGAGAAACTGTGATGCTATAAATTCAGTGGTATTTAAGCTTTAGTTTCAGTTGAGGTTCAGTTTAGCTGTTCGGTTGTTTATAAGATACAAATCCTTACGGCCTTTCTTTGCTTCCGTACTTCTCAAATATGAGGATTGTTAGCTGCAGCTCTAAATTGATTTACTCCAATGGGAAAATAGGTCATACTTACTACCTTTTAACTAGTACCCAAGCTTAAATTAAAAGGAGGTCAAACTGGAAAAGGGAAGTTGAAGGCCCACTTGTGAAGGCCATTTCCATTTCAGAGCAGCAAAAAATGAACAGCAGTTCATTTGCAATTCAAGTCCTCAAGGGCTAAACTTTAACAGACAACACATTTGGATGAAAAGTGAATGAAAGTGTCAGGAAGAGTGAAACATGCAGAAATGACAAATTCACCCATTCCCACATTTTGTACTTCTAAACAACTGTTACAGTGTCAAAATATCACCTTACCAACGGCGTAACAAAAGAATTACTGTTTTTTAAGATGTAGACTTTTTCCTTTACAAAGACTAACCCTTTATCATTTGTCTGTCAACTTGCCGAGAGCAGGTTTGATGTATTTGGGAGTTGCTCTTTAAAGGCTTGTGGACCTTCCAGTCTGTTTACATTTTCCTCTTCATGTAAAACTGGTCAGACTGTCAGTTTCACGACGCCAGCTCCCAGGAAACAAACTCTCACCATGCAACAGTTTGAAACAAAAATTTATTATGAAGTGGGCTGGGCCCTCAGATAAGTTACGTATTACTGGGCAAATATTTACAATGCATTAAAAATCAAATGTGTTTCAGTCTTCACAGTTCACCTGGGATATGTTGGATAATGAGTATAATGAGTTTTCATTGACTTTTTCAGACGTTGAGAAATAATTAAGAAAAAGAATCTTGGTTTTATTGTTTTTAGACCAAAATAGACTAATATATCACGGACTAGGACTAAAAATGACAACATGCTTGTGGACATTCACTGTTGTTGGTCTGGGACACTTTTCTGGTTTGTGTCTATGATTTCTAATTAAGAGAAAGTGTTGTGCTACAACATACAATTTAGACAACAGTGCTCTTCCAACTTTGTAGCAACAATTTGTGTTTGTCCCTTATCTGTTTTCACACGACAGTGTCCCCGTGAACAAGGCCAGCTGCATAAAGAAACAGTTTCAGATTGGTGTGAACAAACTTGACTGGCCCGCACAGATCCCTGACCTCAACCCATCCAACACCTTTTGGGATGAACTGGAACACTGACTGTGAACTAGACTTTATCATCCAACATCAGTGTTGGATGTCACCTCAGTGAAACTCTTGTGGCTAAATGGGAGCAAATCCCTGCAGCCAGGTTATATAATATATTTTCAAGCTCTTTCCCAAATCCTCGACTCTCACAGTTACATTGCCAAGCTGACACTTAATGTAGTTGAGCATTTTTACTGATCCAAGCACGTTTGCCAAGAACACAAATGATTTAAAGTATTATATGCTCCTGTGTAGGTTGACATTTTATCATTAAACAACAGGTGTGGTTATTCCCAGTTCCTGAAAAGTTATCATTTTGAAGAGTGATGTTTTCACCCAAAAGTGGTAGTAGTTAACCTCTCATGTTCATTTGCTCATAACCATAGCATAACTATAGAACATTTAACAGATGACCCTCTTTATGTAAGGCTGTTTAACACTGCCAAACCCGTAATGGCCTAAAGAGTTTGAGTGAAATTTATAGCTTCAGAAATCCTACAGAAAATCAACTTGCTCTAACCACAGTTAGATTGCATTGTAGTAGACCATTATTACAATGTTTTTAGGAAAAACGTAGATAAAAATAAAATTTAAAAAAAGCAAAATGTGTGGATCAAAGCAATCATGGCAGCACATTCTGGACAGGTGAGTCATGCAGAGTCAGGATCACAATGCAGTGTTTTGTTCCTGTAATGAGGTCGAAAACAACATTGTTCCACATTGTTTGCACTGATGGTGATTCACCCACAAAAGTTTAATGTTCATCCAAAAGTTAGGAATGTTACTGCAGCAAGTCACCTGATATTTAATTTTAGAACCTTGCCTGCTGAATTAGGCTTTTAATTGTGCCTATTTCACTAACTACCCACGGCCAATTTGAACATGGAAGGTCTGTTGGGAACAAGCTCACTGGATAACTTGGAATGTGTAGTACAGTTCAGTACTTTCTTCACTCACAGACCTGTGATAGGTTTAATTTGCTAGTGGGCATTTTCTCTTCCCATTCTCTTTATCAGGGCAATAACACGCTTTTGCTTTTTTGGTTCTGTCCATAAAGGAAATCACATTAATCACTCTGCTTAATGACATTATTTGCATATGAGAAGTTTTTCATGCTTCAGATGTTTAGAAATGTCACTGTGGCTAAAACCTTCAATTCACTGTCTGTATATTCTTATCTGCAGCCATCAAAGTGAACTGCAATGGTTTCTGTGGTATTACCAGTAAGGTAAATGACGTGGCATGGACGGTGGAGGAACAGTACTTCAACAGCACCGTCTCTGTTGCAGATAAAGGTACGCTGCAGAACAACTGATCCAAAGAGTTGGATCTGTCCCTATTAGTATGAGTAAGGCCCAGTTATGGTTAGTCATCGACCATTGAGCCCTCTACTGGCATATAAAATCTCATTACTGGAGTGTAATAGAAGTTTTCTAGTGAAAAATATTTTTGTAATCATGTGATCCGCATAATGACGTAGACTTAAAGACTTTGTTTTCCTCCAGGGCCGAAGTCAATGCTGACTTCACTGACTATGCACTGCCCTATTCCTTAAAGGAGCCACCCTACTCTTATAACAATAGGCTAATGAGGAAGGACCGAGGCTTATCTTCCTGCCTTGGTCCCTCCTGGGGCGATTGTCACTAGAAAAACAATCAGTCAGTGTTTCCACTGACTGTTATCTTTGCTCTCTATGTCCCATACAGGAACCCTGAAGCAGGGAGAACATACTTTTCCATTCAAGTTTCTCATACCAGGTAGGAATGTTTTTGTGTGTTTTGCCCTTGCATTTTACAGCAGACATGCCCTGACATGTTGATATTTACCCTAAGTTTCTTAGGGTTCCACAGCAGTGAGGATGGGGCTCTTATCCCCTCTATCACTTAGGCTTTAGATGTCACAATAGTAGATTAATATTTACATTTCTACACTTTTAAGCTCAATAATTTTACGTCATCAGTGACCATGTGCAATGTGCTAGGAGTCACTCAATGTTAAAGAACCCACAGATAATTACCCCCAACTCTACAGTTCCCCTCATCTCTATGGAACTTTTTAGCCTCTTTGAGCACATTCAGCTTTGGTTTTAGCAACCATTACTTCACTGTTTTCTGTCACTCACCACTCTCATTACCAGCAGCAGGCAGCTGTTGTACCTATTCTTCTAGGATGACTTGCACACAGTCTAATAGGGGGATCACTAATTCAACATGTAGCTTGAAACATAATCATTAACTGAAACAGCTGTGTAAGAGAATAAAACTGGATGAGGAACAGCCAAACCCATCTAACAAGATGAGCTCAGTTTACTGTCAAAAGTCATACACCATGGCAAGACTGAGCACTGTGTGCCATAAAAAAGAATAATCCCGAAATAACATTAGGTGAACAGGCTAATAGTTAAGGCTTTTGTATTTTGTATTTGTTCTTCCCCCAAAGTCAGGTGAAGACACTAACCAGCTATATGGGTGGGTATTGTTAAGATCTCTATTTTATCCACAGTCTTATCAGCCCAGTTCTCTGTCAATACTCTTATGCCTCGTGCAGACTACGCGACTTTCAGCGTCGGCCGTTCACACTACACAACCTGCCGTCTTGTGACAGGAGTTTTGAAGTCATTGTGGCGTTCACACTACGTGACTGATCGGTGACAGGGGGTCACACACTACACGAGCTGTCAGCGGCTGAGTCACCTGACGCTGGTCTCCAAAACATGTTTTGTCAAGAAAACACACGTGAAATGTGAAACGGGAAATGACGCGAAACTACACACGAAACAGCAGCTGTTTGTTGTTATAAAGATAGCATGATGAAGACAAAGATATGGGTGAAAGAATGGATTAGCACACGCAAGTGTTTTGGCAGTGAAAAACTAGCTGCCTACTCTGCCAGCTGCTCTCATTGGCTGGATGTGGATGTTGAGTCGGCCGACTCCTCCAGATATTTGGTATGCTAGATATCTGGCAGACGTCGGCGATGTGTCAGAAATGTGTCTGGGAGCCGTTTTGATTCGTCGTTAAGTAGTTCAGTCATAACTACTGGCGACTGCAGATTGACCACTGATTTACTCCTGATCACAGGCTGACGGTCGCCGAGCTCGATGGGTGGCAAATCGGGCTAAAAATCGTATAGTGTGAACTAGGCTTTACTGGTTCTTTTTCATTGCTAAAAAAAATGGGGATTTCAATTTTTTTTCCAAGAAGACTAAATTCAGAACTGGATTAGAATTGACAGTAACCGTTAAAGAGGTGGTATTATGCTCATTTTCAGGTTCAAAATCTTAATTAGGGCTTGTACCAGAACAGGTTTACATGGTTTAATTTTCAAAAAACACCATATTTTTCTCATCCTGCACATTACTGCAGCTCCTCTTTTCAGCCTGTCTGTTGTACGCTCCACTTTTGAGCTAATGAGTGATGTATCTTACTTGTACCATATCTTTGTTGGGAGTTGCACATGCGCAGTTCCTAGGTAAGGACTACTAGCCAATCAGAAGCAGAGAAGGGCGGGTAGTAAGAAACAAGGTAGTGTGATCCAAATCAAAGCCTTCAGACAGCAACCGTAACCTAGCAGATGGTCTAAGTTATTACCAGTCCACAACCACATGACATCATTGTTCCACATCTTACCATCAGGACTGAATGTTGAACTGTTGCCGGTGTTCTGACGATCTATGCTGCCTTGCCGAAAATGCTTCCATAGCGCAAATCGTTAGACTCGGCTCTACTCGGCCCTGCTCCGTTTTCCATTGCAGATAGAACCCAGAGATAGAGACGCCACACAACAACTCCTAAAATATTCATTACATTTTTGTTCCGCCATCACTTCTCATAAAACTGTCAATATTCGAAATCTACACAGCTGATTTCTCACCTCAAAACTTCTCAGAAGTGGATTTAGTGATGAAAATCCATATGAAAACTGTAAAATAAACTTCCTGTTGCTGCCTCTGTCTGGTGCAATGATGATGCAGTGAAAAGTGAATATTCTCTCTGAATAATCAGCAGTCTGTCATGTTTTCGTGTTACATATTAGTATCCCTCAGCTCGCTCAGAACCTCGACGGAGGTGAGGTGATACGAAAAAAAGTACCTGGAAGCAGGTACAGGTCCAAATTTTCTACAATGGAAACCCAAACAAAGGCGAGTCGAGGCAAAGAGCCTCCGCTCAGACTAGCTTGGTTTGAGGGCGTGGCCTGACCCCGCCAGCCGCTTGGCGAGCTTTATGATGTGTTTGCATTGTGATGTCACAAGTCAAGGAAGTGAAGGGCTGGACTACAACCGAGCTGTTTTCAGTTCAGAGCAGAGTTTGTGGGAGATGGGAACTCCCTTTGGGCTGGACTCTCGGGCTTTTTCACTTTGCAAACGTGTTACATGCACAAAAAAGATGTATAACTCAATAAAGGAGAGGGAAAAAGCATAATACCGCCTCTTTAAGTTCAGCAGCACAGTCACAATATAAACTCAATAATATCTCACTGGAAACAAATCTAAAATGTCAGAAAAACACAAACATTAGTCAGTGTCAGTATGTTCCTGTCCTCTGTCGTCCTCCCTCTGCTGCTGGTGTGATTCACTGCCTGCAGGTATCCCTGGTAGAGAGAGGATATAGGGGGAGGGGCTGCTTTCTCAGCCAGTAGGGTAGGTTTACAAGAATTACAGTTAGGCTACATACAGCTGTCATTTAAGCTTGTTCATTAATAATTAACTATTAACAGGGTTCGCACAAGGTGCTTACAGTGCTTGAATTGTGTGTGTGTGGGGGGGGGGTAGCCCCTTTTAACACAGTGCTTTTAATGTCCGTCCTTGAAATTTAACCACATAACTCTGTCTTATACTTTGACCGAAGTTTTGTTTATCAAGTCCTTATAATAAAATTGCTCAGAAAACACTCATCGGTCTGTTGGTGCTGCAAATGATCAATAACTGCTGGGCTAAAAACAAGGCTCACCTAGTCTGCCAGTTACTTGGTGGAAATAAATTCAATTACATGGGCTGGATCTAATCAGCGCGCTATACCAAAACATTACCCTTATGGATAGCCACAATTATTGAAAAGAGATTTGTATTTATGTATGTATTAGATTAGATGAACTTGCAGATAGTACGTACAAAGACAAACAACACGTCAGCCCAGAAAGTAGGTGCTGACGTACCAGCAAAGCGAATACAGCAGCAAATACAAGAGAAGAGAAGCGATAATAGTAGGCCATGTATAAAAATCCATGTTAAAAATAAGTAAGGTAATATATAAATGCACCTTTCTGTAATAAATAAATACAGCTGTTAATGATAAGTAAGCTAAAATATGAAAAATTGCACTCATCCAAGATCACCTGGAGTTACAATAAATTAATATAAAACCAAATTGTGCGTAATCGTAAGACCTAATAAAACCTGCTCCGTGCCGTAACCGAGAGATTTGCCTATTGAGTAAAGACATGGAGGTGGGGAGGAAAGAGAGTAAGTACCTCTGCATCTACAAGCTCTAAATCATCTTCCTGATGGCAACAACTCATAATCCGAAAGTAGCATATGTGAAGGATCAACTAAGATTTCATTAGCCTGGCTAATGACAGCATACTCACACATGTACTGAAGTGACTGCTGTAGATCCTTCATGTCCTTCACTTTCATGGCACTTTTGTCATGTTCATAAGTCAAACCAGGCAGCCATACCATGTCTTACAATACTTTCCATCACAGCTATGTATCTGTATAATTATATGTGTATATACCATATGACAAAAAGATTTTGTCATATGGTAACACAGTAACCCTGGCCTCTTTAATTTTCTATACAAAAACAATTTCAGAATTGAATACTTGTTTTGTTTTGGTAAGCATTTTTTTTTTGGCATGGTCATCGTTCTTGGAAAACAATACACCTTGTCCCTCACTTTCTGTCTACACATTGTTTCTATGGTTAATTGTAATTGACTCTCAAGCATGGAAAAACACAGCCTGCTCTTGTGTTTGTAGCTTTTTTTCCCAGGTAGAGTCTCCTTCCCACTGTGAACATCACAGAAACTGAAAAGCAACCCGACCGGTATTTTTACTTGCAGGCGTATCAGGACACACTCTGAAGTCTTGTTTTCATTTTACATTAAAAGGCGGCAATGTAACCGGTCTTCTGTCAGAGTAACATTTACTCAAGAAGATATGCAGAAATAATATAAGCTGTTAAAAAGTTATTTATTACTTTTAAATACAACATTTATTGCAAGCAAAAATATCAGGTGTGAATTGGCGTATAATTCCTGGTACTAATGAATTTGATGTTATTTTACTAAATCAGAATCCCGTATTGAATCCAGTGTTCGTCAATGTTGAACATTTGTAACACTTGTTAACCTAACCAAAACCCCAAAGGTTTAAGTGAGATCTGTATTTTCTGTTGGCAGAGAAGGCACAAGCCGTATTTCACTAGTTAGGTTTTTAAAGGTGATGCAGTAGAAATGTTTTTGTGTGACTCTAGAGCATTGTTATATCACATGTAACGTGGTCAAACTGTCATAAACTCTTCAATGACCCTGTTATAACAACCTATTAATCTGTATTGGCTATTGTGTTTTTAAAACAACTACATGTTTGACTTCTTTCCCACAGACTCTGCTCCAACATCTTTTGAAGGCAGCTATGGTAGAATCATTTACAGAGTGAGGTCTTTTATTGACACACCGCGATTTGCCAAGGACTACAATACAGAGAAAGCTTTCTACCTGCTACGCCTTCTAAACCTGAATGAAGTGCCAGACATATGGGTGAGACATGCTTAGATGTGTGTGTGTATGTGGTCAGCCATTAACCGCCTAAACAAAACATGAGGCTGATGTTGAGTTCATACGCATACATACATACATACATACATACATACATACATACATACATACATACATACATACATACATACATACATACATACATACATACATACATACATACATACATACATACATACATACATACATACATACATACATACATACATACATACATACATACTAACATAGTTCCTATGTTTGAAGATAAATTGGTATCAGTCGAGGGCTGAGGACGACCAATCATGTCTCTAACAATTAGAATTTTGTCATTTAATAAGCTCTTGAAGTCATTACTACTGAGGGCTACAGGAATACATGGCTCAATAGAGCTGTAAATCTCTGTCAGCCTGGCTACAGTGCTTAAAAGAATCATGAGTCTGTACAGTTGAGTCTGCTTAGCTGAACGGTTTAACGGGCTTGTGAGCACAGTTGAACACACTCCTGCTTCCACAACACCTGCGGTAGATTAATTCAAAGTACATCCGTTGTGCTTTGCGAAATTTCCTATCATGTTAAATTTCCTGTCAAGTTAAGTTATCAGATTCATGATTTAAGTGCAGGTCATGTGACTCAAGTCCAAACCTCTTGCAACCTCACTGACAACAAAACTCTTGGAAACAGTCACGTGCTTGTTAGTGAGGTAATTCACTTTGGGCCAGTCTTTAGGCTAAGCTATGCTTAACTCCAGCTCTGTAATTACTCCACAGACGTGAGACTGTCTTGTCATCTAACTTGAAATGTAACTAGGAAAGAAACCAAGTTCAAAGCCTGTTTGAATGTTGAACTATTCCTTTAACAAACATGCATCAATGTCTTGATAAATCCATGATGGTGTAACACTGCCCATGCAGGGAACCTGTTCATCTGCAGTGACCCAGCAGTTCACCTACATGCTGGTGAAAACGGGCACAGTGGTCCTGAAGGCCCAGACTGACAGTAAAGGTTACACGCCAGGCCAGATCATCCAGGTGACGGCTAGCATCCACAATGATTCTGGGAAGACTACAGGCAACATGGCGGCCAGCCTGATGCAGGTAAACATTTTTTTACAGCCCTGATCAAACACGTTAATGTTCAGAACAAACCAACATATACTATATCTAAGGACCAAACCTTTACGTAGAGCAATACAATATTTTTACACTCAATTATTATGTAAAGACTCTCTCTCTGCTACACTTCCACATTTTCAACAATTTTATCAAAATGCCCCACCACAGACACCGGAACACTGGATAAGAGATGCATACAGGTCCACTTCTCTGCCCCCCTTTGCAGATCAGAACCCAACTTGGTGTTTCTCACATCCACTTACTTATACATTGTTCAGGAGCAAGATGTGTCCACAAGGGTAGTGAGGAGCAGTGACTGGGAGGTGCTCTGTGCGCCCCATGGACAGCATCAAACCCATGACGGACTGCAAAACAGACAAACATCATACCCACCAGAACAGCGCAATGCTTTCCCAGTAGTGATCCCTGGATCATCGATGAAATGAGGGAATTACTGAATAGGAATAAGAAGCCTTAAGGGATGGGGACAGATTTAGTGAGGAGTGTGAAGAGGGAGCTGAAAGTGGGGCTCGGAGAATGCAAGAGGCATGGAGCTGGAGAGCAAGCTCAAGCAAAACAACGTGAGAGGTTCTAGGTACATTTAATTGTCATATCACAATAGGGTTGTCAAATGAGATGCAGTTTGTATTTCCCTTTATGCTACTCACAAAGCAAACATTTTATTCAAAAATGATAAAATTATGCACAGACATAAACTATTTTGCATGGTGCTGAGGATAAATGAATAAAGAGTCTCTCAGTCTGGGGGAAGAAGCTGCTGGGCTGTCTGGTGTATCTCTTTCCAGAAAGCAGCAGGGTGAACAGGCTGTAGCCTGGCCGGAACTTTCTTTTAGAAATCTTTGGGCTCTGCAGCAGCATCAGAGCCAGTTACACTAAGAAGTTGAACAAGCTGATTAAAAGAGCTGGCTCTGTGCTGGGGACTGCCTGGGAGCCTCTACAGCTGGTTGTGGATAGAAGGATGCTGCGCAAACTGCTCAAAATGATCAAAATAACACTTCACATCCTCTACTACTGGTTAGACAACCAAGTCTCGTCAGTTAGAAACTCCTTCCCCTCTGCAGTAATAAGGGGCCGCTACAGGAAGTCATTCCTGCCCACTGCAATTAAAATATACAATGACTGCCCTCAGGGCATTCGCATTCTACTGTCATTTGCACTAATATAGTTGGAGAGACATATCTTAAAGCCTTTTTTTTAATTATTTTTGTTGATATTGATCAACTTAATGCTTGTTTTTGTTGGATATACTTCATAACAACATTGCAAATTCCCCTTTAGGGTTGAATAAAGTGTCTCTCTGTTATGGTCTGGTCTGGGGCCCATTTCAGAAAGCCAGTTTAGTGAAAAGTCTGAGTTTGTTAAGCCTGAGATGAAGGAAATTCTGGGTTACAGAGAGCGAGATCAGGGGCCTGCACCACAAAGCGAGTTCAACATACCCAGCATGTCTTTTCATTATCTGGCTTCACTAACCCTCACAATTCCGATCGGGATAAGCGGTACCACGGAGCTGGTTATGAACTCTGTAACTCAACCCAGGGTTTCCTAATCCAGACATGAGCGCGTTCACATGAAAGAGGCGGTGTTAGCAGCGGATGACCAATCGTAGACGTGAACAAGTCCACTGGCAGCAGAGCGTCATATTTTACAAACGAAGGGCAAACTGTAACGCTACAGAAATACGACGCAGTCTAAGTTGCATGGCTGCAGCTGACGCTTGCAGGGAGACAGAAAATCATTGACATTATGAATGCCTAAATGAACAAGCTCAGCCTATTCTATAATGGGCTAATGCTTCGATGTGATGCACTCTTATGAAAATATTAGCCTTATTCTTTCAGCTTGGCCGTGTATCAGCGTTTTCACATTAAAAGACTCGGGCACTGAATAAGTGGTCGTTCCACCTCACTTTAAGCTACTGAAAACTCACCTCATCACCTGCGTCCACACCGCAAAATGTGGGGCTGTATATGACCAGGCTCTGTGATAGCCTTTAAGATAGCTACTAACTTAAGTTAAATAGGCCTTGCCTACTTTCAGATTAAAATTTATTTATCCCTACCAAACTGCTTATAATATTCAGCCTCACATAACAAAAATGAAACCCATTTATTTTAATGGCCGTGATGACAGACTGTGTGAAAGGGACTGGGAGCAAATAAAAAATATGGCCAAAACATTTATTAATAGAAAAATTAATAGCAAGTATAATTACATAAGTACAAATGCAGAAACACTTTCAGAAATAAGGCACCAGAAACTGGTTGATTCCATGTTTATTGGTAAAAGGCACAGTAATAAATTGTATTTTGTATTTTTGTTTATGAATCTCCATGCCCATGTGTGTTTTCAGAGAGTGACCTATGAGACGAAGAGGCCCACCCATGATGTGAGGGCGATCGTAGATGTGGAGGGTGGTGTGGTGAAGCCTGGCAAGGAGGTGGAGTGGAAGGAGCAGATCATTGTTCCTCCTCTTCCGCAGTCCTCCCTCGCCGGCTGCGATCTCATAAAGATTGAATATTACGTCAAAGTAAGATATGCTTTGTTGTGTTTTTGTTATTATTAGACAAATTTGAAGATAACAACTAGCGAGGGACATCTCTCATTATAAGCTCTTTCAGTCACTTTAACCAAAAAAATCACAACAGAGATTTGTCTAGGTTGGACCCACCTCTAACACAGTTCACACTGAATGTAAACACATAAATGTTACAGCTGCAGCAGCATGTAATTATACAGAGACAGATTAAATGCACTTCCTTTTAAAAGTACAGTATTTCATTTTTCTCCTAATTTTCACATCTTATGCACAAAGAAAATAACATGAATTTAAGAAATCATGAAACACTTTGAATTGGTCAGTTTGAAGTTGTTGGGGAGATGCTTATCATGTGAAATGTCAGTTTAGTTCATTTTAACAAATTCTAATTTCCCCCCATTGCGTCATGGGGGGAAAAAAGGGTATAGAATATAATCTTAAGACAAAATTAGGTTGTGGGTATAAATTCTGTATTGCTCCTCAAAATGTAACATTTTCCTTTCTTTTGATTTATCAGGTCAATCTAAAGTCTCCAGATGTCATGTTGACATTACCCATCCACATCGGGAACGTCGCACTAGACAAAAAACTGCGACCTTCGAAAAAAGCCACTCCTCCTGCCGCTGAAAACACACCAGCCGCTGCACCTGACGCCTCCGCAACTGAACCCGCTTCCCTTTACCCCACACTGACCCCTGACCCCACCCCAAAACCCCCTCCCCGTCCCACTCCTCGCTCCAGGTTGTCCATCCATAATTCCCCCAGTGCTCCTCCAGCTGAGGACCACCATGGAGCAGAGGGTGGGACTCCAATGAACGATGGCTTCCCCAATAAACGGCAGTCTCAGCTGGTGTCACCCAATGCTTTCAGCTACGCTCCCGGCCTATTTTTCTCCCAGAACCAGCAGCAACGTGGTCCAGAGTCCACAGTGGCCACAGCACCTTACCCCCTTGAGGGTGCTAGCTCAATGCCAACACCACTCATCCTGCCTCCAGACTACGGCACGTCGGCGTATCCACAAGGTCAGTTGGCTCATGCTTACTCTGTACCATCCAGGCTCTAGACTGGATCTGGATGTACATGGAGAAGAAGGCACAGGGTTTCTTCTGTAGGCTCCACCAAACTGCAACAAGGTCCAGACCACAGTTGTAACAAGGATAACCTGATTTGGAGCACCTTCAGTTCAGATGTTAAGATCAGAAGATAGAAAAAGACTAAATAATAACTTAATGTGAGTGTGTGTGTGTGTCTGTGTGTCTGTGTGTGGGCCGGGTCATCCATCCCCCCTCAAACCTGCTGAGTGATTTAGGATTGCGCTCATCATGACACTCATGAGAATGGTCAAAAGCTTTTCGTCCCTAGAGTGGGCCAAGTTCCAAAAACACTATTTCCTTCTTTTCCCATAATATAACATGATAGTCTCATGTTAGACCCTCCCTCCATTCCAACAGGGTCCTGGCACGGATAAAAGCAGCCTACAACTTTTAAAATAAGGTGACATGCAACATTTTGTTAAGACGGGCTCTATCAGGCATTCATTTCTTTTCTACAGTTTTTTTTTGTTTTTTTTTGACAGACTATCTGTACTATTGCCCTCTGCAAATCCTTACTTTACTTTAACGGTGTGCAGGGGTGGTGTGTGGATGGGGGGGGCATGTCCCCATCACTGTCCAGTCACCATAGCTCAGATAAAATATGTTGATATATGCTTGTCTGAGTTGGCTACTGTGAGTTCAAAGTGAGCTTAAAGAGCAGCAGGGAGTGAGTGCTTTTTGGATTTTTGGATTCATTTTGCCTTGGTTATCGTCTGCATGTGTACATGAAGTCGCAGGATGCGCACACAGATGTACATACACATGTATGTCTGTGTTTT
>JALXJV020000005.1:2562085-2764585 GCA_024633595.2 Lepomis macrochirus | reverse complement strand
AGAAATTGAAATAAAGTAATTTTTATAGAAAACTGGTAAAGTCATCTTTAACCATCTGGCCTATTTTTCATTTATTTTGAGTTTGAATATTTAAACTGGGCTAAATGGTTTGTTGGGGAAGTTTTTTTTAATTTGCCTTTGATCAGCGGTTTCAGTTTTATGATGACAATGAACAATCCAGATTTTGCTGATGTAAGTTACCTACATAGAGCATTGTTTGATACAAGGCACGCCTCTTGATGATTTCTGCCACGTTTGATAGTTTGTTACTTTAATGTCCTTTGAATGTTGTGCGGTATATTCATCTTCCCATGCTCAGTGTGAGTTGGTTCTATGCATGCCTTACGTCCCTTCTGTGTCTTATTGCTTTTAATAGTACAATAATGCAACGTCACTGAGATCTGAAGTTTTCTGTGGTCCTTCTTGATGGATTTTATATCATTTATCTTAATCAAAGTTTTTGCATACATTTTGATTTTAGTTTTCTTGAAGTTAAGTCCATCAATCATATAGAAAGACAATGTTAAATTTATTTATTGAGTGTTTTCCAACTGTTTTCTGGATTCCAATAAATCTGTTAAAAACCACTTGTGTCAAACAGTTCCATATTCTGACTCTGGTAAATAGACGGTTGTTTCTGTTCTCATTTCGAAAATACTCAGTTCTGCTTTCTGATGCGGAAGTACACACTTAATGTAGAGACATATATGACTAATTTGTAATGTACTATACACGTTAGGTGCATTATCCATAAAAAAGGTTACTGGTTGGCAATAACAGTGGTTGTGTTGCCAAGAATGTATTTAGAATTAAACCAACCACAACATGGTCAGTTTGTGATGTACAAAGAGGCCTTTATTGAGTCATCTTACATTTAGAAGACCGATATTTCAGATCTTTTACCAAAAAACTCATGAAATAAAACAGTGTTAAATATTAAACCAGTCGTTCCCAACCTTTTTGGCTTAAGCGTCAACTTGACTCCTAGTCACTTTTCAGATGAGCTGTTAACAGTTCCACTAAAGAGACAAACTTAAGAACCTGATACTGTGGCATTGCTAACTTTATGTAATTGTTTGACCCAGAAGGTCAAAGGTCAAAAAGCAAATCTTATTTTCCACTCCAATAATCCTCTCACATTTATCCTTTGGAGGGGCCGAAGGCTGTATGTATTTGTATAGCGCCTTTCTAGTCTTTTTGACCACTCAAAGAGATTTTAGACTACATCACAGTGACCATTCATACACTGACTCTAAGTCAGTGTAACAGAAACTAACACTCACCGGTGGAACAGCCACCAGGGGCAAGTCAGGGTTCAGTATCTTTCCCAAGGAGCCGGGGATTGAACCGCCCACCTTCCGATTAACAGCCAACCCGCTCTATCTCCTGAGCCACAGCCGCATTGTACAACAATAAAATATTGCTTACACATTAATCCTTCAGTTTTAACAATGTAATAATATCATATTTTATCAAAGGGGCCAATTGACTGCAGAATACGTACTTTTAAGTATATTTACCTGATACTAACTTTACTTAAAAGAATGACTTAGTTAGTTTCAGTAATTTTACATTAACATATTGATACTTTCACTTAAGGTAAAGGATCTGAGTACATCTTTCACCACCGTAAGGTATCAAGGTTAATTTATTTGTCATTTTATAACACAGGTTGCTCAAAGTACCTTTCTTGCTACACACATAAAACATATATACACATATTTAAATGTGAACAAAATCAAACTAAAACTATACACAGTTACATAATATACGTATGTCACTGTCCAGATAGCAGTCAGGTTGAAGTTTGTAGCTGGCGTGGGAACTGTCTTGGCCTTTGGGCTCTGCATAGGCACCTCACTTCACTGATACCAGTGACGCTCAGGAGATGGGTACCAATGATCCTCTGAGCAGTTTTAATCACCCTCTGGTCCTGGGCTGTGCACATCCAAAGCCAGTTAGTGGTGTTTACAGTCAGGTTACTTTCTATCGCTCCGCTGTAAAAGCTGACAATAACTTGACACAGGAATTTTGGCCTTCTTAAGTACAGTCATTTCTGAGCTTCCTGCAGCTGCACGGATGTAGACAGGAGTGTGTCTCATTACCTCCTTTTTTCTGAAACGATCAGCTCCTTGGTCTTGCTGGTGTTGAGCAGGTTGTTCTCTGAGCACCACTCTGCAAAATTATCAATTTCCTTTTGATATGAAGTCTCATCGTTGTTTGAAATCCGTCCGATGATGGTGGTGTCATCCACAAACTTCACAGCAGAGTTCTCTTCATGTTGGGGGGTGTACAACATGACCGAATCAAATATCTAGTTGCCGAGTGTGGTATACTGTGTGGTAGGCTTCCTCATGCAGAGAGTGCTAAGTTTGCCAATCAGTTTCATGGTGGAGATCAAGGATATATCCAATGCTTAGAACTGAAGTGGTACACAGTGTAAGGAAAATGGTTCATTTATAACTTTACTTATGGATCCGTCATCACATCAGTGACAGTGAAGGGATGTAGGCCTACAATGCACAGATGACACTTACTGGCCAAATCAGAGCACTACTGCCACATGCTGACCATAGACTGAACTGTTTGACTTATTTTATTGATAGAGAGTAATTTATAGAAATATCCATTTAATGAATCAATCAATGTTTAAGACTTTATAAATGGATTGGTTGTCTTTCTAAAATCTTATGTTAGAGGTATTTTTTTTTCTTTTTAGATATAGATCTTAGGTCAAGTCCCGTTTCAAATTATAGAATAATCTTTTTTGGGTGGGATGGGGGTTCTGTTGTCCTTTTCCCTATACTTGTTATTATTTCTTAATTAAATTTAATTACCATTGTTTGATTTTGTCTGTGTATCTGTCACACATGTTCTTAGTTGTATATGAACTAACAAAATGATAAGGCATGTCTGTTTAAACTTTAGTTTACAGTGTAGAAAGTTTTTTAAAGAAAAAAATACAAATGTGGGAAAAAATGATTGAAAGCTTTGTATTTCACATAGTGCTCTCTCCAAGTTTCTGGATATTTTCTCTATCATCTGGTTTTTATTTCCAAATCATATTGAAGACCCTTGATTTCATTATTTTTTCATATACAGTACCCTGCAAATGTTTGAGGCGGGTGTGGAAACATGCTGTAAAGTAGTGGTGCCAAAGAAACTCACTGCAGCAAATGAAAGACACACCACGCTTACTTCCCTTCACAATCAGAAGATGTCCAGCAGTGCCATCAGCTCAGAGCTGCAGAAAACAGTAAACCATCTACTGTCCGGAGAAGTCTGGTCAGAAGTGGCCCTCATGGAAGACTTGCCAAATTTAAAACAAGGCCACATGACTCAACTATGCATAGAAATAGGAGAACTGGGGTGCAGAAAAATGGCAGCAAGTGCTCTAGACTGGATCAGTCAAAATGTAAAATATTCGGCAGCAGGAGGGCTAGAGAGTGGTACAAGAATGAGTGTCTGTAGGCAACAGTGAAGCATGGGTGGAGGTTCCATGCAAATCTGGGAAAATATTATTGGTCTCCTCATTGCTGAGAAATACAGGCAGATACTTTATTCATTATGCACTACAAATGTGTATACCCAGGACCAATTTTTCCAAATACCTGTAAGTCAGACATTTTGTGCAACACCTCACACCCCAGTGCCTAGACGTAGATTTGAATTTTTCAGATGACATTTGGGCCCTTAGCAAGCACACACTCCTCTTCTATATTCATGAGCCATGCACTTAGTTCATCTGAGATGGTGTCTGATGGGTCCATGATGGCCAGTTCTGCTACAGTTAGTCAAACAAGAAAACAGGAAAACAAGGGATTTCAACCCAGACGCCAAAGTCAAAGGGTGAACAGGCTTGCAGGCAAGGTTCAAACCAGGAAAACAATCCAAACAGCAAAAATTTCCAAAAGGGAGCTGGCAAAAAAATCTAAATCTAATGAATTGATGAAGACCAAGTAAAAAAAGAAAAGGGGGAGCACACACTTATTAAATAATCTAATGAGGGGAGGATAACTAGACGCAGGTCAAACCAATCAAGCCAGAGCAGCCAATCACAGATGAGGGAAAACACACAAAGACAGGAAGTAAAATACCCTAAGACACATGAGGAAATAAATAAAATAGGAAATAACTATATCCCACAACTATAGGTAGGTAGGTATATAGATTTATTTTGTCATAATATAACTGGTTATAGTGAAATTGAGCTTGCAACTCCCTTCTGCTATGCAGCAGACAATATACATTAATATAGAAGCAATTATAAAAATGGTAAACAGTGATATGGTAATGATATAACAGTCTACTTCCATTGCTGGGAAGTTGGTCATCACAGCATCTGCCAAGTGAGAATAAATTTCATGAAATTCAAATCAACAAATGTACATTTACAATAATTGAAGGAACCTCTGTCTTTCTTTTTGCCTTTTGATTTTATCAACGTCCCTTCATCCACTGAGAACCCAAGGATGGGTAGATGTGTCGAGTATGAAGTTCTTTTGGATGACCAGTTCCTGAACAAGTAGCAAAAGTTCTGGACACAGTGCTAACCTCTAACAGGCACATTTTGAACTGGCTCTTTTAGGAAATATAGAAATAGGTGCAACTTGAATACACACTGTCTGTGAAATGTGCATGAATACTGAATTAGCCCAGGTAGCATTTTTACCTATCCACTCTAAGGCTTACTCTACACTGCTAATCCTTTAATGGTAAGGTTCCTGCACCTAATAACAAATAACATGGATACCGCATGAACACTGAACATGAACTGCTCAGTTCTGTACTGACTATGGCAGTTCAGCTAGGAGTCTGATTAGAGCCGTCTTTGGTGGAACATTATCGCCACCAACTATCAAGTCTCCTGTTGCCAGTTGTCATGTTTCTCAAGCAGTACAGCTGACCTCTTGCGGTTAAGAATCAAAATAGCATAAAGTTTAAAAAAAAATGTGTTTGAACTATGTGTAACAGCAAAAAATACAAAAAATAATGCTTATTCAAAAGCCATTGCAATTCAGTCCAATTCAGAGATAAACATAGCATGTGTTAATAAGGGCTATAGCCAGCCGTTGAAATAATGGCAGTTGATTGCCTTGATTTGGCCAGATAAGCTAAAATACCTACATGTGCCTACATGTAGCAGGTCCAGTTCAGAGCTAAATCATAGCTACACATAGACCATTTCAATAAAATGATACTAACACCTAGTATTTATTGTTGACATTGCAAACATGATAAGATAGTATCCATCTCACTTACTGCTTAGGCAAAAACAAATACCTTATAATGACTGTTGACTTTGCTTACATGATGTCATGATCCTGTCCTGAGTGCTGTGTTTTTGGGTGTTTATTCTGAGGGTTTTGGTTTTGTATCTGCATGTTAGTTATGTCATCTGTTCTGTTTACTTCTGAGTTTATTCATTTAACAGTTAGGTGTCTGTTGTGTTTTGGTATTTTCCTGATTTCAGTTCTGTCACAGTTTCATGTATTAGTTACTTTGTATCTGTCTTGTCTCCAATCTTAGTTCTTAGTCCTGTACCACAGTTCATGTCTTTAGTGTTTTCTCCTGGTCTGTGTACTTCTGTGTTTTGCCCATGTCTGCTCTAAGTTTTATCTTTGCTTCAGTCTGTGTTCCTTGTTGGTGGTTAATTGTGATCTGTTTGCTTGTGTCTGTTCCCCCCAGTATTCCTCTGCTTGCTTGTCCACTTAATACTTTGTGTTCCAGTTAATGTATGGTCTTGTGTTTTGTACCTGTGAGTGTCTCTCTGTTCCCCCTGCTGTCGCTCTGCCTGCCTCATTAGCCCTGATCCCAGTCACCTGTGTTGGTCCCGCCCTGCTCGTTAGTCCCTGTGTTTAAATTTGTGGTGTTTCTATTCATTCCCTGTCTGGTCATTGTTGCATTTATGCGCTCTGTCATGTCTGGATTATCTGTGTGTTCTGGATCTTGTTTGGATTACTTTGTATTGGACTCTGTTTTACCAGCCACTCTGCCCGTAAGTGTGCTCGCCTTTTGTTTTGCCATAATAAACCCTTTGGACTGTACCTCTATTGCCTTGTGTCCTGCATTTGGGTCCACCAACCTGCTCACCACACCAACCCTGCACCCAAACCGTGACACATGATGGAATACTATACATCTCACAAGGTGTGTGAGGGGAAAAACCAAAACTGAACAATTTCAAGACCAAGAAGTGTGTTATACTTAACTGGAATAATCAGGTTTATATCACAGAGACGCTGAAATATTGTTTGCTGGGCTGTCACCGATTTATTGATAAAAATTACAGTAGCCTATGCATACATGAAGGTAAAAAGATTATGTTCATTTGACCTATAAGCAGTTCAATCTAAGACAAAGAGATGGCGGCCGTACAAAGGATTATATTTTTAAAGGAAGTATAAAGGGCATGTATTTTGAGTTACATTGGGAAGGTATAATCTTAATGTAGCCTACTCCTCATAATAAAGAGGACTAGATACTGCACTTAAACATGAAACTATTTATAGTGTGTGACCTAGATATTACAGATTTTTATAATTTTCCTTTGTTGTGATTAAAGCTGCAAATGGAAGGTACAAGTGCATCTCAATAAAATTTGAATATAGTGAAAACTCTCATTTTTTTCATTTAATTTAATTCAAAAATATATTTATTTCTATTTTAGATTCATTACATATAAAGTGAAATATTTCAGGCCTTTTTTGTTTTCATCTTGATGATTTTGGCTTACAGTTCATGGAAATCAATAATCCATATCTCAAAATGTTAGAATAAAGAAATGTCGACCTGAGAAGAGCCTTTAATCTCTCTGGTTCAGTACACATAACCACAATCACGGGGAAGACTGTCCAAAAGACACTCATACACCCCCTCCACGAGGAGGGTAGGCGACAGAAGGTCATTGCTGAAAGGGCCGGAGTGCTGGATCAAAGCATATCCAAAGAAAGTTGACTCGCAGCAGCACGCGAACGCCAAACCCGCTGACTTACTTTGATGTTTTCGCCGTTTGAAAGAGGTGGTATTGTGCTTTTTTTTGGCTTCCCTTTCCTTTATTGAGTTACATATCTTTTTTTGTGCATGTAACAGGTTTGCAAAGTGAAAAAGCCCAGTCCAAAGGCAGTTCCCATCTCCCACAGAAAACTCTGCTCTGAACTGCCTGAAAACAGCTCGTTTGTAGTCCAGCCGTTTCCTATTGTTGACCTTTCAAAGGAGACCAGAATTTTGCATCTAGGCCAAATGGTTGAGCCCTATAGAGAATCTAGTATTGTCAAGACGACAATACAATGATCTAGATTAAAACAAAAAAGGCCTGAAATATTTCACGTTATGTTTAATAAATCTAGAATATATGAAAGTTTCACTTTTTGAATTAAATTAAGAGAAAGACTCCTCCAGAGTTCATATTTCACCAACAAAACTACTCCATAAACTCACTAGCATACAAGAAAAACTATCTTTTTCTGGGGTAAGATTTAGGCTTTGATGTCTGGAGGTTGACAAGTTTGCTGATTAACCATTCTCATTCATTGTTAACCTTGATTATTGACTTGGCTTTTTATCTGTAGCCTACATGCTTTTAAAATGTGAATATGGTTGCTGAACCTTCTAAACAAAAGTGAATAATGTCACAGAGGGCCTAGTCATAAAATGCACCGACTTCATAGATACTGAATGTCACTCCAACCTAAACTGAAAAGATGGCAGCCCCGTTAATGTGTGCAAGATTTTAATTTGTACTGTTCCACACTAACATTCAATGACTAAACCTTGGAGAAAAAGAAAAGCTTTATATTTTATATCTGATACATTTAAATTAGGAATACTGTGTACAATCACCTGCCATCAAAGAGTGGGACATTAAAAGCTCGAAATCTGAGCGTCTTTTCAGCAAATAAATAAAATCCTCTGCGCCAAATCACCAGCTGACTGCGAGAGGATTCACTGTAACCTACTTCCGTTTTCGCTTTAATGCCATTATTTAACCCGCGAAAATACTTCTATAGTTATTTTGAAAGTTTGACCAGTACTTGTGGTGCAACTTTGTATAAAACAGCGGACTTGGCTACCACGGTCCTTACTGTAGGCAGGAGCTACAACCTGCTGTCTGGTGAAGTCTTCCCGAATCCGTCAGGCCTTGAAAGCAGCGCACGCAGCGCGTCACGTGCATCTGCGGGTGGGGGCGGAAGTGGAGCTCCTGTCTTCCTTTACCATCCCTCCCCACCTTCGCTCGGATACTGAATGGAACTGGTAAGACAAAAGTCTCCTGCTTCAACTTTTTCACCGGCCTCGTTGTGACTCTCGGTGACGCTGGAAGCTGTTCACGCGCTCTGTTTGTCTGATGTCACTGCTGCTGATCCACCGGCCTCAGCTTTCCTGTGCCTTTCTTCCATCTTTAAGCCTCATTGTCATGCAAATAGCTTATGTGATAACTTTCGTCATTATTGTCCTTCATGTAAGTTAGATTGTAGAATGTTGCAAAGTGGCACGTGATTTATTGTACTGTTCATTGTACTGTTCAGTAATGCAGTAAAGTTCCTCGTGGGATTATTTACTTTGAGACAAAGTGTGTTCTGACGGTAACGTAAAACTTGTTTAAACTCCTCAGGTGCTGCGGAGCCCCCCCTCACTCCGACTGCCTTTAACAATCAGTCCTTCAGGACAGCAATGGATCACACTGGAGCCGGTGAGGGGCCTGGACCAGGCAGGAGACCCTCCAGTTCGTCCTCTGGGACACCCATGGGTGCCGAGGGACAAACAGCGCAGAGGCCCAAAGTAAAGATAACTCCCTTCCACAGCTCGCCCATAGCCAGCAGTGATGGAGCTCATCGCAGCAAACGACCTGGAGTAGTTTTTGGGAAACTGCTGGCATCTCCTGGCAGCCTGTTTCTGGACACACCTGCTGGGCTGACTGCTCCACCTGTTGGAGAGAGACTCGCTGCTGCTGCTGCTGCTGCTGGGAGCCCAGAGGGACAAACTCACAGTTCAGGCGCTTTATTCCCCACTACAGGAGAAAAAACACCTGTTGTCAAGGTAAACACACATACTGACGAGTGTTGAAGGGCGTATAGCAATTTTTAAAATCAATTTCCGTCATCATTTATTAAACGCCAACCACAAGTTGGAAATCTCAGTGATAACATGAGAAAGGAAGACAGAAAACAGTACTGATGGAGAAATCTGTGTTTGGAATAGTGCTCAGTAAGGGAAGACTTCTCAGTAAAAGGGATCAGAAAGTTAATTTTGCTAAGGTAAGAGATTAAAGCCTCAAATCTTCTTTGATAAGCTTTGCACTGCTGGATTTGGGGACTTTCTGCCATTCTTCTCTGCAGATCTCTCTCTCTCTCTCTCTCTCTCTCTCTCTGTTCGGTTGGATGGGAACTGTCAGTGCACAGCCATTTTCAGGTCTCCCAGAGGTGTCTGGCTGGACCACTCTGTAAGGGTGGCTGTGGCACAGGAGGAAGAGCAGGTTGCCTGCTAATTGGAAGATACCGTTGGTGTGTGAATGTTAATTTCTGTTTCTGATGAGCAGTTAGCATGTTAGCCTCTGCCGTCAGTGTATGAATGTGTGTGAATTTGGTGAATGTGATGTAGTATAAAGTGTAGCTTTGAGTGGTCGGAACCCTAGAAAGGTTCTATACAAGTTACCATCTTGCCTTGACTTAACTTTGGGCTGGGGGTCATTGTCCAGTCTGAGGTCCTGAGTGCTCTACAGCAAGTGTTTATCAAGGATATCTCTGTGCTTTGGCACTTTAAGCTTTCTCTGCTTCTTCGAAGAGTCCTTGTTGTTACAAATGTAGTACATTTAACAGTTATGGAGGCCACTGTTGTCTTCAGAACCACAGTTTTTTGTAGCCTTCCCTGGACGTGTGTCTAGATGTGTGCCTCAACAAAATCCTGAGCTCTGCAGGCAGGTCCTTCGACCTCATGGCTTCTTTTTAATACATTTGCAAACGTTTCTAAAATCCTGTTTTCACCTTGTCATTATGGAGCATTTAGTGTAGACTGGTGAGGGGGGCGGATAAATTGAAACAATCTTAGCATAAAGCTGCAAAATAAAATGTGTAAAAAGTGAATAGGTCTGAATACTTTTTGAGTGCACACCTGCTATTCTGTACTAATGACTTTAAATGTAATAACTAGTTTGTTCTTGCCTTTACTTTTCTCATTTATTAAATAAATAATGAAATATGTTTGGGGGTTTTTTGCCTCTAAAGGCTGGAGGCAGGAAGGCACCAAAGTCGAGCCTGACACCTTCGCAGACGTCTGGACCGCCATCTAACACTGAGCTCTGTCACAGCCAGAAAGGCAAAGAGGGGGAGGCTGTCTTCACGTCCGTCAAAACTCCGTCAGGTTGTTGCTCCTTTCTTTTGCACACTTTATTAGATGAATTTAACTTTTAGAAAATACCTGATGCAAAACAGGTTGCAGCAGCTGAGAGAACAACATGTAAAGTGAAGTAACAGACGGTTGCTTATGTGCACATTACAGCAGCTGCATACATGTGATCTACATCTTTGTATGTTGTATATGTACATGTTTTTTGAAATGCAATAATGTGGGCTGTCTATACGGTATGGCTGTAAGCTAGCTGTATACAGGTACTATGTGTGTGTAATGATAACACCATGTTGATTTACAGCCCATTAAAGTCAAGGTTTCATTGATTGATTGAATTAAATCATGTAGTAACAGTTTTCCACGAAGTAATAATCAGTCTTGGCGCTTGATGTTACATGTTGTCTCAAAGGTGAATTTCGAGGTATTATGTCCTCACGATGACTTCTGGCCTCCATGTGACCTCACTCTGTGTGCCCTTCTTAGCTGTGAAGAGGAAGAAGAGGAAGATGGGAATGTACAACCTGGTCCCCAAGAAGAAAACCAAGCCCCTTAGACAGCAGGAGAAGGCGGGTCCTCTTATTTATTTATTCATGTGTCAGACCTCCTGTCAGTAACCCCAGAAGAGCAAATGAATGCCTCAAACAATATGTTCACTTTTGTCCAAAATAGGTTTTTCAAATTATGTTTATAAACCGGAGGCAGCATTGATCTGTCATTAGGAGGTAGCATACATCAATCTTTCTACCAACCCGGGTCAGTTAAAGATCTATTCTATCTTATTTCTTTTTCCATCGTTTTTGGAATACTAATACATACAAATGTCATTCTGTGTTTCAATCAGAGAGAGGAGCCAGGAGCCAGCGTGGAGAAGAACCCAGCTGCAGCAGGGGAGAAGCCAGTGATTCCACCAGAGACTCTGAATGCTGGCAGAAATGAATTGCTGCCGGAGGTTGAACCTGGAGAAGGCAGCCGTGTCGAATACACCGAGCTGGCTTTGGACTGTCTGGACCTTAAAGCTCAGGAAGAGCTGCTCTTACCTTCCCTGTCAGGTGATGAGAGCATCTCATTGACTCTGTGGGCTTCGTAAGATAGATCTAAGGTTAACTAAAGCCGTCATGTCCCATTTCTCTTCTACAGAATACAGTTTTATAGTCCACTGCTCTGTTTCTTGGTGCGATGTATAAGTGAAATAATGTGAGGTGTGTTCGCAGGTGTAGCAGAAAATGCTGAGGTGACAGAAACAGACTTGGCTGAGGAGTTACCACTGTGCTGCTGTCGGATGGAGACTCCTCACAGTGCAGGCGGCCTGTCCGCACTGGATCAGACCTGCATGGCCATGGAGAGCATGGACGGAATGGTAAAACTCTGATGTGTCACTTTGGTATTGACATCTTATTAGTAATCAGACAATCCTGCATCACAAAGCAGGTGCAGTAATGCTTATCTGCCATGTGTGATTTCGAGTGAAATTGCCATTTAGAAGCCCTTTTTATGGGGGTAATCCTTATTTGTGTCCGTTTCAGTGGAACAGTTTTGGCTGAAAGGAAAACACTGAATACTTGTAATCAGATTAAAAAACCTACGTAGCCTGTTTGCTGGGGAAGGTTAAGAGGGGTCTAAAAGCTCCAACCGTAGCCGAACCCTATTGGTTTTAATGTTACAACAGTCTGTTAGGTTACTTTTGTAAACGGCTGCTTCATTTCACTCCGCAGCTGAGTCGTTGCCAGAGGCGAGTGATGAAGCAGGAAATGATGCGACCCTCCAACACGGTCCATCTACTGGTTCTGTGCGAAGACCACCGGGCTGGCATGGTCAAGCACCAGTGCTGCCCTGGCTGTGGGCTCTTCTGCAGGGAGGTGAGGGCAGACGAAGCACCCTGGAGACCTGACATTAGAACCATGCTGTACATTATTTTGATTATATATTCACATTTCAATGTATCAGGATATCAGTGCTGATCTATGGGACGATTTTAAATAGAAGTCATGACCAAGACTGGGCAGAGGGGTGTATTTCTGTTTCCAGTAGGTTATTTCTTATTTCACTTCATTCATTTTACTTCATTCTCCACCTTGTTTTAGTGTTTACTCACTACTCGAATCTGCTCACCTACAGTTCTCTTTTCCCCACACGCGCACATTTGCATGCACGCCCACACACAAGCCCAAATAAGTCTAAATGAGGGAAACACTGCCATGTCCATCCCCCTCTCTTCTTCTTTTCCTTATCCTCTTTCTCTGTGCTCTGCTTTCACTTCCTCCTCTCTCTTTTCACTTTCCACCCTCCCTCATACTGTAAAGCAGTGATTCTCAAAGAGGGGAACTTATCTCAAGGTGTACTTAGGCAGTTGTCAGGGGCTACATGGACTGATTGTGCAGTAGCTTAAATAATACGAAAAACTGTACTTATGATTTGATTAAAAATATATATACAGTGGATAGAAAAGGTCTCCAGCCCCTGTTAAAATGCCAGGTTCTTATGATGTAAAATAATGACACAAAGATAAATCATGTCAGAACTTTTTCCACCTTTAATGTGACCCATAATGTGAACAATTCAATAGGATAAACAAATTGAAATCTTTGAAGGGGAAAAATAAAAACCTTACTATAACCTGGGTGCATAAGTGTGCACACCCTCTTAAAACTGGGGATGTGGCTGTGTTCAGAATTTAGCAATCACATTCAAACTCAGGTTAACTAGCAGTCATTACACACCTGCCATCATTTAAAGTGACTCTGATTAATCACAAATAAAGCTCAGCTGTTCTAGTAGGATTTACCTGATATTTTCTTAGAGCACGGCTGAAGATCAAGTCCCCCAAAAGCATGAAAATGGGAAAATGTGTTATGGTCTGATGAAAACAAGGTAGAGCTTTTTGGCCATAATTCCAAAAGGTATGTTTGGTGCAAAAAACAACACTGTACATCACCCAAGGAACAGCATACCCACAGTGAAGCATGGTGGGGGCAGCTTCATGCTTTGGGGCTGTTTTTCTTCAGCTGGAACCGGGGCCTTAGTCAGGGTGGAGGGAATTATGAACAGTTCCAAATACCAGGCAATTTTGGCACAAAACCATCAGGCGTCCGTTAGAAAGCTGAAGATGAAGAGGAAGTTCACGTCTTAGCACGACAACGACCCAAAGCACACATCCAAATCCACAGAAGCATGGCTTCACCAGAAGATGATTATTGTTTTGGAATGGCCCAGCCAGAGCCCAGACCTGAATCCAATTGAACATATGTGTGGTGATCTGAAGAGGGCTGAGCACAGGCCATGTCCTCACAAACTGACAGATTTGGAGCACTTTTGCAAAGAAGAGTGGGCTAATATTGCCACGTCATGATGTGCCATGCTAATAGACTCCTACCCAAAAAGACTGACTGCTGTAAAATCAGAAGGTGCTTCAACAAAGTGGTAGTCTGAGGGTGTACTCACTTATGCAACCAAGTTATTTGAGGGTTTTTATTTTTCCCCCTCAAAGATTTCAGTTTCTATTGAATTGTTCACATTATAGGTCACATTAAAGGTAGAAAAGTTTCTGACATGATTTATTTTTGTCTCATTATTTTACATCATAAGAACCTGGCATTTTAACAGGGGGGTGTAGGCTTTTTCTATCCACTGTAGACAGCCCAAATTGGAAACAGTCAGAATTGTCAGGTAAAAGTAATGATTACATACGCTCTGTTATGGAGGGCTAAAGATGTAGGATAAATGTTCCAACTTAAAATGCCTCCCCCCACATTGCGGGTGGTGGCCTTGCGGCCCCCAGTTGCGAGTTTGCCAGACTGAGCTTGGGTATTGCACTTCTTGACCTTTTAATGCAGTGTTCTCCTGTTCCATCCCACAGGGCACCTTCATGGAGTGCAGGCCCCATGGCAGCATCTCCCACCGCTTTCACCGCGACTGTGCCTCCGTTTTGAAGGATCTCAAGTTTTGCCCCCACTGCGGAGAGGATGCCAGCGGGGCGAAGGAGATCACAGTGTTAAAGGCTGCACCGTCACCCTCTGTACCCAGATCCAAGCCGGGGCCGTCACTTCCGGCTGTTCCCACTGTAGCCACCCTACCATCCGTACCAACCACGCCTGCTGTTCCGCAGATACTCAGAGCTAAGAAGACCAGCAAGCCACAGAGGAGCGGAGACGGGAGCTCGAGCAGGTACCACAGGACTGAGGCTGCTTTTGTGACGTCATCTCTTCATGTTGAACCACTTCCTCCTTGAAATCACTAAACTCACAACTAATAAATGACAGTTCATGTTAATTACAACTGGGGTAAAATACAAATCGTACTGCTTGCTTTTTCTCTGCAGTTTAGAGGGCGAGGCTGTGTGTGCTGCAGACAGAGTGCCTAAAGAGTCACTGGAGAGCATCCTAATGGCACTGGATGATGAGAAGTAAAGTTCATCATTTAAATATTTTGATGTCAGTTTTCAAAGAAGTGCAGTGTGGTGCAACGGTTTGCGCTTTAAAATTGATTGAGACCGTTTTATTCTTTTTAGCCTGAAACCAAAGAAAGTGAAGTATCCCACCAGACAGCTGTACATCTCTGCAAAACAAGGAGAGCTCCAGAAGGTCATTCATCTCCTAGGTAACTGAAATATGTTATGTTGTATGTGAAGCGTGCCTTTGCGCCTTCATGCGTATCGGGCCGTGCCACTCGTGCCAGTTGCCGAGGTCGGTGTTAATGTGGTTCTAGGCACAACTTTTCATCGGCAGTGTCTTTGGATTATACTGCAAAGCGGTTGATCCGTTCATTCTGTGGGAGTTAAAGTATGGAGCCTATAAATGGCATAAAATACCCTAAATTTGCTCACTCAGTTCAAAATAGATGACTTAGACTTTTTTTTTTTTTTTGCGTGTGTTGGGATGTTTCGGGTCTGCAACAAATCTTTTGTGCATCTAGGTGAAAGGTAAAGCTGGGGCTCCTTCATTAAAAATCTGTAGGTTTTTTTAACATTGTATTATCACACTTTGCCTTACAGTTGCTGGGAAGGACCCCAACTTTTCAATGGAGGGCCAAAACAGAGGCACCCCCCTTCATGCAGCAGCTGCTGAGGGTCACCAGGAGATCTGCCACATGTTGGTCCAGGTGAGGAGATTACACTACAGGCCTAATACAAAAGGCTTTGTGAATATTATGACATTTAAGCTTTTATTATCTTTTATTTTGACCTCATATTTTTAAATACATTACTTAGGTAGCTTAGCCAACTATATGCTTGTCTACACACATACTGTGCAGGTGTGTAAATAACACACAGTAGCTCCGCTTTAATCTTGAGACGCTGCAGAGCTGCAGTCTCTATTTATAGGTCACTGTAACTTACACTGTACATTTCCAGCTAAACTGAAGCTTATTGTTGGCCGTTTCCTCTCTGCTCGCCTGGCATTCACTGGTCTTTGTGTGGTTCAGCAACGGTGATAAATGATCTGAACGTCCCGTGCGGATAACTGGACGTGTCTTCAGCGAGGATTTTTCACACACTTTAAAACATTGTTTATTAACGGTGTTCATATGATAATGTTTAAAATGTAATAGGCTGTATATTAACTTATTGGGAGAAAACTGGTAGTTCTGTGTGAAGTCAGACGTGAGCACCCCTGGTTTTGCTTCAAAGCTTCAAATGTGAGATTGACATTGTCATCTCAGGCTCCGCCCATCGAAGCATCGAATCTTCGACTGTTCATGAACAGCCCGAGTAAGACTGCTTTCCAAAATAGACACGTTAATAGATTATATTTATCAGTTGATAAAATGCTAAGTGAGTGAACAGAAGAAAAATCTAAATCAAATCTATATTTAGTGTGACCACCCTTTGCCTTTAAAACAGCAATTCCTTTAGGTACACTTGCATAAAGTCAGGGATTTTGTAGGCATATTGTCAGGTGTAGGATTAAACAATTATACCGAACAGGTGAGGTAGCTAAAGACGGTTTACTGTCAAAAATCATACACCATGACAAGACTGGGCACAGAAACAAGACACAAGGTACCTCTACTGTGTCAGCAGATGTTTAGGCAGACATTTCAAGGCAAGGTTTCCAGGTGTTGATGTTCAGGCTCTTTTGAAGAAACACAAAGAAACGGTAAACGCTGACAACCATAGATTAAGTGGTCGACCAAAGAAACTTAACTGCAGCAGATGAAAGACACATTATGTTAATGTACCTTTGCAGTTGGGAGCTGTCCAGCAGTGGCATCAGCTCAGAGCCGCAGAAAACAGTGGGACCCTGGTACACCATCTACTGTTTGGAGACGTATGGTCAGAATAGGCTTAATGGAAGACTTGCAGCCGTTGGGCCTGTATCTGCACGCTTTTCATCTGTTCACTCACTTGGCTTTTTTGTTAATTGATAACTGTAATATATTAACATGTCTACAGCTCAACATTAGTTCTCTTTTGCAATTGATTGAACGTCACGCTCCATGCTACCGTCTCCTGCTGAAATCGTAGGAGTGTTGACTACAGGCCCAGATCCAGTTAAAGGAACCAGAGGCTGTAAATGCATTTACTGCTTTGATTTGGTTGTGCGGAACATGCCTATGAAATAGTGACCTCTTAAAGTTCCTTTTTAAATTAAGATCATTAATATGTAAAGTCTCACTGGACTTCGAATTACAACTTTATGTTAATTTGGTAAAAAAAAATGAAATGAAACAGGAAATACATCTTTTCATGACTTTAAGTGTAAAATGTAATAAAGGAAATATGTTATTCTCTCCTCAGAGTGGACACTTTACATATTGTTACTTAATCTAAACTTAACCTTTTTTTTCCTTTAGTCTGGAGTTAGCAAAATAAATCACATTATTCAAATGCAGTAGGCAGCACTACATTTTGACTGTTGGCTGTCATCAGCTGTAACCTCAATGTTAACACAGAAATCTGTTGGTTGATGTCAAGTGTCTTAATTAGTGATGTTGTTGATGCTGTTTAAATGTGTGTCCACACATAGGCTGGCGCCAACCTGGACATGTTTGATGAGGAGCAGAGAACCCCACTGATGGCGGCCTGTGAAAACAACCATCTGGACACCGTGAAGTACCTGCTGAGAGCTGGAGCAGCTGTCAGCCACAAGGTGGGTCAGCACACGCTCTGCTGGATCATCTCAGTCACTTGCCCTAGAAGCCTTATGTGTGCTCATGGCATATGCTGCTTCTTCATCCATCACTCAGTTCTTTCTCACTCAAGTCACCTGCTGCCACTTCTCACGTCTTTTGTACAACTAGTTTGAAAATCACAACATGAATATTATTATTTTTACCTCCTCAAAAAAAACCCATTTTGTCAGTGTTTGATTGAATATACTAAACATAACATACACACAAAATAAAGGAATAAATGAACCAAAACAAGTTTACCTTGACAGATTTTTCATCCATAAATGATGAAAACAAATAATACAGCAAAGGAATTAATTTAAAAGGTAACACAGTTAAATAAAGCATCCTCTATATAGTTGTCATGAGGAAATTAGCTGTAGAGTCCAAACCTATTTTTCTACCTGTCTGTAAACGTGTTTATTTCTGCGGTGAAGTTGGGCATTTCAACGTGGACGTTTATGGTGATTGACTTGCTTTTGGAGCCAGGCTCAAGTAGCCATTCAAGGCACTGCTTTTCTCAGCCCCAGTGGTTGCTTCTTCGTTTTTGTGCCACTACTTTTCAATTGCTGTGCAAAGGAACTGGCGCACATGGCCCCAGTCTATGATTGTGGACTTTCATCAGTGCGTTTCATCATTCTGCAAAGGCTTAGGGCTGGACGCTACGGCCAGAAATGTTATCACGATAAAAAGTTTCGTATCTTTCGATATCGATAATTATCACGATAATTATCAAATCGTTCTATCTTTTGAGTTTAAAGGCTGATTTTTGCTTCTCAGTGAAGGTTGAAGAAACCTGATGGTTTATTGTGGTTTAAACTTTTCTTTATGGTCAGAACATGACAAACATTTGATTCCAAACAGTGGATCACTTCACAAATCTCAGGGAGAACATTCATAACATTTAATGGTAAAATTAAGTAAAAGCTTTTTTTTCTGTCCTTTTTCCTCAACAAAATAAACATCTTGGTAAAAAAGTCAGTCCTGATTCGTGTATGATTCAAGTGAATCAAATCAAACATTTATTGAATATTTATTGAACATTTGTTATATTGTTATTGAAAAACATTATAATTATTGTTTTATTGTCCAGCCCTAGCAAGCCCACTTGGCCGTTGGTGTTGTCAATTCCTTTTTGAGGGAGCACTGAAGGGAGGGCCGTATTTGTTTGCCAGAGTTCAAATATTAACGATCCTTTTGCAGAATCACTTACTCTGCCTTTAATGCTTGTCAAACAAATCATCATCTTATGTGTCACAATTGGGTGTGCTGAGAGAGGTCAGTCCGTATAATGATGTCATACTAAATACTATAATAATACTATAATACGTTGTTTTTAGGATTAATTAAATAAATATACAGTATACTGTATAACGCTACAAAGGCTTCAAATAGACCCAGTGATTGGTGACCGGTACCAAGCTGATACTGCTTTCAGTAATCGGCCCAAAAGTCCTGATTGGAGCACCTCTACTCTAGAAGGTGGAAGACGTTTAGGTAACTTTCTGAACTGCTGGACACAGTTTTCTTCACTATGTCCATTCCAATGTCCTGTTTCACCCACAACTGTCATGGAGTCCAGAAGCCAATGTATGGAAGATTTTATTGGACTTTAATATTTGTAACCCACAGAAAACAATCCACAAATGTGTACTATGATGCACAAATATTTCAAATATTTCCCTGGGTACTGAAATGGATATTCTTACAACACATGAGAGGCAAAACTGTTTTGTGTGTAGAAGTCACAATGTATTTTTTGTGGATATGATTTTACACATCACAAATATAAAAATACATATTTGTAGATAGTGAAATATTTGCACATTTGTGGATTGTTTCTGTAAAATCTTCCATACCAATGAAATGTTCTTTCTCCTGGACTCATGTCATCCTGTGTTGTCATCCCAGGATATCATGGGATTCACCTGTCTGCATTTGGCAGCTAAATTGGGACATTATGATATAGCCCATCATCTGCTCTCCAAGGCTTCCAAATTCATCAACTGTCAGGTAAAAACACACACTGCCTCATTTACTAACAGCTGCTAACAGTTACTGTCACGTAAAAAACAGATGTTGGTGTCAATCTTTGCACGAGTTTTACAGCTTGTGTCTGTGCAGGATGATGGTGGATGGACTGCCATCACCTGGGCCATCGAGTACAAGCACAAGGAGCTGGTCCACCTGCTGCTGGCCAGAGGGGCCGACGTTAACATCAGGGACAAGGTCAGTGCAGACGACACGCTGACACCACAATCTGTTTTCACACGCACCGAGATTCTTTATATTTTTAAAAGGCAAATATTTAGTAATGAAAAAACAGTAAGAGTATAGATAAAGAACAGAACAAATCTTAACAATATAACATAAATACAATATCAATGGCAGCTGATAAAGACAAAGTTTACGATAATTTATCAGTCAGTTAACAAGTCCTCTGGGATGGATCTCTAATTCATCTAATTTACTAGTTATAAAGATTAAACATGACAATTAATTTTGACACCAAAATCAAAAATTTTACCGCAAATGTGTATCAGCTCCACATATCGGTCATCAGTCTAAGTGGTTACTGCTAATCGGGATCGGCCCAGAAAAAAACATGTAGGTCGAAGATCATTTCATTTCTGATTTTTTACACAAGTCTTGTGACTTTGAGAACATAAAATGCTAGAAATCATCTCGTAAGTAACATGCCTCACTGGTTCTCCCCGCTGGTTCATTTCCATTTATTTCATTTTCAAGTGATAGACATAACCCAATGGGTCATCATGGATATCACACTGATGCTTTACTTTTTGTAAGAACATTCTCATCTCATTTATTAACAGTGTGTTGTATCCACACTAAAAGTGTTGGTGTGCACTGCTGAAAATGGCAGGTGGCAAAAAAATAAAACAAACTATATAAAACCATAAAACTAAATCACACTTGGTGATAAATGCACCAATAAGATATTAATAAGTGTCATTGTTTTAACTGAGTTATTCAACTTAGTGTTCTGTTCTGCTATTCTTTAATGCATTTGTATGTAAGCTCTATATTTGATCATGAAATATTGAGCTGATTTGAGTTTGCTTTATGTTTATGGTTTTTTAGAGGTGCTTATGGAATAGTTATGGCTCACTACAAGCTTAAGTACAAATAACACTGCTAGTTTGAATGCTTTTGATGATGTGATAATATGGTGGTGTTTACGGAAAGTTTTAATTTAAATTTTCTAGACTTTTTTTCTCCAATGTGAATATCTTTTTAGCCTAAATGTTTATAAACTACCAGTGTGAGTGAATGCATTTATTTAAATTGCATTATCAAAGATAGGAAGAGCAAAGTGACTGTGGGATTATTCTCTGTAGGCTCAGGGCTGTAAAGGGCCACTATTTCACTCGCATACACGAGGCCCACATTCCACAAGCCGCAATGTGCCCTCAGGAGAGTTTTCAGTCATCACTGTGATGGGTGAAAAAAGCTGTGTCCATATTTTACGTTTTGTGTGTTTAATGTCAGAACAGAAAATTACTTTTGCAAGTTAGATAGTGTGTGGAAGTTTCTTTGCAAGTGTGATAAATGTAAAAAATAAATAATAATAATAATAATAATAATGCTTTAAACATATTTTAAGCAAGTTGCAAGTTTTTGGTTGGATGGCACAGACTTTAAACCATGGCTGATGACTGTCACTGGGAATAACCGGCAGGCGTATTGTAAAGCAGAAAGTGTAAACTCTAGGTGTAATGGGGATCAACGCTATCTGATCCCACAGTGCTGGTCACAAATCAGATATTAGGATGCTGACAAAATTCTGTGCTACACCGCCTACACCACTCCACCACTCATTTTATTCTCTTGAGCTTTGTTCCCTCACAGCCTCTCTGAATTCTGCTGTACTGATGCAGTGGTCCATAGAAGTTATCACAAACTAAGACTGTTTAGTTTTTTCAGTCTTTTTTTTTTTTAAACTTACTTTTTTATTTTGCATGAAATGGCAAACATACATATATACACACATTAGGAACGCACATTAGGTGATGCTCTGGCAGTATCATCATGCCCTCGCATCTTCAAACATTCCTTCCTCCTCCTTAAAAGGAAACCTGAGCAACATGTGGCGATGACCACATAGCTTTACTGTCAATTGTACTGCAGTAAGTATAAAATACAAGTAGTGGAGGAAAAATATAAATACAAATAAAATACAAGAGGTGACTAGAGCTCTGAACTTGTCTGTTTTACTGGTAACCATCTTTGATCTAACGTGTCTGACTTGAGCTGCAACATTGCTGTGATTTCCTCCATGATGAACACACTTTTTAGCCTTTCTCTCCATTCCATTTTACTGGGAGGCTGTGGCTTCAACCAAGAGGCTGTGTTTTCTTTTGCTATTAAAAGCAGAGTTCTCAGTAAGGAAGTCAAGTTCCTATCTCTAATTTTATCAGGGACTATACCCAATGCTGGTATGCTATGTACAATGCTGGTTCTAAATTTAAAGTCAGTACCCAAAACATTTTTTATTTCTCTTTTAATATTCTTCCAAAAATCTAAACGATTTGGGCGATCCCAAAATATGTGTGTAAAGTCCCCTACCAATCCGTAACCCCTCCAACATGTGTCTGAAGTGTTACTGTACTTTGATGTAATAGTTGGAGTGTTAATATATCTTGATTTTGATCTTCCAATCAGACTCCCTCTATGTTGGGCTGCTACTTACCTTATGTCCTGCTTTGAATGTTTCTTCTCATTGTTCATCATCTATTATTATAATATTTATAAATTCCCTTTTTAAACTCCACAATGCATCTTTAAAGGTTTGTGGCTGACTTAATCGGTTACAGCTTAGCTCAGAGTGCCATGGCGGTCTTAAAAAATATTGAAAAGGTATTCAGTTTTACTTCAGGATTCCTGCGTACACCCTGATTACACTATCTGACTTCAGTTCACTACCTCAACATCTACGTCACCGGTTTCTTGTCTTACTTTACTTACATGTGTGCACATTCTCCCTCCAAGTTTGTTTTTACAGACCACAACTTTTGCGTGGGAGGTGGTGTGCGCCTCTTTCACAGCCTGTTTTGTGCTGAGTCAGTGGTTATAAATGAGACTCTTCTTTTACTAAACCTGTATTGATGGAAACCCTAACACAATGTTTGTCCTGACCTCTTATCTGCCCGTGTTCAGGAAGAGAATGTCTGCCTGCACTGGGCGGCTTTATCGGGCTGTGATGACATCGCTCAGGCTCTGCTGGAGGCTCGATGCGACCTCGGCGCTGTCAACGTCCACGGTGACTCACCGCTTCATGTTGCTGTGAGAGAGAACCACCTGGAGTGTGTGATGTGAGTGTGTAGTACGGGAACAAAGTTCGCATGGGTTACACAGAGATTTGTTCATTCATTCATTAGTTCATTGTTAATGAGATGAATTTGATTTAATGGAGGGGAGGTTCCGGGGCGGGACTGGAGCATGAACTCGGAAGGGGGGCACATTTAAAAAACATAAGAAATACATTTGAAGGAAGTTAAAAACATGGCCAGTGTTTTTCAACCCATATTTTACTCAAATGTAAAACTTTGCTTGATGTGTAGTGGTGAATAAGACAGTCTGACTGAGAGCTGTATAAATTGAACTTATGTGAACTGAGATGCTGCAGCCCAGGTGGTTGGTTTCTCCTTTCAACAGCTGTCAGTGAACATGCCCTTTGCACAATTAATTCAATGGAGTTTAAAATTATACGTTAAAATTATGGTTGTAATCAATAAGTCAGTAAATTCACACCAGCTGAATTGTTTCAGCACAAAACAAATACATAATCCCATAACTGGCGTAGATGGTGGCATGTGTAGTAGTTCCCTCAAACTTCGCTACATTTGTGTTTTCATTTATTATAGTTATAGTTATTTATAGTTATTTTCCGCCATTATTACTGAAGCATGTGCTATGTATGAGAAAGTAACATGTCGGAAAAAGAAGCGCAGAGATTGGGTTAAGTGCAGCCAACTGTGAGATGATCACTGCCCACATCATCTTCTGACCACCAAGCCAGACCAGCAGGCTCAAATGCCATTGCAGGAGGTGCTCGGCTAACCCGGCGTGGACCTATTCCACTGGCTTTCTAGTCGCGGGAAAATAAAATTTCCAAAATATAACTCAGAACTGGAATTTAGAGATTGTGGTGCACACATCTTTATAGTAGGGTTGCCACCTTCAATACAGAAAAATAAGGGACGCCTGCCACAGCAGGGGCCACACCGAGGGGCCCAGAAACGACAGGCCTGATGATGTGCCAGTAGTGGTATACTGTATAATAACTTAAAACATGTTTTCAGGAACATACTAAGATTGATACCAGTGGACATTTTAATAAGCTATCTGCTATTGAAATATGCGTTTGAACAGATGAGCTCAGTCTCCATCACAGCTCAACAGACTAGTGGTCATATTGTCTTATCTGAATACACAGCTACGACAGTAATAAACATAGGCCAACAATGTGTGAGTGAGACCACAAAAAATAGGATGTGAACTGTATTTTATTAACTTATTAAATCAACATGCCCAAAATTTATGAACTATAAATATGCTAAAACAAATGCTTTGATAGGATTTGATTGGAAAGACTTTTGCAAAGGATTGTCCATGAACATCAGTGGACCACACGTAGTGGGCTTTGTGTGCAGTATTGTAGCATGTTAGGATTACTTGATGTGCAATCTCCATATATATAGCAATTGTAAGTCACTTAGGATAAATGAATAAATGTAAACAAATGATGCAATTCAATGGATTGGTTAAGCATAACACATAGTTGTTTATATTCTTCAAATTGGTACAATATTTTTATAATTAAATGTGTATTAAATAGCCTATATCTCTCTTATCTCTTATTGAATTAGTGCTTGTGTCTGACTGTATACCTCAACCTTAAACAAATCATACCATGATGTAGACATGTGCTTCTAGTACGTTTTATTCAATCATTACACTGCCTCGGCAGGCTGTCACACGTCTGACAGGCCACCGTGCACCACACAGAACACTGGCTGAAAATTGTGCAGTTTGATACACATCAAGTAGGACAGTGGTTTGCAATAGGGGGCCCGCGGGCCAGAACCGGCCTGCCAGCAGTAATATCTGGCCAGATTGCTTTGATAGCAGAAAAATAAAACATAAATAAAGTGAAAGCGGCTGGTGCTGAAATAGATCTCAGTCGTGACAGCTACTCGCACAATAATTTCCTCGTGAGTGATTGTGCCTCCAAAATAAAAGCACAAGAATGTTTTTTGCAGCAATGCTTTATGTCGAGTTTATTAAGAGCTTTTTCTTTGAGGAGTTCTGAAGGTGATTAAGAAGAGACTCTGGCTTTCTTGACACACCTTTGAAAAAGCCATCATTAGGCATGTGACTGGATTACTCTGAATTTCCCTTTTTTATATACGGTCTATGGAATTTCCTCAGGGAAATGAAAATAAGAGTCCATAGGTTTCAAATGCCGGCCATCCTGGGCCATGTCAATCAGAGAAAGAACACGTACCAACCAAGTAGTCATTGAGGCTACCACCTTGTGGCACTCACCCCCATTCTGGTGAAGTGCTTTGAGAAACTGGTTCACCAGCACATCCAAGACAATATCCCAGCCAGCCTGGACCCTCACTAGTTGGCAGACTGTGTGTTCACCGCTTCCAACCATTCAGACCTCTTGTAGGTGAGCTTGTCAAGAGAGTGCTACACCCTGAGCAGCACCAGTGTAACACCAAACATGCAGGCATGTCTGTTAGTTTGTCTCTCAGAGGGTCAGACCAAGTGCCAACATCCCACCCAACATCAGTGCAGGACCTCATAAATGCTCTTGCAGCTGAATGGGAGCAAATCCCTGTTTATTATTGGAGGCTGGTTATAGCAGGACATTAGTGCCAACTGTTTTTAATGACATGTTCAAGAATCGCGTATGTCCACATACTTCTGGATATAAAGTGTATTAGCTACTGGCATATTTAGTCATAAATGTGATATTGTTTTTTAGCTTCAACACCACCATCATATTGGTCTATCCCTTCATACAACAGTTTTTTTTTTAAACATACTGTGTTGTCTGTTATATTTCACTATATTTCTAACTTAGTCTCCATAACTTAAACATCTATAGGTTGTTTCTGTCTCGGGGAGCTGACGTCAATCAGAGAAACAGGGAAGGAGAGACGGCTCTGGACTGCTGCGTCTGCGGCTCCAAGGTGTGGGCGGCCCTCAACACCAACAAAAAAGCTGACTGATGCCAGGAGAGGCAGGGACTGTCATGGAGAAAGAGTGCTCAGCAGGTAGACAGCAACACTGCTCTGTGTGTGTTGGCTGGGTTATATAACAATATTTACTTTGTTTAATTTGATTTTGATTTGTTAAAATTGCATGTATAGAACTGTCATTTGTAATTCATTGACGTAGGGCTGGGTGATATGGCTTATAACTAATATATCTCAATATGTTTAGGGTGTATCGCAATATATATATCAATGTATATATCAATTTACACATTTTGTCTAAATAACATATTGTACATTCTCAAATAGTGCAATAGTAGTAGCTTAAACTAACTAAGTATTTAAAGTAGTTAAAATGAGCAAAACCTTAAACATGCAAAACACTTTAATGCAACAGTATTAATAGTCCATTTTATCGCACAATGTCTATTGTAAGTTCTGCTGTAATACTTACATAACCATAAAGTAAAAAACATTGTAAGGTTTAAAATCGAGTATTTTCAAAGTGAGGTTGGTATTAAAACTTTTGCAATGTAGTGGTTTAGGCTATTGTTTTGTAACAGACCTGAATACTTCTTCCAACTCATGTTAGCACACCCACAGCCTAACTGTACCTGTGTGTTACCTGCAGAGCCTTCCCCTTTAAGGAAGGTGGTTTTGTGGGTAACCTGTATGTGAATCTAAGGGGTTTCTTGTGAAAACTAGTCTCTTCCCGCCCGGTGTGTAGCGGGGGTAGTTACATTACTTTAGTCAGCCATAAAGTGTGTAGATAAGCTCAGGTTGGCAACACAACACACAGTAATATTATACATCAGCTTTGTAGCAGCTACAATTCCGACAAAAGCCAATTAAAATAGCCTAAAACCGGAGGTATCCCAAATACATTTCGGAGCTGGGAGCTACATTAATTACAGTAATCAGACGATTGATCACGTTTTCTCTTGGGATCTTTGTCTGCCACAGTGACTCAGCTGCTAACTCACTTGCTTTTCACCTTACTAATGTTAGAGAGACTTTTAAATTTCTTTTCTGTGGCAGCAAAACACACAACTTTCACTCATTATTATACGGCAACCCGAGCTTGTCTACACTCGTAACTACACCTCAGCTGCGGCCAGCGGAAACACTGCAAACTCAAATATGACGATATTGTCATCTGCTATATCGCAATGTTTGAAAATATCGAATATATTTGATATGGCGACATTTCTACCTGTATGGTTATGAAACGCTTTCAAAACACACAGGAGAAAGGGGGAGAAAATGAAAGATGACAGGAAGTGTCAGATAATCCGAGGCATTGTTGCATTGTTTGTGTACTTGTTAAACAGACAACATACATGTTAATTAATGACCTTCAGAGATGCTGGTAGGCATTTAATTTGGACAGAGCCAGGCTAGCAGTTTCCCCCTACTTCTACGCCTTAATGCTAAGCTTAGCTAACCACATCCTGGCTCCAGCTCTACGCTTAAGACACAGACACATGATTGATATTCTGTTGAATTATTCCTATAGGTCTATGTGACATGTACACCACTGCACCTTTTATTTGAATTCCTCAAGTTAGCATTTTTGACAACAGACGTGTTTACCATGCATTATGTTTACCATATTATTTTTTTTATGTCTTTTTAATATTAATTCTGGTATTGCTACTTATGTAGATGATGTGGTGTTATATTCTCTTGATCCATTTCTATAGCATTTTCTTTTTCCTTACATATTTGAATGAGATTTTGTAACCATAAACTTCCTTCTCTTAGGGACATTTCTCGGGGGTACGAGGCAGTTCCCATCTCCTGTGTCAATGGTGTTGACAACGAGCCATGCCCTGAAAATTTTAAATATGTACCAGACAACTGTGTCACCTCCTCACTGAACATAGACAAGGACATCACTCACTTGCAGGTCTCTGTAAATTATATGTTTATTACAGTGCACTACAGAAGGTGGAAGGAACTTGTCATGTTTTTTTTCACCTATTCAAATTCAAAGAGAAACCAAAGGCTTGATGTTTCTATTTTTCACTGAGACTGTCATATTATGTAACACTTTTAAATAATAAAAACCTAAATAAAAGGTTGTGTATGTAAAAGCTAAAAGCTGCAAAATGTCATGTCATCTGACTTATATTAGCTCACTGATTCTGTCATTCAGCACTGCAGCTGTACAGATGACTGCTCGTCCAGTGCCTGCATGTGCGGTCAGCTCAGTCTACGATGTTGGTATGACAGCGTAAGTTGACACACACATGCGAAATGCAAATTTTATTTTTTTATTTTACACGTCACTTGGTCACATGCATGTTTACTGTTGACTAATATAAAACACTTCTAGTGGATTAAAAAACACATTTTAGCAGACTTTTGGGATGTTAACAAATTATTTTAATTCTGCCTGCAGTATTTACAGGTTTAGATTTTCCTAAGTCAAAAATCAGTTTCTAGCTAGAATCAAACATCTGGCTCTCTTATAGCAGCAGACAACTTGTCTAAACAGAAAATGTGTATTTTTATCCCTGATAGCCGTTTGTTACGTGTCTCTCGGTGCAAATGTAGGAAGGTCGACTACCACTGGACTTCTGTCAGCGGGAGCCCCCAGTGCTGTTTGAGTGTAACCACATCTGCTCCTGCTGGAAAACCTGCAGGAACCGAGTGGTCCAGAATGGACTGAGGTGACATATTCTTTTTATCTTTTGAGGTGTCGCTGTTTCTTATTTGTACCATTCCTCCCTTGAAAATACTTCTGCTTTTTCTATAGATCCTGGTGTTTTATATTTGTATATGAAGCAGTATTCAGGTTGCAATTATATACCTGAAAGTTGAATTTTTTGGCTTCATGTGCACTGAGCAGCTTTCATAGGAATGAACAGGGCCCCACTGCTGACGCTGGATCCAGTTCTCTTTATACATTCATTACATTACATTTATTTGTTTAGCTGATGCTTTTATCCAAAACAACTTACAATTGCTACAGTGGGGGAAAAAGTATTTGACCCCTTGCTGATTTTGCAGGTTTGCCCACTTACAAAGAATGCAACAATCTACAATTTTAATCATATGTACATTCTAACAGTGAAAGACAGAATCCCAAAGAAAATTCCAGAAAATCACATCATATGAATTTATAAAAATTGATAACCATCTGATGAGGAAAGACAAGTATATGACCCCCTACCAAACAGCAAGTATTCTGGCTCCTACAAGCCAGTTAGTCTTTCTTTAAGACACAGCCCCAATCCCAACCAATTATCCACCTCAAATACACTGCCTCACCTCGTTACCTGTATAAAAGACACCTGTCAACACCCAAACAACCAGCATCCAACATCACCACCATGGGCAAGACCAAAGAGCTTTCTACGGACATCAGGGACAAGATTGTTGATCTGCACAAGGCTTGGATGGGCTACAAGAGAATCGGAAAGCAACTTGGAGAGAAAAGATCAACTGTCGGTGCAGTTATCAGGAAATGGAAGAAGCACCACGCCACCGCCAACCTCCCTCGGTCTGGGCCTCCACACAAGATCTCGCCTCGTGGGGTGTCCCTGATCATGCGAACGGTGAGGAATCATCCCAAAACCACAAGGGGGGAACTGATGAATCAACTGAAGGCAGCTGGGACCACAGTTACAAAAGAAACGGTTCAGTAACACACTACACCGTCATGGATTGAAATCCTGCAGCGCACGCCAAGGTCCCCTGCTCAAGAAGAAACATGTACAGGCCCGCATGAAGTTCGCCATTCACCACCTGGACGACTCAGAAGAGGCCTGGAAGAAGGTGATGTGGTCAGATGAGACCAAAATAGAACTTTTTGGCCTCAACTCAACTCGTCGTGTTTGGAGGGCAAAGAACACCGAGTACAACCCAAAGAACACCATCCCCACCGTCAAGCATGGTGGTGGCAACATCATGCTTTGTGCTTTTCAGCCAAGGGGACGGGACAACTCCATCGTATTGAGGGGAGGATGGACGGGGCCATGTATCGTGGAATTCTGGACCAACATCTCCTTCCCTCAGTGAGAGAGCTGAAGACGGGTCGAGGATGGGTGTTTGAGCACGACAACGACCCTAAGCACACCGCCAAAGCAACAAAAGAGTGGCTGAAGAAGAAGCACATCAAGGTTCTGGAGTGGCCTAGCCAGTCTCCAGACCTGAATCCAATTGAAAATCTTTGGAGGGAGCTTAAAATTGAGTTGCCAGGCGACAACCTCGAACCTGAATGATTTGGAGGCTGTCTGCAGGGAGGATGGGCCAACATCCCTGCCGAAATGTGCACAAACCTTGTCACCAACTATAAAAACCGTTTGACATCTGTGCTGGCCAATAATGGCTTTTCTACAAAATATTAACATGCTGTTTGTCCAGGGGGTCAAATACTTGTTTTTCCTCATCAGATGGTTATCAATTTTGATAAATTCATATAATGTGATTTTCTGGAATTTTCTTTGGGATTCTGTCTTTCACTGTTAGAATGTACATATGATTAAAATTATGGATCGTTGCATTCTTTGTAAGTGGGCAAACCTGCAAAATCAGCAAGGGGTCAAATACTTATTTCCCCCACTGTATATATGTCAGAGGTCGCACGCCTCTGGAGCAACTAGGGGATAAGTGTCTTGCTCAGGTACACATTGGTGGACGTGTCACAGTGGGGAGTTGAATCAGGGTCTCTCACACCAAAGATGTGCGTTTTATCCACCACGCCAGCACCACCACATTCCACATTCATGTAGAGAAGCCATTCTACGGGCCACTCGCTAGAAGAGGAGAGTCAAGTGGCAGGGCAACAGGATTTCCTTCTTTCAGAGTCTTTCTCAAGAGGTGCCTTTACAAGACTCCCTTGTAAAAGAGACTGTGTCTCTATGAGACCTATCCTGTTAAAATAAAGGTTAAATAAAAAGGTGCTTCAGCAGTGTAGGAAGTTTGATACAGTGTAGAAACAGTTCCCAGAGCGGGGGATGGCGTACTCCATGCTGTATCCAGCAACTGTAAACAACAGAACACATAATTGCACCTCACCAGACGCAGCAGCGGACGTTCTGGCAACATGTATCTGTTACTGAGCTGGATTTTGTGTTAAATACTTAATGGCCATACATGTATGTTCAGATGTAAATCTTACTGGTTGTTCACTGTAATGGCATCAGATAAATTACAATGTTTCATTTGCATTTTGTTCCATTTTATTCTACTGTCTCTGAGGGGATTGCATATTTTATTTACTTAATGTGAGCAGAAACGTTTGCGTGTGTCTAGGCTATATGCATGGGTGTGTTATGTATATTAGGACATATTAATATTCTCCATAGTAAAAGTTGTGAATGGCCCCAATACAATCTCTCCATTGCATCCAGTTTTTTCTTTACCCCTCTATTGAGGTGTCTAGCACACTGACCCCAAAGTTAAAGGTGGGAGCTGGTTGATTGTCAACAGAATTGTTACTTCCCATTGATTGTGATGAGACTTAACACTCCATGCATATTCTTTTTATTTAGTTCTGAAAATGTCTTTGTGCAGTTCTATTCCGTGTCCTCCATTGTGTTCTTGTTTTTTTTTGTTTACTGTGTAGTACTAGATATGATGCAACACTACAATGTTGACATAGGGTCCTATGATTTCTGCAATACAGAAAATACAGCCAGAGTCGTGGAATTTGATAATAAAAATGGAATCAACTGTTAGCGAGAATATCATGGAATCTGCCAAAATGTGTGTGCTAGCAAGAGGTCATCATTTCAGCAAACTCTCAAAAGTGCAACCACATCGGCAGATGCAAGACGATTTCATGGCTGTTGATACACATTGCTGCAGCTCCTCTTTTCACCCTGTGTTGAAGGCTTCATTTTAGCTTTGGAGTGATACATCTTGCATCTACATGATCTTTGTTGGGAGTTGCAAACGTGCGGTTCCTAGTTAAGGACTACTAGCCAATCAGAAGCAGAGAAGGGCGGGTCAGTGAGAAGCCGGTAAACATGGCTTTGATTCAGCTGTATATCCCCTTACCAGTTTAATAACATGGACTTGAGTTTCAGAGTAGTGAGTCACTAATCTGTAACAAAAATATCTTTCATCCATAAAGTTTTAACTAAGCTCTGTCTCTACATCACAGTAACAACTTTATGGCCATTGACTGACTGGAGAGTAGCTAGTGTTTGGAAGGGAGAGGAGAGGTGTGTGCTGCAGCTCAGTGTTTTTCCACCGGTGTTTTTGAGGGTATGTCAGACTGGCCGCTTGGCGAGCGTTATGACATTTTTCTTTCATCCCCACATGGCTGGACTTCAAACGAGCTGTTTTCAGGCTCTGTGGGAGATGAGAACTCCCCTTGGGGTAGAATCTGGGCTTTTTCACGTTGCAAACCTGTTAACCATGCACAAAAAAGATATATAACTCAATAAGGGAGAAGGAAAAAGGTAAAAAGCATAATACCACCTTTCTAAAATAAGGCTGAGTCCGGCTTTATTACTTAATCTTGATCTTAAAATTCTGTATTAAGACTTTATTTTTATTTTTTAAATTTATTTATTTTACTTCACATGGTTATTATTTAAAAAAAAAGAAATGTGTGGAGTAGTGGTTGGCTTCTTGTTCAGTGTGGCAGTGGTTTAATACCAGGCCAGTGGAAAAAGAACTCAATTCTGTCTTCCAGGAAAGTGGTTGTTGAAAGTTGTTTTTCTCTCGTTTTCTTGAATGTAATCAATGTCATTTTTTGTTTTAATGTTCTTCTGAAGTATGCTGCCGTGCTGTCAGCTTTGGGATCACATAATTACCTTGTTTTATGTTTCAGAGTCCGGCTGCAGGTCTTCAGGACACAGAAGATGGGCTGGGGTGTGAGGGCCATGCAGGATATCCGTCAAGGAACATTCATTTGCGAGTGAGAACAGGCTCACAAAAGAGAAATGACTGCATCCAGTGTTTTCTAGCATTAAATACTGAACAGATTTAGCACTCTGAGCCCCCCACCCCTCCCCATGCTTCCACAGGTATGTCGGGGAGATCATCACTGACGCAGAGGCCGACAAAAGGGAGAATGACTCGTTCCTCTTCACCCTTGACAATAAGGTAATAACAGTAGTTTACATGAATTTTTAAAACCATTCTGTGTGTGTGTGTGTGTGTATGGGCGGGATAATTAATTATAATATTAAAACAAATGTTAGGAGACAGAAGTTGTAAAATAGAGCTATTTGGAGCTATTTAAATACTAGGCAAAGAATTGGTGAGGTGGAAAGATAAGAATCTCTCTCTAACTTTTGTAAGGCTGTTAATACGTCCAGAAGGAGACTCCAAGTTACGTGAAAGATTTTCTGTACCCATCTGTCATGTGTCAGAGAGAAGGCATGTTTCCATTTCAGAAGAATGGACATTTTAAATTTTTTGGCTAGTAAGGAGTGATTTCCTACTGTCAGACTTCTCAAAATATGGGCAAATGGTGTCTGTGGCATCACAATAGCCTGTTAATGACTTTTATCTGGCTCAGCGCATCATTAGTGACGAGCCAAAATCATGTGATGCTTTTACCGTTATAGGCCTGTGATATCGCAAAAAATCCATGTTATGTTATTTTTTTCAAGTGTCACACAGCTAAAGGTGGTACTGTTTATATTACCTTCAGTGGTAGAAAGCAGGTCAATACATAGTTCTGTATACATGAATCAACCCCATCATATCAAATGTGACAAGTTAAGAATGCAGCCCTCTCGTTGATTGCAACAAAAACTGAGCTATGTCAAACGTAAAGTACGTATTGTAATCTACAGTCACATTTTGAATCAAAAACACCGATGTTCGGCAGACTTTTCTGGAAAAAGTGATTCACTGCATGTCCTGATACGTTTGGTCAAAAGATGGCGCTGCAGAGATGTTCATCTATACACTGCTCTTCCCTCTGTCAGCAGCATTCTTAAGGTTTACATAGACTCTATATAAGAAGTGGACGTAGTCATTGTGTCACCCGTTGGTTTTTGGACTGCTGTTTTGAAGCTTCGACTTTGGCCGTTAGGGCGGCATCATAAGGGCTGCAACTAACGACTATTTTGATAGACGATTATTCTATCGATTATTGAAACAAATAATCGACTATTCGGATTGTGAATTTTAATTCATTTTAATTTAATTTTAAGGTAGTTTGTTGTGTATCATAATGTGCTACTCTCAGCGCCATTAACAATCAATCAAATTGCCCAAGGGAAACTGTATAGAAAACGTTAAAGCTCATAACGTGAAGTAACACGGCTTTAACGTGAAGCTAGCTCACTAACTAACTTACCGAGACGAGTCTTCATTGACACAACATTATGGAACATTCTTGTTCAGTGTGGCAGTGGTTTAACTGCAGCATCTGCAAAGCTCAGCTTTGCAGATGCTGCAGTTAACAACCTATTGGCTGATGTGTTTGTAACAAATCAATCAATTTCCGCTGACTATGTCAATTAGTTGTTGCACCCCCAGCCGCCATGTTGAGTTTTTGCAACCAGCGGCGCCAGATGTGAGCATATTTGGACGTGACGGAGGAGTCTAATGGCCATGTGCGGGGCTACCTAACTTGCTTAGCTAGGTGGTTAATCTGTAATTCATATTAACTGTTATTTTGGGGCTGACAATTTGTCTTGCGGACAACAGGCTTCCAACTAAATGTTCTCACCAGAGAAAGTGAACAGCCAACTCAGCTTTTCCAACAGCGCTGGTTAAATTTACACAGTGCCATGGGTATGAGTCACTCTAGCCTGATTGACAGGTCACCATGGTAGCGACATGTCAATCACAGATAATCCTGCCCTGAAGCATATTCTGCTTTGTGGTCTATTTTCCTCTAAATGTGACCATAATTTACTAAATAAACATCAAGACTTGAAACTAGCGATTGAGACCATAAACTCATCAGGAAAGTGTTTACTGAGGTAATAAATCAGGTGAGATCAATTCTAATGGAGCTGGACTTCTTTTTGCAACCAGAAGCGTTGCCCCCAACTGGCTGTTTGATAAAATGCAGTTTTAAGGGACTTCCGCATTGGCTTTGCATCTCAGACCAGAATCTTCCCGCTTGGGTTTTACAGTCTGGTTGTTCTTATGATGACAGCCTGTTGATGGTATCAGGCTAGACTAGTTGTTGAAGGAATGATTCTGAAATCACATCTCAGGTTTGAGTCCTCAAAAGCCCAGTCTTTTTATTAATTCATTTTGCCTCCTTATTCCCTTTCGGGTAGGTGCGAGACTACATTTATGTAGCTATGGTACCTAATCTCATGCCCCCTTTGGAACCCAGAATTTTTTTATCAAACAGAAACAATGCTGGAGACACCTGTAAAAGAACCCTGTTGGACATAACTGAAATAACATTATCACTTCACATCTTTCCTTCTGTATGCACCCCGTCAGTGGAGGCTACACACACTTTTAGAACCACTGCAGTAGGTACAAATAAAGAATAAAATCAGGGCAGGGCGTCCATCATATAACAAAGAAGGATAGATGATGACAGTAAATGACAGTGAACGGTAAAATTATAACCCAAACTGTCTGTTGGAAACATCCATCAGAGTTGACAGACCCAATTCCTGCTTTAACTTTGACCTACTGTTCTTACTGTTGTTCAAAGGTTTCCTGTGCGGTGAGGGATTATTATTCATTTCAGGCGCACTCACTTTCAGTTTATCCTCTAAATCAAAATTTTGATCATCTAAATGAACTTTTGGCTTCAAGGGCGTAGAATTAAAAAAAATGTAAGTATAACCACTGTTGTCTGTCAGTAGCTAGTCAATTTAGGATCACATTTTGAAAAGCTCCCCGCTCATATGCCTCTCGGTGGTTTGGTCGTCTTTTTTACTGCCAAAATCTGAATTACGAGTTCACACAAACACTGAATCTTTTGTGGCAAATGTAGCCATACCTTCACACAAACACAACGTGGGCACCACACACACACACACACACATCTCCCATATTTCAATGTCTGATTGCCTACCAGCATGTTAAAGGGGTGCTACTAACAGTGTGGCAACATGAGTTTAAGTTATGGTGGCTCACCCTTGCAAACGGCCAGGTGCCAGTAGAGCAATAGCAATATAAAATATAACAGTAACAGATACTACTTCATTTACTTATCAAACATGTTAAAGTTTAGACCCAGGCCAATAGCATGGCCCCTAGTTTCACAGCAGTCAGTGGTGCGCTTGCATGAAGACTCTCCTGGCTGCAGCCAACGGGTGTGTGCAGCCCTACGCAGTGGGTGCAGAGTGACATAAATACTTAAGAGTTAAGTATTTATGTCACCCTTAAGTAAGAAGTTCAGAAGTTAATCATTATACAATTACACTTACAGGTTTGATGGAGTAAGTTTACAGCTTCCAGTCTAGATTAAGATTAAGGGGTGTCACTTTGTAAACACAAAGAACATGTGACTGTGACTGTTTTTGGTCACCATCTTGTTTAGGTTGGAGACGTACACTGTATTGATGCGAGACTCTTTGGCAACGTCGGACGCTTCATCAACCATCTGTGTGAGCCCAACCTGCTGGCTGTGAAGGTGTTCACCATGCACCAGGATCTACGTTTCCCCAGGATATCCTTCTTCTCCAGCAGGCCCATCAAAGCTGGAGAGCAGATAGGGTGAGTGGTGGAAAAACGATCTCAGCCATGTCTTCTGTCTTTCTTTTCCTTTTCAGAACTTTAAAATAAAATGTTAAAACAAAGATAATGCTGGACTGGTGTCTTTTCCTCACCAGGTTTGACTATGGTGATCACTACTGGAGGGTGAAGAGCAAGTACTTCACCTGCCAGTGTGGTTCTCTCAAGTGTCTCCACTCAGCTGCTGGCAGATAGAAACTCACTGATGACCACTGATCCCTCTTCCTGCCTGGACACAATATTCTGCTGTGACATCTCTAATGTCAGAAACACTGCCTTCTGAACCAGACACCATCTAAGAGTGATGCTTTGAAAATGGATCTAAAAAGGATTTCACTTGAATTCCCAGTTTTAAACCAGCAAATGAAATATAAACATTGTTAAAATTTGTAATTTCAGTGCACAGGATCTAACTTATTTATACATCTAATACGGTTAATAAGGTTTTCTATAGAAAGAACGCTGCAGCTTTCCACCAGCCAGAAATACTGTACATGAGAGTGGGTTTAACTAGTTTTAAAGAGCCAGTGGTCTGGTTAAAACATGATTTTACATTAATGGACTTTTAATACTACAAAGTGTAATATTTGTGGATTAATGAAGTGAAGTAATGTGGTTGTAAGTCGGATCTCTTCTGCAATCATGCTTTTTAATACATATCTATTTAGCAATTAAACACATTTTTAAAGCAGATAAAGTCAAGCTTCTTTCTTTACACCCCCCGTTCAGACACAATTGCAGCAGTGAGATTGAACACTGATGTTAGGTGATAAAGCCCGACTCACAGTCAGTGTTCCAGTCCATCCCAAAAATGTGCAAGTTCTTCCACTCCAAACTGGGAAAACAATTCTTTATGCAGCTGGCTTTGTACACGGGGGAATTGTCATGTGGCAGCAGCAAAGGGACAAACTGCTGACACAAAGTTGGAAGCAAACCGTAAAATATGATGCTATGGTGGAGCATTATCATTTCCTTTCATTAGAAGCACTGTGCCCAATGTACTGTCCATATAGTGTAGTTTCAACAGTTAAATGGAAATAATTGCACAAACAACATACTGGCATTTATAAAAAATGTTAATGTGTGTGGAATTATTGAATGTAGGTGGTAATAACAGAGATCTCTAATGTGACAGTCATTGTTCATCTACCTTCTCCATTGAGAATCATTTCTAGTGAAATAAATTGGTGAAATTAAACCATTAATCATTTTACTGAGAACTGCTGGAATCACCTGAAGGATCCTGAAGTCTGCCTAGACCTCAGTTTGAAAAAACAGCAGATTACTCTGCAAGGTTACTGTTAGAATGTTAAGCTGACAAACACAAATGCAGGTCCTTATGTTCTATCTGGACATTATAGTGATAGTGGGTTATGAAAGGCAAAAGAAGGATAGGAAAGCGCATTTTTAAATGGCTTTAATCTTATGGAAATTCTCCACAGGCACAATCTGTGATTTTATATACTTTCATATGCAAGCCCAAGATAGTTTGGGTAGGAGATACCTTCCACATCTTTTAATGTCTTATTTTCAGATGAATTAACACCAACTTAAGCTAGACTGTCATGTAATCTTCATCTTCCCAAGGAATACAAAACTCTGTATTTATGGAACTGTAATTTTAATTAGCCATTTTGTTAAAATTACATCTTCTACAGTCTTACAGTGCATTTAAAAACAGACCTAAATCTCAATTTTATACTTGTTATTTTTAACATTTGATATGCTGTTTCAAATTATTGAGGGACAGGTTATAAGTAAGACTTTCTAAATTTTTTTCTGTCCCTACACTTTCATTTCCATTGTGATTTACATGTCATTTGTTTGATTTGATTTTAAGCTGTGCAAATAAATACGTATAACTGGGACATCTCAAAGGACCTTTGTTGTAATTGTATGTCAGTTATAATCAGAAGCATAAATTGGCTTATTTCATCCCGATTTTATTTTAAATTCTTTGAATATTTCTTTCAAGTATGTGGTATCATTTTAAAACTTATGTTCCCGAAAGAATTGTTGCTGCAGATGTTTACGTGTTTTATTTTTATAAATTTTTTACCGGAAATTGTATCCAACTAACCAGTGCTTGGTATACGCTGGGCACCTACCCGATACACATACGATTAATTCAACTGCAGTTCCTTTTTTATTTGTTTATTTTATTGTTTAAATAAATTAATAAGCAGTACGCTGACTTAGGCTATAGGAAAACACTATTGCGTCTGTTCATAACCACGCTTTTATTTTGAAAGTATTTACGGAAGTCTCTGTATTTCGGATAACTTGACCCCGGTGTGGCTCTCTCGCCTCCCTGTTGCTATGGAAACAGGGCCGGTCCAGGTGGAGCCACTGGCTGGCGTCTTCGCGGTCACGTGGGTGTCTCTGGGTAAGGAACAGTGAAGAAAGTGGCGTCTCTACATTCACAGTAAGGGCGAGTTTATGAAACGGCCTGCTGTGATTTCTCCTCCATTAGCGACTTAAAACACAGTGCTTTCCTTACCCAGACCGAGGGGCGAGGTGGGTCAAAGAAAACAATTCAGCGTCAGCCCGCAATGGAAACGAGTCTTCAGTGGAACAGAAATGTTTGTGGACGCTTTCTGGAGGAAAGGAAAATGTCTTGACTGCTCACGCTGACGGTTCGCGGTATTTCCTCTGCTGTGGTCTTTTGTGTTGAACAGTTTTTAAAGGGGGTTTGGTGGATGGCCCATCCTTTAGCGTGGACTTGAAGCGTTGACGCCAGTATATTTCAGAGCTACTTCTGATGACCGGGGCAGGCAGCCAAAGAATGGACAAAAATGATGCATCATGGAATCTGTTTATCTAAACTTTGAGCAACAATTTTATGTCTGGGTGAGTGACAGCATGGGCAACAGCAGAGGCGAGGAGATAACTGACTACTGTTGATGAAAAAAAGAGCTTTCATTTCCTTGTTTCGTTGTGAATGTTTGACTTTTGTGTCCGTGGACGATACACGCACTTAAAGGATCTGAGGGACGACACGACAGCGTGTGTTGTGATGCTTCTCCTCCATTCCCTTTCTGGTGTCAGTTTTGGTTTCTCCTGCAACATCTGTGTTATTCCGGAATGGCTCGCTTTGAAGACGAACCGACCAGCCGCTGTGGAGGCAGCTGTACCACGGGCCCGGCCAGAGGGGCCAGCCGGCAGCCGGGGCCTCCGGGGGGCCAGAGAGTGTACAAGCAGACGATGGCTCAGAGAGCCAGGACCATGGCCCTTTACAACCCTATTCCAGTCAGACAGAACTGCCTTACCGTTAATCGCTCCCTGTTCATCTTCAGCGAGGATAATATCATACGGAAATATGCCAAAAAGATCACCGAATGGCCATATCCTTACTGCCCGGTCCAACGCCGAAAAATGTGTCCATTTAAGGTTCCTTGCTTAGCAGCGGAAGATGCATGTTTCTAGAATATGATACACTATCTAAAACTGAACGGGGTTATATACCCTTTCATTCGGCAAACATACAATATGCAAAGAAGCTTTTATATCATTAACATTTAAAACTTACACAGTTGGTTCTCAGGCTGTTTCCTCACACCGGGGAGGGAAGGGCGGCAGCTTGCGCCACAATTAGGAGCTTTCTGTTGAACATATGTCCTGCCAGGTCTTAAACCAGAGAAGGTCTTAAATCATTTTCTTCGATGAATGTCGGCTATGACTGTTGACAAGCAATGGGACCTTTAAAAGGTCACATTTCTATTAGAGTTCGTCATTTTCTTCTTCATGTTTCAAAAACAGAACTTTAATGATTTGTAAGTACTAAAAAGTAGGCCCTTTGGGAAGATGGAGTGCACAACGTGTTGCTTGGTGTTTTGACTTGGGTTTCACTAAAGTTCATACATTTTGTTCTATGCCAAGTCTCCTATTACAGTTTCTCTCATCAGATATAAGAATTTGTCTTAGGGATCTTAATCCTGGAGTAGTTCTGTTGTTTGTCTGTATTGTGGGAAGATGGAGTGAAACCTCTGGTCAGGACAGGCATCATGCATTCTATCCTAATGCTGATTTAATGAATCAGGTTAAAGTGTAAAATGTACTTTTTTATTTGTCACATTAGGATATAGAGCACATAAAGGCGACGTTTGAAGTTGATTCATGAGGACACCATTGGGTTTACGTGGTAGACATTTGCCTCACTGACATTTCATTTGGCTGCTGGTGGTGCTGTCCAGGGTGCTGAACTCAACAAACGGCAGGCTGGCCTCAGCATCAAGGCGGTGGCAGTCTGCATGGATGCATGACACCAAACAAACAAGCCGTAGCTATAAAACGCAGCAGGAAGCAGGTTCGAAATTAGCTGCTAATGCAGTTTTAATTAATTTAGTTTTCACGGAATGATTTTGTGAGCATGGATGGCAACTGTTGAGTTTGGTGTATTGATCCACCTACAAAATAATGTCTCACTGCTGCAGATTTGAATACTGAGAAAAAGTCATTGATAAAACACCTCACTTGTTAATGAGTGTTATGTGCGTGTAATAGCCTCCATTACTTAACTCACTGGTTGGTAACCCCCAGTGCTAGTGTATTACTGAGCCCTTTCTGCTGATGCAGAGCAATTGACGCTGCAGGCGGAGCTATTGTGGCCCCCAGGCAGCTGGAGGCCTAATGGCTGAAGTCCATTGGCCACCCGCCTCTCCTGAGGACACCCTCCTGCTGGCAGCGCTGGAACAGTCCTGAGGGGATGGTGGATTTGGTGGTAGCGCTTATGACAAAACAGCGGCGCACTGCAGGGATGGAAGATAACCAATAATCTGTCGCTACAAACCTCTGAATAATTTCTTGAAATAGCCAGAAACTCTCTTCTTACTCAACACTGCAGAAATGTTTACAGTATACAACAGTACACAGTAAATACTATATACTGTAGTGTGTTTGTGTATATATATCTGTAGCTGCTTTAAATATTGGAGGATGTTACATGTTATGTCTTTTTATATTCTGAGAAAGATGCAAAACCAAACACCAAGGAACAGTTTAGGTCCAGAAAGTATGTTGCCATTACTTGGTTTTAATAGCTGAGGATGGAGTTTGCCATCCTTTACTCTTTACTTCCTCTCTGCTTTTATCTATTGGTTTAATGGTGCGGTTTGTTTTTTGCATGTGTTGCAACCTGTGCATTTGCTTTCCACAAGAATTCTTTAACACTCTCACTCCATTTGAGTACTTGATCCTGGCCACCATTATAGCAAACTGCATCGTGCTGGCTTTGGAGCAACACCTACCGGCCTTAGACAAAACACCGATGTCCGAGCGTTTGGTAAGTAGCCACATGATTGCTTTCCATTTCCTACTGTACAGCTCTTCGTGTCTCATACAGTGAAGATACACTGCAACCGCTGGGATGATTTGCTCTGTTGTTTTTGTTACCACATGCAAAGGCATTTTGGTATTTTCGTTGTTAATGTCTCTGTAAGTGAAGTAGACCTAATTTTAATCGATACAGTATTATTTGTATAGCGCCAATTACTGACTCAAGTTAGACTGTAGTCGTAATATTATTTTACAGAGATCCAACAATTATAGAATTGGCTCCAGTTTGTAGAGCAGCTCAAACAAACATAGTGGTCTAGTTATTATCAGCTGGTGCAATCTAGTAATAGGCTTATGCTGCTTAATCCAATCCTTCTTTTTTTCAGTTCAGGTGTTCATGGATTAGAAAATGTCAGAACCAAAATTAGTAAAAATATCAAATGTTTACATTACATCAAATAGTCTGACCTCCTCAGCGCTGCAGGTTCAGCTGAACCCTGCAGCGCTGCCTTTGATCATTACCCCAGGTTTCCCCTGCTGCGCCCTCCTCCCACTTAAGCTCTCTTGTTAAATCTTTCGATTAAAGAAGCGCTGTGAACCCTTCTGTCCAATCAAAGAGCTGGCAGCGGCAGGGGCGGGGCTGTTTTTAAGAATGAAATGTCACTCCCCGAGGCCAGGAGCCCCCCAGCTTCTCGCTTTCATTGATCCGCTTCCTGAGATGGGCTGAAACCCTGACAGACAGACGTACCACAGAGTTCGTGATGATATGAAGTGATCAGTATTATCAAGAGAGATCAAGATGCATTATCAAATTTCCTATACATCTTTTCTGTCTTTACCCAGCTGATATCTAGCTCCAGTAAATATTCTGAAAACAAACGAGTGTCTTGGCTCTTGTCAGGGAGCTGTGGTTCTGTGTGTGCTAAGGCTGCAACTAACAATTATTTTCTCTATCAGTCAATTAGGGGGGAAAACCCATCACAATTTCTCAGGTTGCTTATTCAAATTTCTTCTTTTGTCCGAACCCCAAAGCTATATTAAAGCTTATAAAGCTGTGTTTACAAACTTGTCAGAGCTGACTGGGTAACACCTGTGACACGCCCACCAAACAGGAGAAAACATCCCTTGAATCCTGTTGCCAAACGTTGCACACCGTTTCAAGGAAACATGACATTCAACACGAAAATGTTACAAACCGGTGCAAAACTTTTTGAGTTTAGCGCTTGTTTGGACCCCCCATACTCTGTTTCTGATTGGCTAGTAACTTAACTAGGTACTGCACATGCGCAACTCCAAACAAAGCCAAAAATATCTAATAGAAGTGAGATGCTTTACAACGGAGCGTTCAACATACAGGGTGAAAAGCGGTGCTGCAGCAATGTGCAGTATGACAACAATATGGATTTTTTTGAAAATTAAACCATGTACACCTATTCTGGTTTAACCCCTAAATAAAAATATGAACCTGAAAATGAGCATAATATGACCTCTTTAAGGATTTGTACACAGTCCTATATGTGGTGCCTAATTAAAATCAAAGTAGTCTAATTAAGTTATTTCATAATGCAGTTCATGCAGTGGTTCTCGACCCCTATTTGGTAAGATTTTGTCTAAGGGTCCCCCATCTGATAGGGTTTTTGCTTTCAGATGTTTTATTACATACACTGTATGAAAGATTTTATTATATTTTTTTTAACCGATGACCTTTTATTTTCTGTAAATAAAATGTACCATCACTAACGTCTAAATACAGTTTAAATCCATCTCTGTGCTCTCAAGACTTAATTCAGGTGGTAAAATAGTGACTCCCCTTTTCTATTTATTTGTCGGGTTAAAAGAAGTCAAACTGAAATATAGTGGATCTAAGATGTTATTTCAGTCCTCCTTACTCTGCTCTTTTTTTCATGACAGGATGACACAGAGCCCTACTTCATTGGGATATTTTGTTTTGAGGCTGGCATCAAGATCATCGCCCTGGGTTTTGCCTTTCACAAAGGCTCCTACCTGCGCAATGGCTGGAATGTAATGGACTTTGTGGTGGTCCTAACAGGGTGAGTAGCACTGGCCTAATGGCTTATACAGCTGCTAACTGACAGCTGATGGGCATCAGCGATTAATGATGGTAGGGGAAAGCTCTGCTGTGTGTTGTTTCTAATGTTAAGTAGAGCTGAACCATTCCAGATGGCAGGGTGTTTTCTTCCTGTCTGAATAATCGGAGTCTTCATACGGTGTTGTTGTCCACATTAGACATGCAGAAAACCAGAGGGAAATATTTCAGGGAAATATTTGTTGTGGTACTCCATCACACATGAAAACCATACACATTCTCCAGCAAATGGACTGTTTCAATAAGCTGTGTTGGAGCTTGTGTGAACGGTCCGAGTGGACAGCAACAGCATGTCTTGGTGAACTAGAAAGTAAGCTTGATGTCTATGGCAAGTCACTTCACATTACTGACACACACATCATGGCTTCAACTGCTAGAATGGTGTTGTGAGCCTCGGTCTGAGCCACTTTGTTTGTTTCTCATTTACTGAGCCGGGGCCGAGTACAAACACCACTTTTTTTTTTTTTTTTGGAGCGCACACACAGAACTTATTGCTTATTATTCCAATTGTATATGTTAGCTATTTGAATTGTTTTTCTACTACAGTTTTTCCCTATAAAATCTTTACATACATATCCCTCCCCTGTCTGGGAATCCAACTTTATGATATGTGGGCTCTTTGGATGACACATTTCTAAATTATTTTATTGTGACATTTACTTGATGTGTTAATTTACTACACCATTCTGAACAAGAGTTTTATAAATAAATAACACGTAAAGCAATCTGAACTAGTCATTCATGGGAGTTCTGTGTCCTAAAAGCGTCAGATCTTTTTTTGGCAGGAAGAAAGCCCCAGAACTTAATAATGCTTAGTTTACCCATCACTAGTGTTCAACTGTTACATGGAGTTTTTTTTGTCGACTCATACCGCTACACCTGCTTTAAGGATGGAACTAACAGCTGGATTAATAAATGAATTGTTTACTCTATAAAATGTTAATTATAGTGACAAATACCAGTGGCAGGTTAGCAGAGCCCAAAGTTATATCTTTATATTACTGTCAAAAAGTCCCACGGTAGTAAATTCGTATTTTTCAATAACTATAACAAGCAAATGTTTAAATATTTTTACAAGGTAAATTAAACCATTTAGGCTGTTATCAAAATGATTATAAATTTTCGTTTGTTTAACTAACTGACTGACTGAATCATTGTTAAGCACTATGTAAAGCTGACATGGCTCTAAAGTGTTCATTTATGAGTGGTGTGGACTAATAGAACAGCGTGATATTACAGATACCACAGTCGATTGAACTGTTGATTGTACTGTCTGTGTACACGTCCTACACAATATTGCCATTTAGTTATATTTAAGGCCCAGCATGTTTAGAAATACTGCTAAATCCCTTGTAAGCCTTTTATTCTATCATCTCAGATTGTTGAGTAAACAGAGAGCATCCCTTGGTATTGAATGAGAAACCTAGTACGGGAATAGTGCTGTTGGTGCGGAAGGAAGGGGGCTGTGTTGTGAACAGCCCAGACTCTCTTACATAATGATACACAGATTTATATGACCCATCTATTGAGGCTTGTGTCAGAAACCTCATTGCAGTAAACAGAGCCTCCCCCGATTCCCAAACCCCTCATCAGGGTTTCCGCCCCTCTTACTGGTAGTCACTGGGAGTGTCTGAGCCTTTGTGCCTGTTGGCTGAAAAGAAGGGGAAGCAGTGGGTGGAAAATATAATAAATGGCATCCACCTGAATGAGTCTGGTTTTGCCGAATGCAGATATCTCTTTGTGTATGCATCTGCATTTGTAGGGATTTATACTAGGGCCAGTGTTTTTGGGATTTTTTATCTCCTGTTTTTTTTCTACCCCTTCAGACAACAATAGGTTTGGTTTCCATTCATGTCAGCCATACCTCCCTGAGCACTCCCGGTCTCGTCTGATCTCGGAAGCAAAGCGGGTAGGGCGTAGTTAGTACTTGGATGGCAGGTGGCCTTGGCATACCAAAACATACTAAGGGAAATTCAATTTATCCACTCTGTTGTTGTTATTATTATCTAACACACAGGTCCAAACTACACACATATGCACAAACAGGACCTATACACATGCAGAAATATATGAAGAAATGTCAGAGTGAGGGGGCTGCCATGTAGTCAGGATCCCAGAGCAGTTAGGGTTTCAGGGTACTTTGGGCAGTGCATGACTACTACTCCACACTCTGTATGAAGGGTCCGTACTGGACTTAAACAGACCAAAACAGAACAGTTCCCAAACCAAGTGTCCTTGTCCTTGAGCAAGTTACTGAACCCCAGATCAGTGCATAACTGTGGGTGAGTGGGTGAATGTGTCATGTATTGTAGGCGGTATATATATAAGTACATTGTATTTACATTTAAACAGTGTGAAAATAACCTTGCAGATTTGTAACTTGTTTGAAGTAATCCATTACAAATTTGAGCTTTTAGACTTTTCAAATCAGGCTTCACTTTAAAAGCGTATTAACCGTAATAACAGACATGTAATGGATTACCTACCATAAAGTGCAAGACTTGTGGTATTCTTTTAATTTTCTCATTGTCAACAAATTTCATCAAAAAAACAAACCAACAACGAATGGATCCTACTAACAAGTATTGTGTGTGTGTGTGTATCCAAAACCTGATAACATCTTTCTCTGGACCACATAGCTACATTGTTGTAAAAAAACAACAACTAAATACGTGAATGAGCCATACCATTGCGCTGGTTAACACGTTCCTTCATTGCCATTAACACACACTCCTTTATTTTGACTCAGTCACACATACTCTGTCCTGCTGCCCCAAATACTCACCAGAGCACCAAATGTGGATTAATCTGCTGCTGTGTAGTTCCCAGAAAAACTCATTTCTCTAGTTCGAGTATGGTGACCACGTGTTTTAGGAAATTACTAAGTAAAATTTAAAGAGCTGGTATCATACTTCTTGGCCTTTTCTCTCTCCTTTATTGAGTTATATATCTTTTTGTGCATGTAACAGGTTTGCAAAGTGAAAAAGCCCAGAGTCCAGCCCAAAGGGAGTTCCCATCTCCCACAGAAAACTCTGCTCTGAACTGCCTGAAAACAGCATGTTGTAGTCCAGCTGTTTTCCTTTCATCCTTGTGACGACACAGGGTTGAAAGCAAATGGGCCTCATATAACGCTCACCAAGCGGCTACTCCGACTCATCCTCAAAAACAAAAACACAGAGCTGCAGCAGCACACACCTCTCTTCTCCCTTCCAAACACTAGCTACCCTCCAGGTAGTCAATGGACATAAAGTTGTTAAAGTAATGTAGAGACAGAGCTCAGTTAAAACTTTATGGATGATACATTTGTTACAGATTAATAACAAATTAATTATTCACCTCTGAATCTCTTTCTCTGGTCAATGTTGCCAAGCTGGTCGGCAACATGTATAGCTGAAACAAAGCCGTGTTTACCGGTTTCTCATTGGCCGCTCTTCTCTGCTTCGGATTTGCTAGTAGTCCTTAACTAGGAACTGCACATATGCAACTCTCAACAAAGATCATTTAGAGACTAGATGTATCACTTCATAGCTAAAACAAAGCCTTTACACAAAAAGTGAAAAGAGGAGCTGCAGTATGACAAAATGTTTTGTTTTTTTTTTTTTTGTTTGTTTTTTTAAATAAACCATGTAAAGCTGTTCTGGTACAACCCCTAACGATTTTGAACCTGAAAATAAGCATAATACCACCTCTTTAAAAATGAATCAATATATTTGTGACCTGTTGTGATTAACAGTTTTTATTGTTTTAACAAAATGCAAACCATACAGTTACAACATACAACCCCACCCTGTCTGAACCCCCCTTCACTCATCATCACCACATACTTACTTAGGGACACAACGCATTAATAGTAATGGTAATAAAAATGATGACCAAATAGACAACAAACTCTAAACCAAATATACATTTCTTACACATGAGATAATACAATGACTATATAATATATAGTCTCCACATCTATTGGTGCCTTAGGAACCCTCCAGAAAGCTTAAGTACTTTCCCCATTTTCTGAAGTAGGCTTTTACTCTTACAAAACGTTTAAATGACATTTTTCAAACGCTGCCACTCTAACCATCTCAAAAACCCACTCTTGGATTGAAGGTGCACCTGCATTCCTCTACCCTCTCAGAATAATCTGCTTGGCTATCATAGAACTAGTCGTGACCCAGCTTCTAGTGTATTTATCTGTCCCCATTGGGACTGACTCATCAAACAAATAGTCTTGGGCTGGGTGGGGCCAGGGTCCTTGCAATTAGACACAGGTTATCATGTATTCTGGTCCAAAATTCCTGGGCTTTGTCACAGGACCATAGTACATGAAGCAAGGTGCCTTCCTCTGTGTGACATCTCCAACAATTTGGTGTGACTCTTAGTCAAAGTCTGAAGAATCTGGAAGGAGTCCAATAGAAGCTATGCTTAATCTTTAACTGGATGAGGCGTATCCTCGAATCACGTGACACAGTTCGTATTATATTCGTACCAATTGTATTCCACTCATCATCATCTAGTGTAATATTCAGATACCTTTCCTATGTCATCTTGAGGACTGACCAAGCTCGATTACCCAGGTTTTGAATCAGCATATAGATATAAGTATAGAAATAAGGAAAAGATAGTATAACACAAACCCTTTTCCATAATGTTGAACGGTCGGCATTGATGTTAGGTGTGGTAAAGAGGAACAAAACACAAATAGTCCATTATGAGAGCGTAATATATAATAATAGTATATATAATATATATTTTAATAGTCCATTATTATATCTGAGAGAGCTGAGATCAGTTCATAGGTTTGCTAAAATGAAACCTATGTACTGGAGGAATGTTATTTAAGGGCTACTCTTAGATATGTAAAATATCCTTTTCTAATGAGTTCTCGCTGAATAAAAAGACTTGGCTTGTGTTTTAGAAAGAGAATCTTTTTGTGTTGGATTGTTTTTATAGAGCCTGGAAAATGTCCTTTTGTTTGCAATCTAATGTTATCTGTAAGAAGATTTGTTCTTTTCTGACAAATGTTATCTCAAGAGAGTCCTCAGATTTGTTCTGGTTGTAGAGTAAGGCAGCTACGTTTTACAAAGTCAGCAAAACAGCCTTTGTTGGTAATTTTGCCTATGGCGTGGAACCCAAAATACTTCCAGACTCATCTTCCTAGTGTTTGTGTAATCTATGACCTGTGTGTGTGTGTGTGTGTCGCGCGTGCACATGTGTGGGTATACGTGCATGTCTGCACAATCTGATTTTAGCTCAGCGTGTTGAGTATAGAGGTTAGGGTTATTGACAGGTTGTCAGGGCCTGTATGCAACCAGGGCCTCTTTGCTGCACCCGTGTGTGGATGGGTGCGGCTCAAGCAGGCCTGATTGAATTAGAGCTGAACAGGCTGACATGATAACCATAATTGAAGGGCCGGGTGGCGGATAGAGGCCATTATAGTAGTGGTCTGAGGATCTGATTAGTGCCAGGCTACACTGATGGGCTGAGCCATGTTGTCGGGGACACACGGGATTGCTAATGTAAAACTCATGCAGCTGAATGCTTAAGCCTACATCACATACATGCACACACATGCCAACAAATTACTTCTTCATGATGATGTCCATTTCCTGCAGGATGTGCAATTAGGCAGTGTCTCAGTGAATGATTATTCATTGCATTCGGCTCATTTGGACAGGCTTGTTTGTAACATGAGTGTATGACAATCTTTTTCCCTGCTCAAAATGATGCAGAGGTGATCCTGATCACATGCACACACATACATGTGCACCTTTTTTATAATTTTTGTATTTTTAAATGATCCCCGCTCACACTTTTATTACACTTTTATAAGACAGCATATCATTCAGTGATGTTTCAGCAATAAAATAACAGCTACCGGCCACTACATCTACATCCACTGCTGCTGCCATGCTGCATACGAAATTACAGTCAAACAGCACGTGTAAGCAGTTTAACACACAATGGAACTTGCACTGTGCTCGCCACTGGGTTCAAAACGCTCTGCACCAAAAGTCTGGCTCTGTCCGAAGTTCCAAAATGCACACACCAACACCTGTGAAATCCACTAACTAATAAGTTAATGCATCCGTACTCAAACAGAAGCGTAAAAATGACAAGTTGCCTTATGCTCTGTGGAGTAGCCTGCATTATTGCTCTACTGATATGGTAGTATCTCTTTCAGACCATCTGTCTGACAAAGAAATGAGACAGGAAGGTGGAAACCAAAACTATAAGAAACACTTCTGATCTTATCTGAAATCTCACCACAGATTCACACAAATTTTAACTTCAACACCTCTGAAGTGCAGCTCACAGTCCCAAACAGAGCAAAGTTTGGGCCTCAGATTTTACGATGTTATATTGCAAAACTCTGTCTGTCGTAATCTTTCAATACCTGTCATTTTAATTCACTGACAATGAGAGAAATAGCCTATTTACTAGCACTTCATTTTCACTACTCAGTCACAATAACATTTAATGTACAAAACTCACAGTTTATGCAATATGCAAGAGCTGAACAATGATGTTCCGGAAGTAAAAATCCCATTTATGGTTCTGTATTGAGATTTGGATTATGAGCCATAATTTTGTAAAAATCCGATATAGACTCACCACCAGCCACGAGACACGTATACTATAGTATATGCTTTTGTAGAAGCTACAAGTCTGTATGTCAACCTTGTTTTAAGATTTTAATTGCAATGTCAAAGAGAAGTACTACACTACCCACATTCCTCGTGTAGCAGTGACGTCTATGATTGGTGGAGCTCTCTGTTACCATGGAAATGTTTAAAACCCTTGAATATCATGTTGTTAATCAAGTAATATTAGCGTAAAGTTACAAAACGAGTAACGGTACCCTTGTATATCTGTTTCACGGGTTCTCCCGTGTCACACTCATGGGGATTTAGAAAAAAGTGGGCCGTCACTGTTGAGCTCTATATGAACAGAGAAACCCACTGTGCTTTCACCACATGTCACCACACAAAGCAGATCAGTGATTTTTACCTCCTTGCTGCCACTTGCTTCGGCCAACATTAGCTGCTGCGGGCTGATAAACGTCATCAGTATTACTTGCTTGTCCTTCACCCTCCGCTACATCAATCCCTCTTTTTTTCACCTTGTTTATCAACAAATTAACAAAAAGAAACTTTAGACACTCAGCTGCGGTGACATTTTACAATAGCTAGGCTATGTAGCAAAATAGCATAAAAATGGTCAAACAATGGCTAAAGCCAGACTACTACTACTAGACAACAGCTGATTAATATGCACACTCACCACCACCTGTCTTCTACAGGTGCTCGACATGTGATTAGTGATAGTGTTGCATGTGAATTACTTAACATTAAATTAGTCTTAATCAGTCAATCAGTCTTTCAGATCTTTCAGATTTCATTGTTAAAAAACATCAGTCCATGACAGAGAATATTCGGTTAATGCAACGCCTGCTTTAGCTATTTCTTGGCAAACAATAACCAGCTGCAAGTGATTCAAAAAGCAAGTAAGCGTAGTTCACCTAATGTTGGACCTCGAATATAAACAATCATTAAAGCTTTCAAATGGCACTATCTGGGAGCATTTTTCTTATGTATTTAATTAAACTCTAATGGAACGAAGATGAGCTAATCCGATTATTAATCCTCAATTGCAATTTTTCAGTATTTCATTTTGTTCAGTGACTCCATTATTTCAGTCTGCCTCGCTTGTACTTCAGTCAGTCTTTCCATGGGTTTCCCATAATGCCTTTTCATAAATCCCAAGAAAGGGAGGTGAACTCTGCTGGGCATTTAGCTGTTATTTATACACATAAGAGGAGAGAGTGACAGTCATGGCATAGTAACAGGAGGAGAGTGAGAGTTTCCAGGGAGAAATAACTGAGAGTCTGCTCCTCATTATTGTACTGAGGCGACTGAAGCGACTGTGGACACACCGGTGTCTCTGCCTTTTCTGTGACAGAGCTCTGCCTGTCTGATTATGGAACTATAGTTACTGTGGATGTTCTCCATAGGATCTGCTGTCATCTACTGCAGTATTTAAGTATTTTAGGCTGGGTTTCTTCCTTTAAATGGTAATACTGTTTTATTACAACTTTGGTCTTTGCTTGGTAATCATTTCTGTCAGTAGTGATAACATTGTACTTATCAAATTAAAGCAACATTATGTAGTAATTTTCTCTTAAAGTAACAGCTTCAGAATAATTTTGATGGTACACTGACTTGTAATAGGGTGAATAGTATCTCATCGCCACTCTGGTACTGCACTATGTAACACTGGAATCCCGGGCATGGACTCTATCCCGACAACAGTAATGCTTTATGGCACGGCATCACACATCAGCACAACTCTTCAGCAAGTGAGCTATAAGAAGAAGCAAAAAGTATATAATGTACAATGTGAGTTCTTTGGAATAAGCTCACTCAGTATTCTCAGTATGTCATGGCAGAGGCTACAAAGAGACCCAAGAAGACGTTGTCTGAAGAAGCGAGGAAGAAGAAAAGAGAGCGTGACTGAGCAAGATACCAGATGGCAAGCTAGCCAACAAAGCTAGACAGCAACTGAAGCAAGAGCACTCACAGTAACGTTACTGACGTCCAAGTGTGTTATTTAGTGAGTTTGTTAACATCCACTCAAAATTTATAGCTAGCATTAAGTGACAGAGCAACATTATGTAACTTTTCTATTTTAAAATAACATATGGTGGAGAGTGGGGTTGTGCCAGAGCCGGGCGAGTGCAAGAGTGGGCAACATTTCCCACTTGCATAGATTTCAAGAAACGGGCACAAAAGAGTAAGCCTTAAACACCCAGTTAAGTGCAATTGTAAATATTTTCTATAAATTAAACTAGAGCCGAACACATGCATTTGATGAATGAGGTGAGGCAAGGAGGGTGGTGGAGAGGCTGGACCAGAGAGAAAGGTGTGAAATTCACAGTTGCTGGCTTAATCTTTACAAAGACACTATTAATTATGAAAATGATATTCTTCTGATTTAAAAATTGCACTTTTGAATTGCGATTTTGGGATAAAAAATTTAAAACTACCCTGAAAAAATTAAATTAAAGCCACTGTGATAGCTAAATGTGAATAATGCATAGTACTAATGTGTCAGGCAGTTCAGGGGGCATTTCATCCTAACACCATTACCATTTTGAACATGCCATCAATTGATCCTGGTGCGCATTGCACATGTGTTTTCTCTCAGGACATGGTCTTCAGCCATCTTTCATGAGCTGCTAATCAGGTCATGTGGTGGGCTGCATGAGCGAAGAGCCTGGATTTAGGTCCCGTAGGCTAGGCCAGACCTCTACCATGTTCCAGTAAGATGTAGGGAGTTGGTAATAAGAGCATATCTGCCTCCCCATGCTCCCACCCAAATCAATAGTGTATTGAGCTGAACGCAGAGGGAATATATTCACCTCAGTACTCCTCTTTATAGCTGGCTAGATCAAAGCAACTGCTGTTGGATCTCTGCAGTGGCTCGTTCCTACAATACAGCCTTCTCTTCCCAGTGCCACACACAGCTTACGATGGTACTGTTCAATTGTGAGAATATATAATTTTCAATAACTTCATACAAAATAACAAGAATAAGGTGTCTCTGTTTTGGTTCAATATAAATACAGTATATAGGTAGGTAGATTTATTTTGTCACAATATAGCATGTTATATAGTGAAACTGAGTTTGTAACTCCCTACAGAAGCAATTATAAAAATGGGAAATAAACTATAATCAATGGAGCAGTGCTGAGGATGAATTTTAGTGGAAAAGTCTGATAGCCTGGGGGGAAGCTGCTCTTCAGTCTGGTGCAGCAGCAAAAAAAAATCTATATCTCTTCCTAGAAGGCAGCAGGGTGAATAGGCCGTGGCTGGGTGGGTACTGTCCTTTAGTATCCTTTGGGTTCTGCGTGGGTACCTCACCTCACCGATATCACTGATTCTTGGGAGATGGGTACCAATGAGTCCTCTGGACCTTTTTTCCTGAAATCAAAAATCTGCTCCTTGGTTTTGCTGAAGTTGAGCAGTAGGCTGTTCTTTGTGAGCCACTCTGTAAGATTATCAATTTCCTTCTGATATGAAGTGTCATGTCACATTATCAAAAATCCTAAAATCTTTTAGAAGCGGTTTCTCATAAATCCAATTAATACATCACAAGTAGACTGTGTGTTGACTGGCTCTCGCCCTAAACGCTAACTAAAATTACCATTCCAATTCAGCCCCCTACCAGCATTTGAACCTCAATGTCACAAGTAAGCATCTTGACCTGATTGAATTTTGGAGGAGGTTGAGTATTGTAGTTGTTCTGGCTGTGAAGCCCTAAGACCCTCTGTTTCATGCTGGTGCAGATCAAGTGGCCTAGAGGTAGTAATTTCAATGGGCACTTTTTACTTTTATTTCATTTCATTTTGAATCCAGGCTTTGCATTCATGCAAGCAAGGCAGAATCTCGACTTGGATTCAAGTTGGACTCTGAGTCTCCCATGAGTGTGTCACTCACATGTTGTATCCAAAATAACATAGGATGTGTTGCAGCATTCCCATTTAGGTTTCTTTGTTTCCTATAACCTTCTTAAGGCAGTGTTCTATCTTGATGGGTGTTCCAGTGCATGGGTCGTGTGCTGTAGGGCCACTACCTATACCTCTGGCTTTAGTAAACTATTCCACTCACCTTCCACAAAGTGGAAGCCACCATGGGCCCGATTTACCGTGCCAGGTCGCTCCTGTCCCTGGCCCTGTACACACCCTCTCCGACACCTACAATGGGTTGTGTCGCTATGACGACCGGTGCACTGTGAACAGTTGGTGAGCCTTTCCTTTGGCTGGATGAATTTTATGCGTGATCTGTGCACTACTGCAGCGGGGGCTCTCCGGTGCGCCATGCAACTTTCTAAATTCTTCCATCTCAGGCAGAACAAAAGTCAGGTCAAAAGGAAAATTGCTTTATTTGCATACAACAGTATTGCCAAAGCTAAATGAAAATACAAAAAAATTCTATTCATATAGTTCATTGAATAAATAAAATAAAATAATTGTATTTCTATATATTGAATATAGAATAATATTATCAAAATTGTTAATTTCTCTGTTTTCTTTCATTTCGGCTGTGTCCCCTTCTGACAACAATAACAGCAGCCACCTCTGCACAACACTTGATGGTTTGCACCTTCCTCTCAAACATATTAAATACAGAGGTTGTTGCACTCATATGAAATTGCATTTAGGCTTGGTAGATCACATTGTGTGTAGCAAATAAATATATTTGCATGTTACGCCCCAAATTGCATATTCATTAAGGCAAAAGTACTAAATAAACAACAGGTGCTATCTTGAGCTTTTGAAAGACGTCACTCTGCGTGCACACAGTTAGTAGATCAGCTTACCTGCTAATTTGCTGGTGATATCAAGTTTGCACACTTTTTTTTACCTGAGTTTTAGCCTGATGGCAGAAGGAAATTTGCATATCTGTTAGTTTTTCTTGGGGGTGGGGAGGTAACGCCGTCCCGAGGGCATTAAACAGAATTCCCGAGTAAGAGCGTGGTCACAGTGACACATGATCTGTCTAGTCATTGTCTGTGTTGAAAGAAACAGAGAAGAATGGGTATTTGTACTCCTGTAAGCCACCCGTATCTTTTCTTTGATCGCTGCTGTGTCAGATGTACTGTGGAGTGGCACAGCCTTAGTAACAGGCATATTGATATGATTATAAGAGCCAGTTGGTGTATTTGCTGTGTAAATACTCTGTGATCAACAGCTCTCTCTCGGCAGCATCCACAGCTCCCCTGAACCAACACAGGGGATTGCTGGCTCTCTGTGTTTGGCTCACAGTGCCGGTGGTAGTAGCAGTGTGTGATACTGCACAGTGCTACAGACCTTTTGGAGACACATACAGAGAGGTGGGAAACCAAAAGAGACAACACAGGATAGCTATTTAGTTTGAATTTCTATTCTACAAGGTGGATTTATTTATCATTTTACAACACAGGGTTGTAAAACCAAATCAAGTTGTAGTTTCCTTACAGAAACAATTATTTGTGACTCATAGGCTGTGATTATGACATTAATTTACCACCATAGATTTTGCATCACACATCAGCATTTGATCCATTGTTAAATGAACACAGGGAAAAAGCAAAAACATTTAGACCAACAGGGGACCCACAATGCTGCTGAAGCCTAGTGGTGTAATGGACCGTAGTTGTTCTGTGATCTGGATGGATCCCACATACGGTTCAGCAAGCAGGTGAAAATGCGGATTCATTGCAAGGTTTAATCATCATAGTGTGGAAAAATGTCGATTCAAAGCTGCAGTGAAAAGCTAGAAAAGACGTGTGCTGTGTTTAACTGAAGTGACCGGGTTAGGGGAGAGTGACTAAAAGCCGTCACTTCGCCTCCATTGAGTGAAAGCCTGTGACTTGGGGCATGTTCAGTAGTGTAACTGCGACTCTGGGCTTCTTATCATCATAGAAATCGATCATCAGATTGAGATGTTTATTGCAGCTTCAGTAATATCTACTATCTTCCCTCTGACACAACTCCGCTGACTAACCGGAGCTGCTTGGTCTCTTTCGGCAGCCTTCAGTGTTGATTGGCTATAACCAATCAGTGTTGCATGCAGGACATGGAGCAAGACTACAGTGTCTTTTCTTGCTGATCCAAACCGTGAGTTCTGTGATCCATCACACACCTACTGAAGCCCATGATAAAAATGATTTGATGATGGTAGAGGAAATATTTCCAGACATTATACATTTAAATTAAGAATTATAGCAGAATTTTAAACATCACTGATTTCTTAAATGAACCGCAAAAAAAATGCTTTTGCCTGAGCTGTTTATTTGAAAACTTGAAATTACATCACAATGTTATTTCCGATATTATTGTTTAGTTGTATTATAGGTAAAACCAGTACCTGTATCAGCAAATGACACAGAACGGCTAATAATTTGTTTTTCATCTGTGGTCAGCCAGCCCAATGAGTCAGCAAACTCATGCATTCATTTAATGGATATATACTTTTACCATCCAGTGTATTTTCAGATCACCGGTGAAACTGTTTTTTATTTGTTCTTTTTACTCGTATCGTCATTTGAACTGTAGCCCTTTTTACAGAGATCTGGCAGTACTGCTGTAAAGGGTAGCTGTCATCACCGCAGCTTTGCTTTTTTACACTGAACCAAACCATTCCAGAAGCAAAAGAAGTGCGACGTGTATCACAGCATCTGCATATTTCCACCTCATGATATGGACGAGTACCTGTACTTAATTTTCCACTGGAAATAGTCCCCTCAACATAGGCAGAGCTGTTCATCTGTTCAGCATTTCTAGCAGTTCCGAAACGACACACGAGAGCTTTACTTAAAAAGATGCAGCATTTATTCACTGACTTACACTTTACATTTACTGCCAGGTTCACTGCTCACCTTTTCCTCCACATTCACCGTCACTTAACCACATATTCACTATGAACACACGTGACCCCTCCTGCTGGCTCACCTTTTTTACACAGACGTCGATTTGGCTCTGTTTCTACTTCGTCAAAAGGTGGAACAACAATACCCCCCTTCCTTGTTTGTACATTTTATACGGAACAGTGAGAAAGAATAATGGCACAACAATCCAGCCTTCAGGCTGTGTACAAGGGGGCTCCTGATAGGCAGCCAGTTGCACCAGGAAACTACTTTTGATGATGTACAGAGGGTTATCAGAATCTAGACTATGTATATTGTGATGATGGCTCTGTGGTGAGGGCTAATGCACACAGCCATCACAAATCTCTTGGAGAGGCCAGACTGCAGCGTTTCTACAGTGAGCTCTCTGACGCAAATAAATAAATAATTGATTAGGTTTCACTGTGGATGAATTAGCCCAGTTAGAGTGCATTTTATGCTCTTTGATAAGTACTGTGCACAGTATACTTTACCTGAGGCACATTCTACTATAAATAAAGTGTTAGTGTATACATGTAGACATGTAGCGGCTCTTGCCAAAACGGAGCTCTTCTTATCACACTGAAAACGTTAACGTATTTCAGTCAGACCACTCACTCATTGTCTCTGCTGTCAGATGGGAATGTCTTTCCTGCTTTTTCACTCACTGTCTGGGTTGACGACCTTTGGCCCGTTCCCAGTCAACGCTGTGAGTGGTTTTGGTCTGGTGTTCACAGACAACTGATGATTTTTTTTTTTTATTCCCCTGTTAAATCAGTCCGTTGCTGTGTGGTCTTTCTGTTTCGCCAGCATAGTGTCCTCTGGCAAAAGATCAAGATCTTCAACCATCCTTTAACTGGAGACTGGAGTTTACGATGTCTCCCCCGTATACAACCATTTCTTATCGTGTGATGGAAGATCCACACTTACAGGCCATTTACACCTGCCATTAACAAGCATCTTTGGTGATCTGATGAAGTATGACAATTCACACCTGGTATTTGAATGCGTCTCCACATGCATCTTGAGTGACCCCGTGGATTAGATGTACGATACATTATTTCTGTTTGGAAAGACAAAGTGCATAGTGTTTTAACCTCAATTTGATAAATTTACTGTTCATCTGCAAATGAGACCATAATTAGGTCATTATATATATTAAGGAGACTGCTGCTAACTGTAGCTGCTTCTAGTGGTCTTATTAGCTTTAAAGTTGAACTAATTAGTTTTATTAAAGGAGACCTAATATAATGCATTTTCAGCCCTATATTGTGGATCTGTGACTCCTGTGTGGTAGCTTTGCATGATTCAAAGTTAATCTTATAGTTTTATCTTATACTGGCCCTTTATGCAGGCCCTTATTTCAGCCTGTGTCTGAAGCAAGCTGTAGATGCTGCTGTCTCTTAAAGCACCCCCCAATGTCTGCCAACAGACAGACTGAGCGGAGCAGTTGCCAGGCTGCTGGCAAATGACCATGTATGGAAAAACATACAGAGCTCACACAGAGCGGAGAGTAGAAAAAACTATTTAAACTGGAGTGTTCAGAACAAGGGGAAATCTGAGGTTTTGGCTCACAATGATTTCTTTTAAATATATTTACTTCATTGTTTGAAGCTTTGACCATGTTCAACATGAACATCTCTAATTGTAACACTATAGAGAAGACAGAAAAAAAAGGAAAATCATAAAAGGTCCTGTTTAAGTTAAACCTCCTCCTCCCGGCAATTTAAAACTCCTGTGGTAGCAGTGTAAGCTGCATTACTCTGGTGCAGAGGGGGAGTATTGCGTAAACATTCGGGGCTTAGCCTAAACCTAGGGTGGTTGGGGGGCATGCACTCCCGGGGAAATTTTATCTGATTAGGCCGCTAAATGCACTATTTTTCATGCTGTTTGAGCTGATAAAATGCCTAAAAATCTTCACGCTATCTGGAAGGTCATTTTCTTCAATTAAGTTTCCCTCTGAGCTCTCATAAAAACTGAAATACGACCAGACTTCAGAGTGACTGAAAAATCTCAGCAGTGCGTCTTCCGCCGTGTTGTCATTGACCCAAACAAACCCATGTTGCATTCTGCGCATGCACGCCTGCTTCTGGGAGACACTGGACAGTGTTTGCCTCTTAAAAACTCAAAAATGTGTGTAGCTTATTTAATCGGTTCCAGCTCAAAGTGGCGCAGCAGTCTTACAGTATTTTGAAAAGGTCTTAAAAGGTCTTAAAAGGTATTGAATTTTACTTCAGGATTCAGGGCGTTTTACCCTGTAGCTGTAAAACACCCTGAGATGATCATTTGATACAAGCACAGGCACAATGTAATGAAACTGTGCGCTTCACAGGACGGAAAACAGCCCCAGATTCAGCCGAACATCTCTAATAGCGAGATAATATCACCTAATAACATCAAACTAGCCAGCAATACAGTCACTTAACTCAAGTGTTACAGCTGTGGACTCACAAACCTGAAACACTTGTCCCGTGGTTCACTGTCTGACGCTGCTTCTCTCTGCGAACGGACGGTGAGGTTTACCTCTCCGCATAAAAAACTTCCATAACATCAGCTGGTTAGCGAGCAGGCTCGCTCACTGAGGGGGCGGAAGAAGAGTTCTATTTTTTCTTCTTCTTTAGTTTTTATTAGCGGTTGGCAAACCAGCTGAAAGATGCACTACCGCCACTACGGTAAAGAGCTTTTGCTCTGCTGTTTTGCCGCTTCAGTCAGAAAGACTGAGGGGAAATGAAACAAAGTTGAACTTATTTTAAAAACCTAAGAGATCCGAGGTTTTTGACACAACATTCGGGCTTAAGCCCAATTAACCAATTAGCCCCCCCCACCCCCACCCCGCTCCGCCAATGCACTGGTACTCCAAGCTCCCAGTCCTGGCAGTCACCTATCGTTTACAGGACCACTAACTGCTAACTGGGCTGAACCGCTACAATAAGCTGTGCAGCAATAGTTGTTCAGCAACAAGTTAAGCTGTCTGTCCATCAGGAAACGTAAATTACAGACAGTTAGCCAGAGGTAAAACCAGAAAATGTTCTTACATTCAAATGCAGGCTGTGAGTTGCCTTAACTGTCCACTTGTGGTTGGATCACCCAAAAAGCATGATGAAGTTTGTAGTTCCGATTGTGCTACCCACAAAGAAAGTTATACAAAAATTATAAAATTATATAGGACAGAAATAAAACTGTTTTCACAATCTTTCTGTTTGGAAGAAGCTCTTCCAGCATGGAGATGTGAGATGACCATGTGCTAATTCCCTGAAATCTAAAACAATTCACCTGCTTCACTTCAGCTCCGCTGATTTAGACAAGTGTGTGTCTTCACTTCCTTTTTCTCAAAATCTTAAAATCATCATTCAGCTCCTTGCTTTTCCTGACACTGAGAAGTACGCTGTTCTCTGTGCACCACTACGCAAGATTGAAGTCTCATCATTGTTTTAAATCTACCCTACGATGGTGTTGTCGCCTTCATGTCAGAGTGAACAGGAGGGGTCTGAGCTCACAGCCCTGAGGGGGGCTCCGGTGTTGTGCACTAGAATGGAGGAGGAGTTGAAGTTAGAGAGGGACACCCCTGCGCTGATGAAATGTGGTAGCTTGTTCCACAGTTGTGGTGTTACAGATGAGAACAGCCGGGGCTGAGTTTGCTGTGTGTGAAGGGATGGCAGAGCTAGGCAGCGTCCGTTGGAGGAGCGTAGTGGCCGAAAGGGAACGTAAGATTATATTATGGAGTTTAGGGAGATGGGTGCAGATTAGGGATATGGAAAATAATTGATTTTTAGATGCATCACGATGCGGATGATAATGAATCACAAATGTCAATAGATTATCTAGAAGTTAATTGATAACGTAATATTGACCAAACGAAAAAGGCAGAACTGCAGCTGAAATGAAATGCAGAAGTGCAGCCCGGACTGTCTGTGGCCTGTGTTTCTCTCTGTTCGGCACAGACGGGCAGTTGTTGATTGAATGACTGCTGCTATTAAATTTTCACTTGATCAATAAAATCAATGCGCAATTAACGTTAATGATTTTCAGCTGTACGCTGTGCAGCACAGTAACATTTAGCTAGCGTCCTCTCCTCACTGAAAGCGAGCGGAGCAGAAGAAAACATGAGCGCTATGTTTCAGTCTGGTTGTAAATATACAGTGCAGGTCACAGTGTGTCTGTTAATTAAAGTCTGTCTGTCGTTTTCCAAACCGCTAGAAAAGTGAAGGCAGTTGGCGGTAGCTAAAGTCTCCTCTTCAGGCTGTGGTCTGGAAGCCGAGCAGGACGTGTTTTGGCTGCTAAGTTCATTTGTTGTCATTCATCCACATATCGAGTACACAAATGAACAAAATGCTGTTTCTCTAGGCCCATGGTGCTCAACACAAAATTACAATAATCAACTTACAAGACAAGACACAAACATGTAACTACACTAGATGAGACAAAAAGGAACAGATAGTGTGTAGTTCAACCCCCATCTGACTCTATACTTACAACAGCAGCATCAGAAATAAAAATAGCAGCAGCAGAGGTCAGTGATAATGCTGTAATAATGCTGTGCATTGTTAGCTACATTTATGAAGTAACATTAAATATCTGCATTTCATTACTACCTGCTTGTTTTCATTGTTACAAATACTTTGCTTTAAAAGTACCAAGTAGTCAAACAGTGAGAAAAATACATCTTTATCTTATTTGTTTTATTATCGCATCATAGCACTCATAATTGTTACGAGGTGCCCAGAGATTCCCACCCCTAGAGGTGATGCATCATGATGCATCAAGATATCGAACTGTATCGACCTGATAATCATAATCTTAATCGAATCAAATTGTGAGACCAGTGAAGATGCACACCCTTGCAGACACAGTAGTCACTCTGTATGCAAGAATTAATGACTTGAATTTGATTCAGGAGGCCAGGGATGGCCATTGGAGTCACTGAGTAATAGAGTGACGTGAGTCCTGATCAAAAACCAGACACATTGCTGTGTTCTGAGCCATTTTTAGGGGTTTCACTGGAAGCGCAGCTGGAAGACCCACTGGGAGGGCATTTCTGTAATTGAGGTGAGATATAACCATGGCCTGTACCAGAAGCTGGTTTGCGTCCAGAGGTAGGGCCTGATTTTTCTGATGTTGTATAGAGCAAAGCGGCATGTCCGAGAGACAGCAGCAACATGGTCTGAAAAGGACAGTTGGTCATCAATCATGACACCCAAGTTTGGTTGTGGAGTCAATTTGTAACTTAATGTCATGGTGGACAGATTGCTTGGATATAATGACCAAGAGTTTAGTCTTAGAGAGGTTAAGTTGAAGGTGGAAAGCCTTCATCCAGGCAGATTTGGGGTTGACTGGCAGGAAGGATAGAAGTCATACAAGTGAATGATCAACCCAGCAGATCCATCATTTCCTTGACTCAGTGGCACTGCCAATTCTTTCATTATAGAACGCAGTTTTGCCAGCACTGATGCTAGTTGAGAAAGAGGATAGGAGAATATGGTAGCTCTTATGGTTGGCAGGGTTTTTCACCATTTTCTTTCATTGTCTCTGAGATCGGTGCACGGTCTACGGATACTGTCAGTCAGCTCGGGTGGGACTGGTTGGGGCAAGCAGGCTTGGTAGATAGAGGATACACGCTATCCAGGTATGAGCTCAGTGTAGAGCAAAGGGACTGTGCGGCATCATTGGCCTCTAATGAGGAAAATGTGTTGGGGGTAAAGCTGAAGCTACCACTGAGGCAAAGTGAGTGAACATAGGCTGCGGCATTGTGAGTCATATGGCTGTTCCTGAACGCATACCGTGAACTGAATGAAATAGTGGTAAGACATGTGTAGTGTGACTGTTGGGCATTTGGTGGCACAGTTTCAGACAAGAACAAGGTCAAGCACCTTGCCAGCTTTGTGGGTTGGGGGGGCCATTTTAGATCAAAGGACTGTATCAGAGACAGGACGTCTGCTGAGTTTGATGTGTCTGAGTGAATGCTAATGTGACCGAGGACAAGTAACAGACTGCCATTCTCTGGGATTGAAGACAGTAGCATGTCTATTTCATCCACAAAGTTACCCATTTGTCCTGGTGGACAGTATATGACTCAAGGGGTGTGGGTGAAAGAGTACTGGTGCATAAGCAGTGATAAAGTCAGCTTTGTTGTCTGCAGACTGGCAGTTCCATGACCCAACAGAGACAGATGTGGGTGGAGTCTGATTTAAAGGCTTGAGAAGTGTCTGACTTCTGTGCCTAATGGCAAAATACCTCTTGCAAGCACTAGAGACCACAGGTATGGTATGGCACATGGCGTAGGTGCAGTTCTTGCCAGTGGCTTTAAGTGAGTAGGCCTAGTTGTGCTAAGTAAAAGCTACCCATGTAGGTGGCCTTTCTTGGTGGACTCGCACTCTCTGAATTGATTGCGAAGTCACTCCTTGCAGTAAAAATTAACTTAATCCCAAAAAGCATTTCTACTGTAATTCAGCCCTGCCACTGAAGGACCAGCTGACATCATGTCAGCTATTCTCTTGTTAACACAGGTGAGAGTGTTGACGGGGACTAGGCTAGAGATCATTCTGTCATGATGACTGAGTGAGAATAACATACTGGAAGTTTTAAAAGGAGGGTGGTGCTTGAAATCATTGTTCTTCCCCCAGTAACTGTGGTTACCTGCAAAGAAATATGTTCTGTCATCATTGCTTTGAACAAAAAGGGCTTCACAGGCAAAGATATTGCTGCTAGTAAGATTGAGCCTAAATCAACCATTTATCAGATCATAAAGAACTTCAAGAAGAGAGGTTCAGTTGTTTTGAAGAAGGCTTCAGGGCGTCCAAGAAAGTCCAGCATGCGCCAGTTGATTCAGCTACGGAATCAGGGCATCACCAGTGCAGAGCTTGCTCAGGAAATGGCAGCACGCAGGTGCGAGTGCATCTGCACACACAGTGAGACAAAGACTTATGGAGGATGGCCTCCAGGTACAGGGATTGGACTGCTGAGGGATTGGACCTTGGATTGGACTGCTGAGGGATTGGACCTTGGATTGGACTGCTGAGGGCTGGGGTAAAGTCATATTCTCAGATGAATCCCCTTTCCAATTGTTTGGGGCATTTGGATAAAAGCTTGCGCTACCATCAGTCGTGCCAACAGTAAAGCATCCTGAGACCATTCATGTGTGGCTTTGCTTCTCAGCCAAGTGAGTGGGCTCACTCACAATTTTGCCTAAGAACAAAGCCATGAATAAAGAATGGTATCAAAACAGGTGATTTATTTGATCACCTGCCACATATCTTTGGTGTCGTTGGTGTTGAGGTCTCTCTCCAGTCTCTAAGGTCTCCGCTTTACCTCCTTAATGCCAGCTTTCAGTTTTCTCTTGCGAGGTTATATGCTTCTTTGCATGTTCAATGTTACGAGTAATGATGGAGGCACGTGCAGATGCGAGGCCCCTTGCTGTCCCGACCATGCTGTGTTTTTCTGTAAATAAGTGTTTTGTACGTTTTGTTCATGTTCGTCTCATCTGTCTGCATCAGTACACAAGTCCAGTCGCCAGGTTCTGTTAGCAAAGCAAAACAAGCAAAACAGCACTGGACATCGCACAAGCAAGCGACAATCAAGGACCTAGGGTTTCCTAGGATTCCTGGGGGTGCACATCAGTGAAGACCTCTCCTGGACCTCCAACACCGTATCAGTGTTGAAGAAGTACCAGCAGCGCCTCTACTTCCTTCGCAAGCTCAGACGAGTGAGAGCCCCTCCCATCACGTGCACAGTCTACTGAAGCACTATTGAGAGCATCCTAACCAGTTGCATGTGTGGGGAGGAAGCTGCACTGACTACAACAGAAAATCACTGCAGCGCATAGTGAACACAGCTGAAAGGATCAAGTAGTACATGACGTGTACAACTCCCGCCTCACCCACAAAGCAACCATGACTGTGGCTGACACCAGTCACCCCGCGCACAGTCCTTTCAGCCTCCTGCCCTCTGGTAGAAGATACCGGAGCCTCTGTGCTCGTTCCACCAGACTCATGAACAGTTTTATACACCATGCTGTCAGGAAGCTGAAGTCTCTCCCATCTCTTCCTCTCTATCCCCTCTGACCCCATTTTTCTGCACCTTTATATCATAGGTTAGCTTACATTTTGCTCTGTCAAATGTGTTTACCTTACTACCAAGCTGTTTTTGTGTAAATGTAGCACTGTTTTTATAGCACACAGGAAGGTTTTTTTTTGCTGTTTGGTTTTAAGTACTTTGTTTTTGTTCTTAATTTAGTTGTTTGTTGTTTGTGCATTTTATTTATTTTAGTTCACCGTGGGTTGGTTAGTGAGAAACACCCTGATTCCTCTGTATGTCTGGTACGTGTGGAGAAATTGACAATAAACTTTGACTTCTTTGTCACCTGACGGAAAGGCAGCTTTTTTGGCTCTGGACAGAGCCCTCACCGTTCCAATCATCCAGGCTTTCTGGTTGGGGAATGAATATGTCCACTTGCAGAAATAAAAACTCTCATGCAGATTCTGTTTCACTGAAAATAATGCTTCTGTAGTCTATACTTTGTTTATACTTTCCTCAATGCAGCACAGAACTTAGATTCGGCTGCTCTGAATTGATCCTTATCTCCATTTTTGCAAGCCCAGCTCTTTTACCTTGGTAAGAGGTGTAATTCTTTGGAGAACCACACGTTTTATTGCCATAAAATGTTACTGTTTGGTGGGGTTTTACTTTTCCTTACAGAATATGATGTATTGACATCTCTGTATTGCACGGTATCTGAGATTGAGATGTAGCAGTGATCCAGTGTTTTGTTTTCTGTGCTATGGTGAGTGGTTTGTTGCTTGTAGTTGGGGAGTTCAAAGGACAGAGTTTGTATGGTTGAAATAGCCCAACACAGCGGTAGTTGCTAAGGCAGCATTAAGGCATACCAGTTATATCTACCAAGTCCACTCGAGCATGAGCTTTGCAACTTTACAACTGGCCAACTGGCTGTGCCATGAGAGCCTTACTGCATTATATTCTTAGAGTTTTACATTTTAGATTTTCACCTGCCACACATTTCCACCTTAAATTGATGTAGGAAAAAGGCAGAAAGTGGTGCAGAAAATTCACCAGAATACAGGAACCCCAGACCCCCCCAACAGTAATACTTTTTCAGCGTGGATAAGTTCTATGAAAACAGTGTTAAAATATTGTCACATCTCGTTCTTGTGACATCAATAAGATGCACGTCTCTAAGTGTATCTTCACATCCCTAATCTGAGTCCTTATGTCTCCACTAATTTTCAACACAAAGTGACGCCCTTTTCATGTCGTGTTTCATGATCTGCTGAGTTGTCTCCTAGCTCATCCCCTCCATCTGCGGCTAACTTCTTAGAAAGGGCAAAAAAACGCTCTGAACAGCTTTGTCATGCGAATTCACGTCATCTATACAACATGTAAGCTTTAAACAGACCGTTCTTTCACTGTCTCTGTGTGTTTCTCTGCTTGTGTATCCTTCTCACCTTTTTATATCCCTGACCAGTTTGCAAGCCTGAACAATGAAGGATTGTTGAGTTGTTACCAGCGCTGATTGACCTTGAGATAAATACCCCCACCTTTAGATTTGTGCGACTGAGTTTGATTGACCTGTCGCCTCTGAATATAGTCATGGCAGGGGGGATTACCATCTGATCAGGAACAGATTGATCCAGCCATGTCTCGGTAAAGCAGACTGCTGAACGATCAGCAGTCAGCGAAGTCAGTTTGTGTTAAAAGCAAAAGTTCATCCATTTTACTTTTGAGAGATCGCACTTTAAGATCAGTGCAGGTAGTGGGGGCCAATAGGAGCGTTTCATGAACCTCGAAAGCTCCCAATTCTCTGTCTCCCTGCACAAAGTGTATTTCCACAGGGTGGCGACCCAGTGTTTTTTATATGGATTTCCTCTGGAATGTTGGCAGATAGTCCTAAAGTGTCAGATGTAGATCTCCTGATGTACAGCATCTACTCACGGCTGTATTTCCATACACATGATGCTTTTCTGACATATATCCTACCACCTACAAAAGCAAAACACAGTAGCAAAGCAGGTACCGGTGGAAAGGCCTACAGCTGCCACCTTGTTGACCCGCTGTCTGTATAAAAATAATCTAAATTTGAATCTGTTACTTGTTTTCATGAAGGTACCACCAGCAAAGCTGCCCTTGGTTGACATGTTGGGACAAAAGGCAACTAATGTCACCTTACTTTTAGGCCATAGACTTTATTTAAGGTGATGGGCTTAAAGTGCCATTCCTGGGGATACCACCCATCCCTTAAAATACAGAGTTGTAGCGTATTTGAGAAATAATCAGCACGTCCCGTTCTGAATCAATGCGGTATGTGGTTTGGCCCGTAAGTTGTCCTTAACACAGCATCCCATGCAAATCATCCCACCCACATTCTGTGAAGACTCGTCCTATTCTATCCCTGATTGGGTAATGCTTGCTGCCATCGTTAGTTTGACTGGTTTGTTTCATACTGTCAGGTTCAGCCCCAATCAGAGTCAGAGGAGGGTGGGTCGTCCCCTCCCATTCTCCATCTCCATAGGGATACACTGATTGTTCGACCGCTGAAATTAATTGTCCGAAAATAGCAAAAAAAATCACTTTCGCTGTTGTGTTGGCCCAATGCGTCAAAAGACTGAAGAAATTTTACCGAACAATTACGTTGACATGTCGGCAGTGTCGAAAGCATTTTAAAGTATCCGAGAAAGACGCAAAAATCGTCATTTGCAGACGAGCTGATCTGCTGAGTTGTCTCCTAGCTCATCCCCTCCATCTGCGGCTAACTTCTTAGAAAGGGCAAAAAAACGCTCTGAACAGCTTTGAGTGTTTGTGTCACTCTTTTGTGAGAATTAAGCTACCGCTAAATTGGGTGCAGATTCAAGCTATGGTAACTAAACGGACCGGCGAGTGACAGGCAGGTTAGCGACTTTATCCTGCCATTTTCTCTCTTTACAATGATAAATGTTGCAGTACGAGAGTCCTACCTGAAGAGAGGCTGTGAAGTCTTCATGTTATGCAAAACGAGAACCACATACAACATTATTTATCAAATTGGGTTCGACTTGATGAATTTAGAGCAATGATACATGTGACAACGTCCGGTTTTCAAAAGAAGGTGATACAGTATGGAAAAAAGATTGGATTATATTCACAGAAAGTATAAAATATATTACATGTATTGGGCCTCAGACTCACCCACCATAGTCTCTCCAGATACTGTGGCAAACACTTAATTTATGCAATGGTAGTAAAAAAAAAAAAAAAAAGGCAAAAATGTGAATGCACTTGTTTGGTATTCAGCATTTTTTTTCATTACATTTTACTTCGGCCAAGAATTTTCATTTCGGTGCATCGCTAATTCCTTGTCTGCACTATATATTTTTTTTCCAATCAATTGTTTTGATTTTAATTTTAGTGAATAAGTTATAGAACTGTTAATTTAATAAGTTAATAAAACATGGTTTACATCTCACAAGTTCCTCTGAAAGCCAAATTTTTACTACTGACTGTGTTTTTGACATCGTATTTTTATTAAAATATTATGTACCGTTCAAATAACAATTATCTGCCCACAACTGTGCCGTGCATGTTGCTGTTTACTTTGCAACGACTCCCAGTCTGTTTCCCAACGCCATCTGCTTCATGCATGCCCAGTGTACCTGAACGGGCCCTAGCTGTGCGTTTTCAGTTGTTTTAATATAGACAGAGATCAACTGCAAAACGCAGCTAAAACGCTTGTGTGGACGGAGATCGTATTTGTTTTAATTCTCCATTTGTTAACCAAAACGGAGTAGTGTGGATGGGGCCTTTAGACAGAGCCTGATTTTGTATATCTTTACATTAGTGAGGTATTAGTTGGAAATAACAAATGTCTTAAATTAATGTGGTTAAATTCCACTAGATGATCATTGTGTTGTTTTTAAACCAGAATCTGTGTTTGATGGGGCAATTAATGTATAATATGTTGTGCTGCCATCACTTTGCAGCCTGAGCATGGAGCCTGATCAGCCAGCTCAGTGGAGTGGAGAAAAAGTGTTAGTGACCTTGGTTTATTCACTCTTTTGCTGCACTGTTAATCCTGTTTCCCAGTGAGCACCACATTGAGGGGTTTTATAGACATATTGTAATGGCAGCTCACATTTAAGTTAAAGTGCTGGTATTATTATGCTGATCCCACAGCTGAGTTTCACTAGCTGGAGGTTGCTTGATACTGGAACAGGGCACAGGAGAATTCCCCTTGAAGTGGTTGTTGTTGTGGAAAAAGGTGATGTCTCAAGTTTCTGTGCACCAATCAGAATTTAGCAACGTTTGAATCAAAATCTAATGACAGTAGGTGGGTCACTTGCTTTTGTTGCCACTGTCAATCCACAGTCCTGATGAGTAAGGCTGAACAATTTTGGAAAATCTAATTGCGATTTATTTTTTAACCAATATTGCAATTTAATATGTGATTGATTTCTAAGCTCTTCAGCTCCTGTATTATTCAAAACGGACAAGCAATAAATGGAGTTTATAGTATGACAATGGTGGAGAAGAAATATCAAATTATAATATGAAAAAGATCATTTGAGAGTCAAGACATAGCATTACATAATGATATTATATCATCAGGTAGGCCTACCTAGAGACCAAAAGAAAAACAAAGTTCACCACAGTGTGTTATACAGTAAAAGCTCAATACAAAACCAACATTTCAAGCACCAATTAATGAGTCTATCTCAAAAAACCTCCAAAAATAATTCAAAAGTTGACGAAAATAAAACCAGGGGACGCCTCTAGTGTTTAATAGACAAGCTTAGTAATTCTCCGACAACATCGTTGTCGAGTTCCCCACCCCCGCAGCTTCTGATGCTGATAAGCAGTGCACTAACTGTAACCAGGCTGTAACTCGGGACAGACTGGGCCTCTTTCGGACTTGTGAGTTTGTTTTGAAATGCCGTTACATAGATATTTCCTGAGCTGACTGGTGGCTTTGTGTATAACACTAGCGCCGATCGCCACAATACAGAGAGGGTGCAGCAGCAAGAAAGAATTGGCTACAACCCCTGCAGACAATACTCTTACCTTACTACACGTGTCTTTCTGTTTCTGTCAAAGCAGCTAAAGTTTTTTGTAGTGTCAGCTTATGTCAATCTTAAGGCCATTGTACAGGCCATTGTACAGCAACAAAAAACAGACTCCACTGGACTCTACTCCGTCTGAACTTTTCTGCAGAAGTTGCTGTCTCCTACAGATGATGGGTACTGCAGTGGATATTCTTACAACTCATGGAAGGCAATGTTGCTACCGGCACCTGCTGGTGTAGCTAATAAACTGCTCACTCTTACAGATCTCTGTTTACAGATCTCTATGGTACAGATTGGAAGAAAGGAAGAAAATGTAATGTGACCTGCAAATTGACAAGAATTGATCCACAAAAGTGCAAACACTGTTTTGTGTGTAAAAATAGAATAAATTGTACATATTTTCAAATTACACTGTTTTTGTGGATATGGTTTTATACAATACAAATATAAAAATGCATGTTTTGGATAGTGAGGTATTTGTGTATATATTTTTTACGGATCTCTGCAGCACACATTGTACAAAATTCCACAAATGCATAAAAAGGAAGTTACAAATATAGCATAACCCAAAAATTGACAGAAAGCAATCTGCAAATGTGCAAAAATGGTTTTGTGTGTAGAAGTCACTCTGTAGTTTTGTGGATAGGATTTTATACATCACAAATTTAGAAATACATATTTGTAGATTAAATTTCTAGTGAAATTTTTGCACATCATAGTACACATTTGTGTTTTCTGTGGGTTGCAAATATTAAAGTCCAATAAAATCTTCCATATTAAAAGTCTTAAATTTGACTTGGTGAAACCGGCAGAAACCCTGTTTAGACATATCACCATTTGAATATAACATATTTGGAGCTCCCTCAAGGCCCTCCAAAATAGAATACAGAAGTCCATACTTAAATTCACAAGATGAATTAACTAGACTGTTACACATACATTTGGACTGAATTTAGTGAGTATCTTGGTCTAGACCGGGGGTCGGCAAATAAGTCTGGCATTTTTTTCAAGCCGTTACATGGCGGGCTTTAACAAAGTCAGATTATTTCAAATCCTTCTATACTTGTGTGCAGGTTTAGCTCAGTCTGTACTGTTTGGGACTCCTTTAAACATGCTCACAATAAAGCTTGTGCTGCAGTGTGTGTGTGCGCGTCTCGGCGTTTGATCTGCATTCATAACCAATTAAACGCTGAGGAAATTCAGGGGAATCAAATCACACGTTCACGGACTGCTTTTTCAGAGGTGTGTCAAGCAAGCCAGAGTCTCTTTTGAATGTCCTTCAGAACTCTTCAAAGTAAAACCTTCAAAGTAAACTAAACATAAAGCACTGCGGCAAAACAATTTCTAGTGCTTTTATTTTGAAGGCACAATCACTCAAGAGGAAGTGATGACAGCTACAGTCAGTAACTGTAGCTTACACCCGGAGTGTTTTCCTTATGAGATTGGTTAATAAGGACACTATGATCAAACCTTGAGACTGACATTTTTCTGTCTTTGAGATAACCATGTGATCTACACCTGGTAGCCTACACCAGGCTTAGTGATTTGATTCACTTTCTCACTTAAAGGAGAGCTACTTATTGCTGACATAAAGGTCTTTCTCACTCTAAATGTCTGCCCACAAATGACTTTGGTTTATAAATTTGCTATTTAAATTCTTAGAACCTTAAAAATGAGATAAAATTCCCAAGAGACGTTTTTAACTATTTGGTTGAGAACCACCGGTTTGGTGTTCGTAATAGCTGTGGGTCTTGTACTTTTAGGAGGATGAGGCTGAGGTCATTAGTCACCGTGTTTAAAATCAGGAGCCTATTCTATGAAGCAAGTTCAACATACCCAGGATATCTTTTCGCGATTAGGCAAAGTGGTCACACAACACTGGTTATCAACTCCGTAAATCAACCTTCAGGGTTTCCCTATCCAGCCATGAGTGTGTTCACATAAAAGAGCAGATGACCGATTGCAAATATGGACAAGTCTACTGGCAGCAGAGCAGCATATTTTAAAAACCAGCTAACAAAAACTTGAGCCCAAAAAGCAATAGCAAACATATTCTCTCTTCTTATTAAAGTTAACTTGAATAGCAAATATTTTGTCATAATATTTTTGCCTCATAAAATTTAAAAAAATTAGAAAAGTTCTTTTAATGTCTGCCACAGGCTGTGTGAAAAAGACTCTGGAGCAAATAAAAAATAAATATATAAACATAATTCAAAGCAGTAGGTAGGATACAGTCACGTCTTAAAAGAACAAGTACAAGGCTTCAAAGCTTCAGTCTTGGTTGTAGGATGATATTGGTTTTCAAAAGCATCACCTACCTACGCCTTTAAAACTGTCTGTGGGATCTGGGGAATCGATTGGTGTTGCCATTTTCTAGGAGAACTGATTGTTCAGTAGGGGGTGTTTTTATAGAGCTCATCCCTTATCTGGAACATAACCTGCTATGTAGCCAGGAAAGAGAGGTGGAGAATGAGACGGAGGCAGACAGACAACCTGTGCACTGTTTTCTTTTTCGGACTGATGTGTCTGAGACTGCTGATCGATGCCTTGGGAGGCATCCACTCCATCACCACCCCAACATTCTCCAGGGATCTGATTGACTGAGATTGAGAGCTAGTTGTCATGCAGGGTCGGGAACCCACAGGCAGGACAGCACTGCTCAGCTACTAGTCATGTATCTGTGCTACCTCACATGTTTATCTGCAGGGGAAACCAGACAGACAGCATTGTGAAAGAATAGGGTTGTGGTTGCAAAGCTTGAATGACTGTGTGTATATGCAGATGGATCAAATTAATCACGTGCATCTAATGCACAGTAATTGGGCTGTATTTAAGTGCCACACCCAAATTGCAACTCGAGTAGGTTATTTCGAGAATTGGTGATTTTGCCCCATGAAGCCGTGTTATCTCTTTGTCTAGATGCCAGACAGTGATGAGTGTAGTTTGTTGAGTGTGGTCTGTCATTGTGTTAAGCTGATGTCCATTACATAAATACTGGTTTTGGACCTAAGCTGGCTGAACTCAAAGCATTGATTTGCACTTACCGTCCATCACAGAGATGGTCCAGTCTAATTTTATTACACCAGCACAATATAAACCAACAATATTTTTCCACAGCTTTGTGGCTAACGTAGGAATTGGATAAATTTAATGGCCAAAGAGCACCGGTGGACGAGCGCACGGTCTCTAACATCCGCCAGCTCTGTGGAGGAGTGGAAGAGGACTCCAGTGCTACCTGTGAAGCTCTGGTGAACTCCATACCCAAGAGGGTTAAGGCAGAGCTGGAAAATAATGGTGACATAAAACATCCTCAGCATTGTCTGGCAGCTGTTGAAGGATCTTGGCCTCCTCAGAAAATAGAGACAGCTTTGGCCCTTCCTGTAAAGGGCTCGAGAGTTCTTGGCCCAGTCCAGTTTATTGTCCATATTCACTGCCAGGTAATGTGTACGCCTTAAAACTTTGATTAATAGCCCAGGCTTATATTTGCTAAAATCAGTGAATTGACGCTGCCTTTAATTCCTCTGTGAAATAAGCTACTTCAAACAGAATATTACTTGTATAAAAATGATCCAATAATATCAAATACATGTTATTCATGTGATCTAGCGCTTTTATTTTGAAGACAGCATCGTAACGAAAACAACAACTGGGTGCAGTATGAGAGAAGTGTAGCAGAAGTTAGCAGACAGAGAGCGATGGACTTCACACAACAGGATTCATAACTTGGATTATTTTTTCTGAAAAGCTGTTTTGATTCTTTTGATCTAACAATGTGTAGCATGTTCATATTGACAAATTGATTATACACTTAAACATGAAAATGTTTAATACGACCCGATGGTGTTGAAAGCACTGGAGAAGTCAAAAAACATGACCCTCACAGTGCTCGCGGGCTTGTCCAGGTGGTAGATAGATGCGGTTGAGCAGGAAGATGGTGGCGTCCCTAACTCCCAGTCGGGGCTGGTAGGCGAACTGGAGTGGGTCCAGGAGAGGTCTGACCGTGGGCCGCAGCTGTTCCAGAACTAGTCTCTCCAGGGTCTTCATTATGTGGGAGGTCAGTTGCACACGTCTGTAGTCCTTGGGGCCACTGCGATGTGGCGTCTTTGGCACAGGAATGAGGCAAGGTGTCTTCCACAGCACAGGGACCCATTGGAGTCTCAGGCTCAGGCTGACGATATGGCGAATGACTCCACATAGCTAGGGTGCACAGGCTGTCTTCTCACCTGGTCAGCAGTGAGGCACAGGAAGTTACAGGTGGGGGAAGGGGAGAGGAGGAGTTGTCAGAGGCAGAAGAGGGGGGAGTAGAGGTGTCCCGGGAGGGTGGGGGACAGTGAAGAGGAGGAGGGGGGAGTAGTGTGGTTGGAAGTGTTTGAGGGCTGCCAAATATTTGGAGGAGTCGGCCAACTCGACATCCACATCCAGCCAAAGAAAGCAGGCAGCTACTTTTTCACCACAAAACACTTTTTCACCTGCAGCTCTCTCTATAGCTCAGACGATCCCTGCTACCTGCACATGCTAACCCATTCTTTCACCCATATTTTTCGTCTTTATAATTGGTATCTTTATAATAACAAACAACAGCTGTTTCGTGTGCAGGATCGGCAAGCCCCCTCCCTGCCTTTAACCTTACCTTTTCCTAAGTCTGTGTTGTCTGGACCCCTCTCTCTTTCCCTGCCGTTTAGTTACTCCTCTGCATCCTCTGTGTGTCCTCCTCCAGATCTCAGTGGGGATGTCTGTGGGCCTCGTCGCCACGTCCATTTAGTTGGCTAACAACCAGACCAAAACTCTCTCAACTTGCATGATTAGAGATAGTGTAGCTTAAATTATTTATAAACCAAAAATCACACACATGAGATATAAAAAAAAATCAAGTTAAAGAGGTGGTATTATGGTTTTTGGCTTTTTCCCTCTCCTTTATTGGGTTTTATATATTTTTTTGTGCATGTACTGGGTTTGCAAAGTGAAAAAGCCTAAAGTCCACCCCAAAGTTCCCATCTCCCACAGAAAACACTGCTCTGAACTGCCTAAAACAGCTCGTATGTAGTCCAGCCTTTACTTCCCTTTCTTGTGACGTCACAATGAAAATACATGTCATAATACTCGCTGAGTGACACACCCTCAAAAACACCGGTGGAAACAGTGAAACAGTGAGCTGCAGCACACACCTCCTCTCCCTTCCAAACACTAGCTACCCTCCAGACAGTCAGGGGACATAAAGTTGTTACTGCTACTATGTTAAAACTTTATGGATGAAGAGATTCTTTTGTTACAGATTAATAACTCACCACTCTCAAACTCTTGCTCCAGTCATGTTGCCAAGCTGGTCGGCTTGGCAACTCCCACAAAGATCATTTAGAGACAAGATGTATCACTCCGTAGCTAAAACGAAACCTTCAACACAGGGAGAAAGGAGGAGCTGCAGCAATGGTGCAGTATGATAAAAAAAAAATATGGTGTTTTTTTTACCTCAGTAAACACTATACTGAGTTTATGGTCTCAGTCACTAGTTTCCAGTCTTCTTCAATAAAGCCTGATGTTCATTTAGTAAATTTTGGTCCCATTGAGAGGAAAATAGATGACAAAGCAGGGTATGCTTTAGGGTGTGGTATCATGTGAATGAAAAGTCGCTACCACAGACATATAAACATGATTGTTTATGTAAAATTTAACTTAAAGACTAAAGTTTTAAAATAATGTAAAAAAGAAGACATACTTTATTAATCCTGCAAGGGGAAATTACATTTTTTCCCTCTCTAGTTTATGCTAGTATTATACACACAGGCCACACACATGCACATTCACAGGACCTATATTAACAAAACATGGAGAGATGTCAGAGCCTCGGCGCCACGAGTGCTTGGGGTTTCAGGTGCTTGCTGAAGGCCACCTTTGGCAGTGCCCAGGAAGTGTACTGAGTCCACACTCTGTATCTCTGGTCTAAGCCGGACTTGAACCGGCGAGCCTCCGGTTTCCACAGAAGTCCTGAGCTACTGCCGCTCCCAAATGTATGGAATATGAAAAATCTGAGATAGTGAGATTGTGGGAAATGGTCCAGATTTACTATGATAAAATGTTGATGCCGTTTGCTCAAAATATGTAGGAAAAAATGGTTTTGTATCAAATGCCACACTGAAAATTGTGCCACAGACTTACTAAGCATCCCTATTTGTAAAAAAATTGCTAAATTTTGTTACCGTGCACTTAGCAGCAACTGACAAGCCAGTATGCAGCGGTCAGCAAATCGAGTAATGGTCTGCTCTGCTGACTACTCATTTTGCTCTGTGTGTGTGTGTGTGTGTGTGTGTGTGTGACAGATTTGTTGATCACAACGTGATGTTTGCAAAATCACAGAAAAAAAGGGTACATCGATAGTGAGTTAACTGACTTTTGAAATCTGAGCAGGATCTCTGTTCCCTTCAGACTTTTACACCCACAGTAGCAGCCATGGGTTACAATAGCTTAAGTCAAGTTTGATTTATGAGCATTTATTTAGGCTTTAACTTAAAGATACAGGTGTTACATGATGTTTCAAAATTTATTTGATCAGCAGAGACCACTTTTGGGATGATTGTCGATGGTTTCTGATGAGTCGGAAATAGGGTTTTGAGAAAATTGAGAAAACCCAGAGGCAGATGAGTTGAGAGATTAAAATAATTTAAGAATCTTCACCTTGGGGTTGTACTGTAACAATCAATCAAATCAAATATCATTTTACATGACATGTCCCTTCCATGCTTGGCCCCCAGCCCATCCCTGGCTTGGACCCCTAATGGTCAACACAAGGTTGTTTAATGACATGAATGTTTATAGGTCCTTCATACTACACACACAGAACTTAACAGACAATTCAATGTATATTAAATCACGGTAACATGTTAAAATAGTTTTTAAAAAGTTACTCACATACACATACATAGATGACTCATATACAACCAGATACACATTCTGCAGTGCATTTTTTGAATTTATGTCTGGGGTGAATGTAAAAGACCAGCAACCAATGAAAATATGGTTTCATCTTTACATAAAAAGACATTTGGGAAAGAGTGTTGACTTTGACTACGTTTGAGCACCAATCATCATCGATGTACATACAAACTCCGCCTCCTCTCATCTTGCCGGAGTCGTGTGCACTGATAGCTTGGAACGTGGTCTGCCCGCTGAGTGCTTGATCTGGAATGGAAGCAGATCTCTGTAAAGATGTGGGCAACAGTTTCTCATTTCCTGTTGATTGAGTCAACTTGAGTCCCACTTTGTTACAGGTCTCTTTCCTCTCTTCTGAGTGATCACCAGCTTGTGGTGCCTGGTCCGGTTTATCTCTGTCATAGGTTACACATGTTTTTCAGCAATAAAGCCAGACAGATGAAAAACAAAAATGTCTCAGAGTTTGAAGGAGCGTCAGGCTTACATACCTGTCATTCCCATAGCAATTCCAGTAAGGTCCTTGCACTGGTCGGTGTTCAGGCCCTAATAATTATTAATAGTAATAATTCATAATAATAATGATACAGAATACAATAACAATAGTGTGAATGCTGCTGAATCAGCTTTCACACTAATAAAGAGAATAAGCATCAGCATTCACACTTAACGATCAATGTCAAATTTGCATAGTACTAATGCGTACTGTGGTCCTCGTTGTGAGCAACACTGGTACAACAATCCTTTCATGAATTCACAAACAGTCATTTACATTGTCTTAATTTTTGGCAATTTGTCTACCAACCTAATAAATTATTTGATAATGATTAACTGATGTTTAAAATGACATACGTAACACCCGTAATAGTCTTTTCCTGCACATTTTTTTAGACGAATACCCGCTGACAATGAAAAGTACCTGTAATCTTGACCTCATGCTGCTGATGTGTTTGCAGGATCCTGGCCACTGTGGGTGCTGATTTTGATCTAAGAACACTGAGGGCGGTGAGAGTACTGCGGCCCCTCAAACTCGTCTCTGGCATTCCAAGTAAGTTAATGTAACCCATCTGTTTCTGCTTAGACGGAAATAATTTTAGACCATTTTTAGGGGTGCTGAAGCAAAGAAATGTGTGGTGCTGAAAAATGAAGAATTAAGAAGAAAAAGATGTCGGCACAAGAGGCAGCTGCAAGCGTCAAATGAACTGACCTTGGTGAAAAAGTTGCCGTGGCAGGCAGGACCCAGCAGGAGAAGAAATAGGTGCACAATTAGCAATGCATTTATTAAATACTGAAATTATTTATATATGTATTTATATATAGGCATAATTATTATATACATATGATAAACAACAGTTTGCAATGTGTTATCACTCAAAGACAACGTCCTTCTATCACACACACAGTGCTCTATTTTATGGGACTGTGCTGTAGTTTTTGATTATATTTAAATATTTTAGTACTCTGACGGGCTGTACACATGACATGTTAGTAGCAGTATAGTGTAACTTCAGTTTTCCAGCTTAGACTATTTGAAATGTTTGCTACACACCCCTCAGATAAAACCAGTTGCAGTAGTTTCCCCTATGTATTAAGAGCAAACCTTCGGAGGTGAGCTATCCGACACTGTCAACACTGGCTGAAACTGAGTTAGAAGATGCCACTGGAGCCTGAGTGAATTTTCCTGTTTAAAGTCCCCCTCCAGCCAGATTTAACGGCCATTTTTGGCGACCATTCTTTCTCAAACAGAGAATGGGGGTGTGGTTAATAGTCGGACGTAACATTACCATGACAACCAAAAACTGACCGGCTGGAGTGTTCACTAACGATATGCTGCGTTAACATCACTACACTGTAAAGTTTAGTCCACTTTACTGTCTGGCAGGAGCAGCTGTTATTTAGTCATGATAGAAACTAATGTGCGCGGTATCAGCTGTTCTCAATCACACAGTCGATGGTCCTTCACGCGCTGCACACGATAACTCCCGCTACATTTTATGGTGCACTATACTTTACGGCGGAGGTGGGGGGTGTCTCTGCCGATGCATTGGTAAAACGGCCGTCGGTAAAATGCATGTTACAGACTGTATACAAGACGGTGGCAGGTGAAAGTGCGATGCGTTTTTGTGAAGGACATGATAAATTGGTTAGTTCACAACGATGTTTTAACGGTTTGATGCTCTGAATGAGCCCTGACAGTTTTTACGGAGGCATGACAGTGCGCCTGCGCAAGCTTGGAGAATGACATATGACTTTTGGAATTTACTAAAGTCATACGTCACCACCCGGTTTTAACAACTAAGCAACTTTTGCAACTTTGAGCACAAAATTAAGCCATTTGTCAAAAAATATTTGGCGAATTATGTGGGTAATCAACATTGTGAGGAAGTGACTCAGAAAAATATGAAATATCATAGAAATGTCAAAATACACTGGAGGGGGCCTTTAAAATATTTCCACACTGCAGACATTTCAGCCACGTCCTGTCACAAACTGCTCTCCGTTTATGATCATTTGAGAGTCAAGTCAGGACACTGAGTAATATCATATAATACCGAAGTTCACCACAGTGTGGTATTCAGTCAGTGCTCAATCGATGGCCCACAGTTCATCCACCAATGAATGAGTTTAATATCCACATAGTACATATCTCAACAAAAAACACCTCTTCTGGAGCAAGGAAACAAAAAATACTGAGATTCACTACAAAAGGTGGCCAATGAAAATAAAACCAAGTGCCTCTAATGTCTAAAAGACATATGGACATATGGATTTCTCTTTTTGCAGTTTGCGCGAAAATCGATCTTCGTCTTTGCTGATGTGCAATATTCTGTTTTATTCTGTCCCAGAAGCAGCAGTTACATACTAAAGCATCCTGGACATAATGTTACACACTTCTATTTTATTTTTATATTTTAATATTTTTTTAGATTTCTACCCTTTTTATTTATATTATTATTATTTCTATTCTATTTATTTATGCCTTGTTATGCCAGCAACTGTGACAAAACTAATTTCACCGCTGTTCCTTCTTTGTACCACTTTTGATTGGTTCTGCTCATTGCACTGTGGGAACACCCCACAAGAGCTGTAGTTTTGGAGATGCTCTGAGCCAGGTGTCTAGCCATCACAATATTGCCCAAATCCTTCCACTTGCCCACTTTTCCTGCTTCTAACACATACAATTTAAGCACAAAATGTTCACTTGCTGATGGGATAGTGATGGTGCAGTTGATAAGAGACATGCCTTTGGTGTGAAAGACCCACTGTGACGTTTCCAACAATGTATCCCTGAGCAAGACACTTAAACCCTAGTTGCTTCAGAGGAGTGCCACCTCTGACATGTACTTATCAGTTGTAAATTGCTTTAGATAAAAGCATCAGCTAAATGAATAAATGTAAATAATGTAATATGTCCCACCCCCTGACAGGTGCCATGATAATGAGATATATTCACTTCACGTGTCAGTGGTCATAATGTCATGATCTGGATTTTATCACAAATAGTCTCACAACAATAAATAACTGCACTCTGGCTCAAGGTAGTGAGGTTACCATTACAGGTGATCGCCAACTTACTGATCTGCACTGGGTTGCACCAACTATGTGTAAGTTCAGACTTACCAGCCTAGTTTGAACGTAATTTCTAACTTAATTCGGGAGTTTACGTGCTACTAACGTTTTAAGGGTTGCACCAGCTGAAATGAGTCCAACGTAGACATAAGTTACAACTTAAATCTGGGGCAGCTGTGGCTCAGGAGGTAGAGGGGGTTGGCCGTTAATCAGAAGGTCGGCGGTTCAATCCCCGGCTCCCCCAGGCTGCGTGTCGAAGTGTCCTTGGGCAAGACACTGACTGTTCCGCCAGTGTATGAATGTGTGTGAATGTTAGTTCCGTTTGAGCACTTAGGCTCAGTGAGTGAATGTATGTGTGAATGGTGAATGCAGAAGTAGTGTAAAAGCGCTTTGAGTAGTCGAAAAGACTAGAAAGGCGCTATACAAGTACGGAGCATTTACATTTACAAATCTTACACCTAGCCCTTAATAGGTGTAAAGTCCTCCATAAAAAATGTTGCGTCTTAAAGAATTTTAAAAATGAAAACTATATGAAGCAACATGTTGTTGCTCTTGTGCGCGTTTTCCATTTCTTAGGAGGAAATTAATTTTTTGTGAACATGTTGGCGTAGCAGCCCATCCTCACTTGATTTATTATGCTGCTTTACAACCCATGTTTACGTTTTTAACGACCTCTATTGGCCGTGAGTCAAACCCAGGACTTTCACACAGGAGAACCGTGTTCGATTCCCCTGTGAATCATCAAGTCAATTTAGAGTTATTTTCAGTTTGAAGCCAACTTTAGCCTTAACAAAACGTAGCAAAGCATTTAGTTCAACGGAAATGGTGGTGCCTGGAACATCCTGTTGCGGACGCCAGCCACTGGACTTCACTGTCTTTTAAATGTAGCTGCTGACTGGGTAACCCCTCTGACACACCCAATAAATGAGAAAAAACATACTTGCAGTTAACACCACAGGCCTGCAGTTAATGAAATTAGATTAAATATATTGTCAAGTTCTATGTTTGTTCAAAACAAAGCCGTGAAACAAAGCCGTAAAATAAATGTTTGTAATGAGAATTTTCATCAAAAAATGTTTATGAAATGTTTGTGTTCATGTAAATTCTTTTAAATTATGATAATGATCTGGTTTAAATATGTTTTTTGTTTAGAATTTTTTGTTCATTGATCTCTTTAAATATATATTTTTTATGATATGCAGTGTTCGTGTCATTTGGAGCGACCACTCATCATGTGGTGCGACCAATAATAACAATAACTGTATTAAATTAAAAATAAAATATCTCATTCCTGTGACTAAAATATTAATTATTTATTCAATATGTTTAAGTGAATGGTATTTTTTAAACATTTTAATCTGTTTTATGCATTTACAGAGAAAATTAATCAATAAACTGCACTTAAAGGGACTGTGACATTATAGAACAAGAATATGAGATAATTATGTCCAAAAATCCAAAAGAAAAGTAAATACATTGTATATAAAACATTAATTTTACTAAGGACTTGTAAAAACTGTTAAGCATGTTAAGGAAATGAATTAATTTTAAAATAAATTATGGTCGCACCACATGACATTTTTTAAGGCCACGAACAGTTTATGCAGCTGAAAAAACACTAAAATAATTTAATTTGAAAAAAATACATTCATTTATGTGTACATGGCATTCTTAATGTTTGAACAACTGCAATAAATGTTTTAATTTTTCGTATTTTAAAATTGGCCTGCCTTGACATTAATGCCTGATACTCTACATTAATGACGCCAGGGAATATAGGGCTCAGTGCGAGACACTAGCTCAGAGACATCACGGTATTGTGTTCAGAAGACGAATAAAAGTATTTTAAACATGTCCTCAAGGCTGAGATACAGGCGTTTAGGGGGACCTCCACTAGGAAATTTTTATCATTAAAGACTTAATTTCCTGCATTCTGGTGAAGGATTCTGCACCAGTTTACGGTGGAAATGTTTTAATTATGTTATTTAATTACGTAAAAGGAAAAACAAAATTCAGGTAGCACATTACATTTCAAAATATATAAATATAACAGAATATAAAGCAGTGCAGCTCTCAGGCATTCTGTGCTGCTTTCAGATCTGTTTCCCCTGTAGATCAGCTTTTCTCATGTATTTTCATTCCTGCTGAAGCGACACAAATGTAGGCCTGATTTAGTCTTCCCTCCTCTTTTGTCATGTTCACAGGGAGAGAACAGAAAACTTGGCCAAAAAGAAACTATCAAGAAGTTGTTAAAGTTCACATTTTTGGGTCATTTTATATTCAGTAGCTTCTTTCTTTTTAGCTTCAAACTTTTAAAAAGTTCCTTTTTTACAATGCACATTTGTTTCTTCTATATTTTAATTGCATTGCATATTTTCTTAATCTGCAAATAAACTTTTCTAGAGGAATTTTCATTTGTTATTTAACTGCAAGCTATATTTCAGAATGTTTTTTAACAAGTTATGTTTTCAAAAAGTGACTACTCTGATATAACATCAAAACTTTTATTTCACATTCTGTTATAATTTTAGCTTGAGTCTTTTAACTTGTTCCTACACATTGCAGCTTTTAAGGAAAAGGTTGCAGAGAGTCAGCGTCTGCTGGTAGAATGTGCACTCCATTATCGCTATAAACATCTAAGAAAGAAAAATCTGTTAGGTTTCCTCTTGCATGTGGCATCAGTTGTCACAGGCACAAAGCATTTCAGTTTGAGTTTCGAGATATACAGTAGACAAGATGGCATCTCAGTGGTTTCAATGGTTGCTAACAAAGCACAGTAATCATTTTCCACTTTCCTTCATTTTACAAAGTAGAATCTGTGAAGGAAATCAGACATTATGAATGAATTTGGAAATCTGATTAATAATTAAGCGTCACCATCAATTGCTAGGAAGGTCAAGCATTTGGAGTTTTACATAGAATAACTTGACCTTCACTCTTTTTAAATAAATCAGCATGTACACAAAATGTAAAGAAAAAGTGTATAGTGTATCAGTATTGTATTCAGTAAACCGTTCACTGACAACATATTTAATTTGTTTTCCATCAAAATATCCAGTCTCAACAGCATTATTAACTTGTAACTTTTGTTTGTTGGTTTGAAATATTTTTTCACAGATCAAGAATAATCTCCACAATGAAGCTTACACAGTATGAATTTACAGGCCTCTTACTCATTTCCTAAGCAATGATGAAGAAGCATTTAAAAGTCATTTTTACGCTTTAGAAACGCCATTAACCATATTGAGACAATCTGGCATCTTATGTTTGGTTTGTAAACCTATAGCCCCGTTCCAGGCCTGAATTACTTTCCTACGATGGCCCAGAGGTGTCGGGCCAATTACAAAAGCCACAACGGAAGTGAACCACAACAGAGGTTGAAAAGAAAAGAGATGTTTAGTAATAGCTAATTATTTTCCAATACACACGACTACATGCAGTCTGACCGCCCTGCATTCAAGAGGTCCGAGTATGAATACTGGAAAGAACATACTCACTAAACACATCAGAGATGTGGAAAGTACGGTGGCCCAGAGGTGTAAGGCCAATTTAGTTAGTTTAGCTAAATATTTTCAGTACAGCAGCATTATGACCGTCCCGCATTCAAGAGGTCCGGGTTCGATTCCTGGAGAGAACATACTTTATTATGTGACTATTTTCTTCCACTTAATAGGGTCTGCGAATCATTTTTTGCTGTTTGATGAATAAGTAAAACTTTGTTCTGTTCTGGTCAAATAGAATACAGCGGTGAAATTGTGTGAATTAAACAGCTGTTCAATTCAGCTGCACACTAGGGTTCAAGGTAATGTGAGCGTTGTGGGGTCAAGCCTAAACAAATAAATAAATAATAAGAGCCCCCCTCTTATTGCTTATCAGGTCCCACATTTCCCTCTCTCACATATGCAAACACACACACAGCAGTCCAATACTGCAACAAAGGTTAGGTTGCCCTGAAAAATGCAACCAAAGACTACTGCTCAAGAAGAGACCGCAATCCCGCTTATGGCATCATATGAAGGTGTTGTTTGTTGCTTGCCGCCGGCACACAGTTAAGCATATTAGGCCTATCATGTGTAGCGCCCTGTAGCCTTATAAGCCAATAATAATAAACAAACAAGCACAGGCATTTTCGCTTGGGGTTCTGCAGAGTAGAAATACGCATGCAGTGTTAGAGAAATACCTTTATAAAAGTAAAGCAGTTATACAGTAATGTATTGCTTTTTGCTGTAAGGCAGTTCTATAACGCATTACTAAAAAATAAATTAGACCTATACCTTTCACAATATCAGTAATGCACGTTACAACTCATTTTAACCTGAAATTGAGTGATGTTTTTTTAATAAATCAACAACACCTAGAAACATTTTGGCATCAGAAAAAAAAATCCATGAGTAAACGAGTAACGTTATTTCCTGTTACCAGAATCCGATGGACGAGTAGGCAGGGTGCAAACTACAGGGGAGCTTGGCTCCTCTTTACAAGGCAGTAGCTTCTCTGATGGATCATGCATAAATAGATTTCTATAGGCGTGTTTGTGCTTTAACTAATTACTTTCGTAATTAGAGAGGCTGCTGTCAGTTCATCCTGACCGATCCTGTCGGAGTGTCCAGAGATTCATAAAGCTGATGTCTTATTAAGGGGAGCTAAGCTCCACCGGCTCCCCCATAGTTCACACCCTGAACTTTAAATGAACGGCATGCGGACGCAGCTGATTACTCCACCATCATTTAAAGTTGAAAAACTGTTCCATGTTCAGTGTCCAGACTAGGGGAACCACAATAAGCACATGAAAATCTTGTCCATGCAAAAACTGAGAGCACCGCTGTTTGCAGGCAGAGCTTTGGGCGAAATGTTTTGTGATTTTCCGGGTAGGTGAAAAACAGAGTGAAGCATTTCCCCATTAACGCACGGGGCACGGCAGCATAACTTCACATTCAAATCAGTCAGAATCTAACGTTGATTAAGGTTCTGTGTTCTTTTCCACATCCAAAAGGTCTCACACACAGTCGAGACTCATACAATGAAACTTTGGAGTAAATCAGCCTTCCTCCTGATCAATCCTGAGCTCCATAAGAGTCTCTCAGCTATTTCAGAAACTAGAATGTTGAATTCTATTTCCTCTGCAGAGTTTTCTCTGTCTGTCTTATCCTCTCTTCTACAGTTTTTTTGTTTTGCTGCATAAATGTCCCAGTTTATTTGTTGTGACATTACTGTGTCCATGGAAATGTTTAAAATAACTGACAGCAGCCTCTCTAATCATGAAAGTAAACCGTTAAAGAAAACACAAACTATTAGGCCGTATTATTAAGAGCATCCTCTACATTCAGCACTAGCCTGCTGTATTTTATGGTGTCTTATAGTTACAATAATGCCCATTATGTAGTCTGCACATGTAATTTGCATACTGTGTTCGTCCCTGTCAGTAGGGGGTGCTGCAGCACCCTCCACACCCCCCTTCTAGTGCTTTTGAACAAGCAGTCGTAAATACACAGTCTAATACAGATGCCTGCAATACAACTGAGTTCATGTTTGCGGTCACAAAACCTGTTTTCCATACTGGAGAAGTTCAGCCGTGATGCGGTGCGCAGCTTAGTTCATGAGGAAAACATGTTACTTTAAGACTACTTTAAGTTTATCTTTTTAATGTAAATAATAGCAGCCTCCTAATTACAATGAAAAATACATAATTTTTGATTCAAAATAATGGTGGTTGATAAATGAATTAGTGCAGCGCTATTTTATGATAATATGCTTAACTGTGTGCCAGCAGCAAGCAGTGTGTAAAATAACACCTTCATATAATGCCATAAAGGGCTGGTGCATTGCGGCCGTCAGTAAAATGCATGTTGCAGACTGTATATTGGGCGGTGGCAGGTGAAAGTGCGACGCATTTTCTGTCATCTGTCCTCCAACACCGCTCGCACAGACGCCACAATGAACATACCTGCTGTAAGTTCTAAGTACATTACATGATAAATTTGTTAGCTAGCTCACAACGATGTTTACTGGGTTTGATGCTCTGACTTAACGAGGCGTGACGGCATGACAGTTTTTTAACGAGGCATGACACCGCGCCTGCGCAAGCTTAGGGAATGACGTATGACTTGTGGAATTACTATAGTCTTACGTCACCACCCTGTTTTAACAACTAAGCAACTTTTGCAACTTTGAGCACAAATGTGGGTAAATCAACATTGTAAGGAAGTGACTCAGAAAAATATGAAATAGCATAGAAATGTCAAAATACACTGGAGGGGGGCTTTAAGGAGATGGCATTAAAATATGAAATGAATGAAATGTATAAACTCATCTCCATGGTAACCAGAGACTCCTGCGTTGTGTTTTGCACATTTTGAGTCTTATTTCTGAAGTTAATCTGCACAGCTGTTTAATTCACACAAATATCCCACTGTATTTTATTTGACTAGAACAACGCATTACTTTTTCATCAAACAGGCAATAAATGATTCGCAGACCCTATTATGCGGAAGAAAATAGTCACATAATAAAGTATGTTCTTTCCAGAATTCGTACCCAGACTTCCTGAATGCGGGGTGGTCATACTGCCGCTGTACTGAAAATAATTAGCTATTACTAAATGTCTCTTTTCTTGTCGACTTCCATTGTGGTTTTTGCATTTGTGTTGTCACTTTTGTATTCGTGTTGTGGCTTTAGTATTTCCGTTGGGGTTTCTGTACTTCCGTTGTGTCATTTGTATTGGTGTTGTGGCTTTTGTAATTGGCCTGACACCTCTGGGCCACCGTACTTTCCACATCTCTGATGTGTTTAGTGATTTAAGTAAATCTGGTGTTGTACTCATTACTGCCATGTCCATGTGGTTGTACTAATGGCTGTTGCCCCAGTTGAAGAAACAATCAATCAATGAGCTTGTAGATGATTGGGAAGGGAAAAATTTACACAGCTAGCTAGCTATGTACTTTACATTAAGTCGACTGCGCACTACCTCAGCTTCCATGCCAACTGAATATTACATTGGTAAGACGGATGCATAAACTGCTTCTGATTGGTTGCAACTAAACTAAGCAAAATAACCCCAGAAACCCCAGAAATCTGTTAATATGAGCACTAGTTCAGACTGGATGAATAAAGGGAAACAAAATAACAATTCAGTGTAATTTTCAGGCTAGCAAACAAAAATTGTTCATTTCAAGCAAATGCCTGTGGTTCTTTCATTTTTACATGTGAAAATATGTCTGCAGATGACTGAAGTGAATTAGACTTTAACTGCAATACAGAGAAACATCGCAAACCTTTGATTTAGAAATTGCTTTACCATTAAGAACATCAGTCAGTACTTGAAGGGGCCTGTTGCATGTCACACCCTTCTCTTTCTCTCTCTCTCCCCATGTTTTCTCTCTGTCATCATACTGTCCCTCTCCAATGAAGGCAAAGCAAAAAGCTAAATTAATAAAATAAAATAGTCTCAAACCTATTTTCGAAAGCACATTTCTCTTGTCTGCATCAGGTCTTCAGGTGGTATTGAAGTCCATTATGAAAGCCATGGTGCCTCTGCTGCAGATTGGCCTGCTGCTCTTCTTCGCCATCCTCATGTTCGCCATCATCGGCCTCGACTTCTACATGGGCAAGTTCCATCAGACCTGCTTCAGGATAGACACAGGTAAGCAAGGGGAGAACAAGGGATAAACAAATTCATGGTGTTAACCTGGGCATAATTTGATATGATTTGGAATATAAACTTCTGTTTCATTATACAACCTTGTGTTATATAATGACAAATAAACCTTCTAACCTAAAAAGTTTTTATAAGAGGATGCCCCTCTTTTATGATGTATTCTAGTTAGACCTCAAGCTGGCTAAGGGATGTTGATGGGTACTGTATTTGTTTTAGTATTTTGTATTTGTCATTAGAAAATTATAAAACTCATTTTAATTTCATTTATTTCAAAATTTAATTTTAGCAAAAATGACTTGACCCAAAATGTTAAAACATTTTAATGTCAGCCTAAAGTATATTTGCCATTTACCACACTGACAGTGTGCAGAATTAGCTGTGGTTGGTTGCTTTTGTTTTCAGTGATATTTCTCAGCTACCTTTAGATGAAAACCTACATTTAAAGTGACTCTGTTCAAACAGATCCGCAATGACAGCCCTTTCTCCACAGAGCACTATAGGGAACAACTAAAGGAAAGCTGTGATTCAGTGTGTATTTTGTTTAGCTATGAAACAAATTACTTCATTACTTTTGCTATCTTTAAGTCTACTTAAGTGTGTTGTGCAGCTGTAGTATGAGAAGTATAACATGTAATCACTATTACAGGAGACTCAGATTTTTTTTCTATCCCCAGCAGGGCAAATTAAAAGAATATGCCAGCAACACACACACACACACACACACACACACACACACACACACAATGACAACAATTAGGTAAATTAGGTAAATGAAGGGCAAAAATAAATGAAGACAAAGCAGACGTTGAGCAGCTTCCAGTGTACCATAAAGACCTGTAAAGAGTACAGACTATAGACACAAGAGGCATCAGTGTTCTGTATTCTTTCTAATTACATAATAATCACGATCAAAAATAATTTCAAATGTAAAGGTCATGCAAACATGTTTGTATCAACATTGAAGAGTCAGCATTGTTTGAACTCTAATCGTAAGTTGCTGTGGATAAAAACATGTCACATGTACTTTACTTAAATGTTGTCATCTTTTGTATTTAATTTTACTTGTTCAGCCTTCTCTGAAAATACCTCAGCATGTTTGTGTACTTTTCTGTATGTGATAGTGTGTGAAAGTATATGTTTGGGTGTTTTGTGGATGTAGGCGAGCGGGCAGCAGATTTCCCCTGTGGCCGGGAGGCTCCAGCCAGGACCTGTGACAATGGCACCATCTGTAAAGAGTACTGGATCGGACCCAGCTTTGGCATCACCAACTTTGACAATATCCTCTTTGCTGTTCTCACCGTTTTCCAGTGCATCACTATGGAGGGATGGGTGGACATCCTCTACAACGTGAGTCCACTTAAAGGAAACACATCTGGCCCTAATGCTGTTTTTGAAGCACTATGTCTGTTAGGTGGTAGCAGATAGATGGGGTTTACTGCGTTGTTGAGTTGTGTGTTGTGAATCATCTCCACAGCTCATATTTGTCAGAGATTCAAATAGGTTAGTGTTGTGGACACTGACGGCTGTTTTCCCTGGTTGCAGAAATACTTGTCCAGTCAGAGCTTTGTGGGCGGGATTGTGAATTGGGACACTGTACATACAACTTCATAGCTAGTAAGCTAGCTACTTTAATTATTGTTGCATCTTCTCCTGTCTGTATGTAAAACTGGATCTGTGCAAGACACTGAACCTTGATTTACTCCCGACGATCAGACCAGTGCTTTCCATGGTGTGTGTGTGTGTGTGTGTGTGTGTGTGTGTGTGTGTGTGTGTGTGTGTGTGTGTGTGTGTGTGTGTGTGTGTGTGTGTGTGTGTGTGTGTGTGTGTGTGTGTGTGTGTGTGTGTGTGTGTGTGTGTGTGTGTGTGTGTGTGTGTGTGTGTGTGTGTGTGTCAACTCTCCAATTGACAAATCAACATTTCTTTGAACATTATGGGAAAAAAATGTTATAAGTTTTTTAAAAAGTTAGTTTTAAAAAAAAAGAATTCCCTCTTCTGAGTAGAAATCTTCTAGCATGAACATGTCAGACTAACTAAATTAAGTTAAACTTTCAAATGTGCTCATTTACATTTGTCCAAAGTGACTTACAGTTGAGGCAAGTAACAATGATGCATCAATAAAGCATTATGGGAATTCAGTTCAGTCAGGCTACGATGTACCACTACTACTGTAGTTAACACTGATAACATTTGTGCACCTGGTTATTGAACACAGATACAATACCTAGAATAAGAGAGTTAACTGGAATTACTTTCTGGAATTCTTAAATGTGGTCTGATCTTCATCTAAGTAACAACAATGAACAAACACAATCTGTTTTAACTTATAAGACACACAAAAATAGAATTTGTGCTTGTCCATATTAATTGAAACATTCAGCATAGTTTGGAAAACTAAGTGAAGCTCTAGGCTAATCACCTCAACATACGCTAATTTAGGGCAGTAATTTGCAAACCTGATGTCCTGTCAATGTAATGAGTTTGGAGGTGTTGATTTGAGCTACTTGTAAAAAGCACTCAAAAGATTTAAGTTTGCTATTCACAAAACAGCTCAGCCATGGGCGTCGCTTGACCCTTTTTTACTGGGGCACGTGCTCCAGTGTCCGTGCGCTGTGCCCCCGTAAAATTGTTGAGATCCCTTGGCGTCATTTTTGGATGTGTAGGGTCTCCACAGTCAAGTTAGCAACAATTGGCAACATCTGCAATGTCCAGTAAAGTTAACAATAATCTATATGCAACGTCCGGTTACACTTTCAAAATAAAACTACTGATTAATGTGAAACAGTACGTCAGTGTTTCCCACCGAATGACATTGTAACTGTGGCGGGGGAGGGGTGCACGTGCAGTTGATATTGACTATCACCTATATATGGCGTGCTAGCCTCAAAAACTTAGCTCTCCTTATTAGCTAGGCTCCTTACATGCTTGCTAATAACTTTTTAAGCTGGGTCTCCTACATTGACAGCGTTGTGTTGGACAGATTTGTGCTGTGTTCATGAGGGTGAGGTAGAGACAGCGAGAGAGAGAGGGACGAGTGAAAAGATCAATACGTGCTACGGCGCTCTGCAATCAAATACAATTTTAAATAGGCCTAGTAAAAAAAATCTGTGGCAGTCAGCATTGATATTGTGGCAGCCAGCCACGAATAAATGAATGTATGGGAAACGCTGTACGTTGTTAACAATATGAAACGTGGCAAAAAAACGAGTCAGTGTTGAAAGCGAGTGTTTACAACGTTGATGAGAGGACAAAGAGGGACTATCCTTCCGTGCACAAGAAGAGAAAATAACTCAGTGAGAAGGACTTTTGGGAAAAGCAGTCAGGTAAACGTGTGTTATCTCTAGGGCTGAACGATTTGGGGAAAAAATGTAATTGCGATTTTTCTGCCAGATATTGTGAATACAATTTGATTTGCGATTTATTTTATTGAAGTTTTGCTGAAGTTCAATATTCACTGCCACTCTATTTTTGAAGGAAGTTGCATCAAGCAGCACAGAGCAGATGAATCAGGCAGGAAGATACAGAACAGAATAGAGAATCCCATCTAGTTTCAAAATAAAACACCCTTTGCGAACTCCCAATCGTACATCAACAATAAACACAGATAAAACAAACAAAAAAGAAATCATTTTAACTACGTAGCCTACTTAACCACAGTAGAACTGCAAAAATCAAGGACAACTGAATAAGTCAGCAAAATCAGACAGGCAAAACGCTCTTATTCTAGAATGCTCCCTGTGGTTATGTAACGTTAGCCTGCAGAGAGGGCTCACAGAGAGCTAGTTTCCGTAGTCGAAGTACACAAAACGACAAATTAACAACACGTCAACAACGTGTGGGCTTAACGCTCAGCTGCTGAAACACTTCAGTGTAGTTGATGACGGGCAAATGTTTTTATGTTCTGCTTCAGCCTCATTGTCCGAATACGTATACCCGCCAATGTGGTAGAATCCAACATTTAGCCGCCAAACGGAAAATCTACCCGCATTTGGAGCTTGGCGGGTGTTGATTTCCAGCCGTGGCGGGAACATGCGCTCATATGCGCGTGCACAGAATGAAACTTGCGCATTCCAGGAGAAGGGTTTTTACAGGCTGATAACTTTGTCTAGTGAACAATAGTCTTAAAACTAAATGTTCTCACCAGAGAAAGTGAACAGCCAACTCCTAATAAACTTTTTCAGTGGTGCTGGTTAAATTTACACAGTGCCGAGGGTACAAGTCGGCTCTAGCTTGATTGACAGACCGCCATGGTAACGACTTGTCAATCATAGATAATCCCGTCCTGGAACATACTCTGCTTTGTGGTCTATTTTCCTCTAAATGGGACCATAATTTACTAAATGAACATCATTTTGTATTGAAGACTTGAAACTAGCGACTGAGACCATAAACTCATCAGGAAAGTGTTTACTGGGGTAATTATTCAGCTGAGAAGTAGGGTCATTTTCCAATTATTTCTAATGAAGCCAGACTTCTTTTTGCAACCAGTAGAGTCTGGATTTTCAATAGAATGGAGGTTTCAGGGACTTCCGCAGTGGCTTCACATTGTAGACCGGAAGCTTCCCGCTTGGTCCGGCTGAGCGGTGCTCTAGTCTGCAGCTGGATCTTATTGCATTCCAGCAGCAACATTAGTGAGACCAGTCCAGACAACACATGCATGAGGGCATGTGTTGAGTGCACTCATCATTTTCAAGCAAGACATTAATTATCTGTCTCTCAGTGAAGGTTTAGTTATAACTCTGGACTAATGCAAGATGGAAAGCAATGTATTCACAGTGACTATTAAAATGTTGAATAGCGAGGCATCTTTCAGTAAATAATAAGCATCACATATTTAGCCAAGTTATAGATATAAATAGTATTTTACCTTTGAAAATGTATTAAAGGAAACCTGGGGGGTTAGTTTGAATGGGCCTGACGCAGCTGATAAATTTAATATGTAGGAAGTATTGATATCTGTACTTTACTGGGGCTTTGCTTAAATTTGTCAGTGGATCATCACTGGATCATCAGCCAGTACAAGCACAGACTCCAGACTCAGCCAATACTAGCACAGACCCAGTCCAGACATCTTTAGCAGGTCACACAGACTCAGGTGAAATACAAGCAGCCTCAGTCAGTATGAGCACAGCCAGAGATGTACAGCCAGCATCAGTCTTATCAGACTTGAGGACTGAGTTAGTGCGCAGAGGTCCATTCAAATCAGCAGTGGGTTTTTTCCAGGAAAGGTTTCCATTCAGGTTTCTTACAGAGACAGACTGTTTTAAAGGAGGGAGGATTGCAAGTGAGATCAGTGCTGTGTCTTGTGTATCTGTGCAGCAATGGCAAAGTGTTTACTTGGTTCACAAATAAGGCTACGGCCCCGTAGCAGATGTTTTCTTACGTGTGTGTGTGCTTATGCTTCGGTCAAAGCCCTGTCTGACATGACAGTGCCAGTAGCAAGGGAGGCACATACTAACATATTCCATACACTTCAATTAAAAATGTATCAAAATCATAAATCAAAAATATACACTGGGGAGGAGGGGGCCTGTTCCCCGGTAGAGCTTTATGTCAAACAACGCCCCTGGCCTCAGCTGGTGTGAACCATGCCTCAAGGAAAAGACCTCTCTAAAAACCTTATATCAATAATTATTGATTTGTATTTAAGTAAAAGTGGAAAGGGTTACAATCATTCCCAAGAGTTTAGATATTCATCCATCAGGTAACTTTACTTCAAATGGTGGCAACTGTTGCAAATCTCCCTGGAATGGCCGCCCAATGGGAGAAACCACTGCTCTCCAAAAAAAACAGCATTGCTGCACACCTGAAGTTTGCCAAAGAGAGCATCTGGATACCCCATAAAACTACTGGTGTTTGGGAAGAAAACAAAGCGCTACATCTGGCATAACAAAGGCACAGCATATTGTCATGAAAACACCATCCCAGCGGTGAAGTACGGTGGACGGAGCATTATGATTTGGGGTTGCTTTGCTGCTTCAGTGCCTGGACAACTTTTAATAATTGAAGGGAGGATAAATGCACAAGTTTAGCGAGACATCTTACAAGAAAATGTCAGGCTGTCAGTCTGCCAGCTAAAGCTCACTAGAGGTTGGGTTATGCAGCAAGACAATAACCCGAAACACCAAAGTGAATCTACCTCTGAATGGATCTACAAAAAGAAAATACACTTTTTGGAGTGGCCCAGTTAAACCCCCAGCCTCAACCCAAAAGAAATGCTCTGGACACACCTCAAGCAAGCCATTTACAGTAGACATCCAAAGAACCTGCTGGAACATGGAGGGATCACAATGAATGTGTCCCCACATTCACAAACACACTGCAGTGTCATTTATGACTCTGAATAAACCCATTCTGACACTTCTCAAGATCTGTCAGCTGACTTCTCCCTTATCTAATATTAATGAGCAAAACTGTGTTGCGTAACACTTATTAGTGTTAAACTGAATCTTTGACAGTTAAAGTGGTTACAGTCTCACGTAACTGGTTGAAAGATGTGCTGCAATATCTGTTGGTTAAACTGTGAATGTTTTCTCATAATCAAGCCCCAGTAAAGGCACTCATCCATGGGAACACTTGCAGGAACAGCTCCAATTTCTGGGAACCTTCCCAGAAATACCTGGACCTTTTCCTAAAAGGGGTTGTGATGGAGCAATGGATAAGATACATGCATTTGGTATGAAAGACCCAGGTTCAATCCCGCACTTTGATCCATCCACCATTGTGTCCCTGAGAGCTCTTCATTGCTCCAGAGGCGTGACATATATATTGTATGCAATTGTTGCAATAAGTGGCTTTGGATGGAAGCTTCAGCTAAATGAATTAATGTTAATGGGAGCTGGGAATCCATGCCCAGAAAAAAAACTCTCATTCTTGGGAGGACTTCTTGGAACCAGCATCACGCCGACATGCACCTTACCCACCAGATGGACCTGTTAATCCTTCCCTGGGCTACAGAAAAATAGTTGCACCAATTGGTTGCCCCTGATACTACCTGTAAAATGTTGAGCCCCAGGTACTCCAGGTAAATTAATTCCTGAATTTGTATATCGAAAACCATCATTGTTTGGTGGGTTCTGTGCCCTAAACCATTCCTGGGAAGACATCTAGGAAAAGTAACCACCTCCAGCAGCCTATCCATGCCCCAGAAAAAACACAGAGCTGCTATGGAACTTAACATTAGCTCAGTTTATAGAAAGTAACTGGAAGCTGTATTTTATTACTGCCTACTTGTCCAACGTTGAGAACATCAGGTACAAACTTAGACTAAACTGACTAGAATGATTCTGAGGTCACATTAACAGGGTTTTAGGGAGCGATGCCCAAAACTTGCTGTGCCATCAATGTAAAATCACTGTGGAGAAACAGAACCAGCCAAATTACTTTCTCCAGATCTAAAGGTTGTAGTTCCTCCAGTAGACTGATCTTTGGCTGTTTATTTATTATCTGCTCTAGCTTTTCCAACTATTTGTTCAGAGATATGGTGAAAATAATGGCACAATATGATGTGAAATTACATATTTTTCATTGGAAAACATCAAAATTTTCTTGGTGGAGGACAAACTACCCGTCTAACACAAAAACATTCATCTAAAGCTCACATTAAACTGGGAAAACACTGCAGTTTTAAGCTAAGAAAAATCCTAGAGGAAACACTGTACAGGTGTTGAATAATAGGTCATATTATACAGTCACATAAAGAATTGCAGTAATCCAGCCTAAAAGTACCAAATGTCTGGACTAGTTTTTCTGCAATTTTGAGACAGGATGTGCCTGATTTTTTTTTTTTTAAATGTTACCTAGTTGAAATTAACCAGTAAGTAGTGTCTTCTCTAAAGCAGAAGACAAAGTCACTAATGAAACAAATATAAAGATATTATGCATATATTATATAAGGATTCACATATTCACTTTTTTCACCACCACTGTGAATGTTTTTTTCAATTTTGTAAGAAATACATGAAACATTATAATTATTTTAATGGCTTAAGCTTGTGGTGCTTGTCTGTACCTTATAAAGATGAAGAAGAGCAGAACGTTTTATGACCAAATAAAGCAGAAAAGCAGGTAATTCCAAAGGGTTCACTCTCTCTCACTCTCTCGGCACTAGGAGCTGTTATGGTAGCATTGGATTAAATTCCTTACTTTACAGTGACTGTAACTTTATTTCTGTAACATTCTGATAATGTTTATTGTGATATCCAGCCAAAGAAGTTAAAAACCAGTCTGTGGAAAGTATGTCAGTGTGAACCTGTAAGTCTTTCCTGTGCGTTGTTGCTGAGACACTGTGCTTTTCCTCTTGACTGCTCCTTTCCCTCACAGCCTTCCTCCAGGGGATGATTAGAGACAAGGATAAGAGCCTGCGGATGATGACTCACACGCAGCCACAACTCCCATTAGGACCACAGCATCACAGCTTTACTGCTAGCATGAAACAAATCACAGCTCTCTGCCATTTGCAGAAAGTCAGGATTATATCATGCCAAGGAAACAATTGTGCAATGGGTTACATTATTAAACAAATGTGTGTTTTTAGCAGTGCGAGTTTCTACTAGTAGGGCTGAAAGAGGGAATGAGAAACGGTAAGGGAAGAGGGAGGTAAAAAAAGATCAATAGCTGTTTGGTTGCTGAGAGCAAGAAAAGGCGTGCTGGATAAAGGATGCAGCTTTGATGCTTCTTTGATGTCAAATAATTGTTTCTGCACTGTAACAGTTAAACACGTATTGACCACAGGAACTTGGACGACAGGACAGAGCTGCATATCAACTCTTTACCCATTAGGACTCAAGTGAAAGCAGATGAAGCAATATAGGCGCTTCGAGTAACTCAACCGTGTCTTCTAAAGATGACATTTTTCATTGAAATGTAGCATGGTCAAGATGGTGATGGTGTGATTTTGAAGAATTTAAAGTCTGTCCAGAGTCAGAGAAACACTTCCCCAGCTGTCCCATGGCCTTAGCAGGACCCAGTAGGTCACTAATGGAAAAGTAAAATGGCTGTTTCTTTTACAAGAGCAAATACTGATGACCTAAGAAAGTTTAGTGCTTGCCTGGCCTGAGCATGCCCCTGATTCCAAAATCTTTTTAAGGACCTGTGACAACCTCTGGTATCTGTAAGGTGGGACTCATGACACAGAAGACAATGGACAGCAAGACTTAGTTTGCAGTGTAGAGTTGAAATGTTGCCATGGACGCCCTCCCCTGTTTCCACTGATCTCAGGAACAGATAAAGACACATTTCTTGGATACAAACATTATGGAAATGGACACTGACTTGTATTGATTTTACTCTTCTCATTATTGTGCTAAAAAATGCTTTACAGTAAGAATGCTTTCAAAAATAAAGTAGGTGGAATATAGCGGGGTGAGTAACACTCAAACTCAGCTAAGAAGTTGAGGTCAGTTTACCGTCAAGTTGTACACCATGGCAAAACAGAGCACATAACAAGACAAAAAGTAGTTATACTGCATCAGCACAGTCTCTCCCAGGGAGAAATTTCAAGGCAGACAGGGTTTCCAGATGTGCTGTCTAAGATCTTTTGAAGCTGCACAAAGAATCGGGAAACGCTGAGGACCGTTGACAATGTGGACGGTCAAAGAAGCTTACTGCAGCAAATGAAAAAAACATAGTCCATTTCCCTCATTGTTTCGATCTTCTCATAGTCTTGCTTGACCTCAGGCTTGGCAGATTTTAATTTCTGCCTGTATGTCAGGATAAGATAAACCAGACAATGTGTAGCAGTGGTCTAGTGCTCTATCCTTGGTGGGACATTTGATATGCTGTCTGTAATTTGGGAGTTCATGGCTTCTGTTAGTCCCCCAGAACTATGTGCAGGTAGTCTGGTTTGTTTGTTGGTTTGTAGTGTTTTTTTTCTCCACATTAGTTATCTGGTCAGCCAGGTGGAGTAGCACCTTGCTAACACAGACCTGAGGTGGGATGTAAACACCTACCAGAATAAATGAGGAAAACGTCCGTGGTGAATAAAGCGGTTTAAAGTTACTGAATAACATAGTATCCTACATGATTTTCTCAACACTGCTGCATCTGTACACCAACCTTCATTTATGTAGAAGCAGATTCCACCTCCCATCATTGTTCCTGAGAGCTCTGTCCGCTCGGAGGAGATTAAATCCCGACGGGTAAAGTGAGCTGTCCAGGATGTGCGCATTGAGCCAGGTTTCAGTAAAGCAAAGGGTGGCAGATCGGTAGAGGTCCATATTTGTGCAGTTCAGGAGCAGTAGTCCATCCATCTTGTTGGTCAGAGAGCGTTCACCAGGCATATTGACGGGAGCACAGTACAAAATTCCTGTCGTCTCACTTCATAGGGTTCATAGTATATATAGCCATTCAATTTATTTACTTTAATTGCCTTTTATAGTAATTTTCATTGTTACGGACAAATCCACTGTTCCACATACATAACAGGGATTTGCAGGAAACAGTGTATGCACATTCTGCACTTGAGTCTGCTGTAAAGTCTTCTCCACCTCTAGAGAACCGGCCACTGTCAGTATCCACAGCAGATGTGAGAAGAGTCCTGCTGTGAGTGAACATCTCTGGCCATGTACTAACAATATTTGTTAATCCTCTAGTTACAAGAGAGTGTTCCCACTTGCTTCATTGAATAATAATAATATACTAACAATCATATGGCAATTATTATTAGTACTAGGGGTGTGGAAAATAATTGATTCTCAGATGCATCGCGATGCAGACTTAGACGATTCTGAATCGATTCACAAATGTCAATCGATTATCTAGAGGTTAATTGATGACATAATGTTGAGGTACGAAAAAGGCGGAACAAGGAAATGCGGAAGTGCAACGGAAGTGTGTGGTGTGCACACACACAGATGTGTTCCTCTGTTCAGCAAGGTAGGCAGCTGTGGAATGAATGACCGCCGCTCTTAAACTTTCACATGATCAATAAAATCAATACGCAACTTAATGATTTTCCTCCGCAAATTGTGCAGCACTGTAGCGCTTAGCTAGCGTCCTCTCCTCATTCCTCAAAGGACAGCTATGTGAATCGGCGGCCGTGGGTGACGGCGAAAGCAAGCGGAGCAGAGGAAAATATGAGTGCTAGGTTTCAGTCTGTCAGTGTAGGTCACAGTGTGTCCCTTTTAAAGTATGTTTCTTGTCTTCCAACTACTGGAAAAGTGAAGGCAGTTAGCACTAGCTAACATCTCTCCTGCAGTCTGGAAGCTGAGCAGGACAGTTTTTGGCTGCTAGTTTGTTTGCTGTCATTCATCCACATATCAATTACACAAATAAATGAAATGCTGTTTCTCAAGGCCCATGGTGCTCAATACAAGATTACAATAATCAACTGACAAGACACAAACATGTAACTACACTAGATGAGACAAAAAAGGAACAGATAGGCAACGTGAACAAGGTGTGGCTGGAGTATTGTAAAGTGCGTAGTTCAACCTGTATCTGAATCTATAAGAATAACAGCAGCATAAGAAATGAAAATGGCAGAAGGTCAGTAATAATAATGTTATAATGCTTAAACATCAATTAAGATGAACTTCCCCTTTTTCATAATCTGCTTGAGGTCCTCATTTTACCCATTTGCTTGTTGAGCTGATGGTCCTACTGGATGTGCTGATTCTGATTTACTTTCTAATACTTCCCTTAACCTCTTCACTTTGAACGTCTTCAATAAGATTTAAAACCTTTGCTCTGTAAGTATCAGCCACTGCTGTCATTCACATGATGAATTATCCCCATTAGACTGAGGGGTTAATCCAGAATGAGTCCATATTGGGTGCTAGAGTTGGGGGTTAACATCACTCCTTCATTCATCATCAGACAGCTATTTTTTCTGCCTTCCGGATCAATGGCAGACTGGTAATGCGCTCTGACTGCAGGGGCAGAGGCTGCAGTTTTGGCTGAATATGATTGTGGATTCCCGGATTGAATTGTCGAGGGAGTGACGGCCCGCTCATTTCCTGTGGGACCCGGCTGTGTCCTCTTCATCAGAATGCCCATCCATCATGGCCAGACGGGCCCTCATCTGTCTTTGCCAAAACTGTGACAATGATGGGGAAGGAGGTCAAAACTCAGACTGTCAGTTTCTCATTAGGAGACCCCAAGACCTCTTAGCCAAAAACTTTGGTTTCTGACAGACCATTGATTTTTAAGCTTTATCATTGCACTATATGTAGAAAACCTTTAAAAATACCACTTACACATAGGTTATTTACATACAATCCATAAGGATTTAGGATTAGAAAGAAATGTGACCCCAGAGAGCAGAGAAGATTTGGTGTTGAATGCTTGTTTTGACACAGAGCTTTGTCAGGGCCTTGTGCTTCACTCTAACACTGTGGCATATAAAAGGAGAGATGTCAAAACTGTCAATGTGTTTCCTTAAAATAGTTTTATAAATATGCAACAGAAGTTATCTCATTGCACTTTTCAAAGCAATACTCTCACAACAATTCCCACCATGAGCATACACTTGAGCAACAGGGGCAAAGAAAAGCTCCCTTTTACCAAGCAGAACCTAGGGCCCAATTTAAATGATCTATAGTGCATGGTCTAAAGTGCACGGCACAAGTGCTGGCACAGAATCTGGGCGCAAAGTCACGTGCGATATGGTATTTAGTCTCTTAATTCATCATAGGTGTGTTTTGGGACTACCATGAATTAAAGGAATAAGAGTGTTATCTCCCATGCCCTTTAAACGTTGCTATTTAACAACTGAACTACACAGCAGACTCTGTTAACAGTGACAGACATCATATATGCTCCTGTCCTCTATGAAACTTCTGGACCCTCACTGCGTTGCATTATTATGAACTATGTTGAACTGGTCGTGGGTCACGTCTCTATCTTCCAGGTGATTTCTTATTGTGTGTTTTATTGATGTATGAGTATGTTTTATTGAACGACTGCTGCTGTCTGTAATTTTAAGTGTTTCTATGTGCACAGTAATGTCATAGCAAATATTGTGGGGCATTTAGGCAGCAAAACTTAAAACTTTAGTTTTAAACGGCCATCTGCCTTTACCAGATGGGTTGAGAGAGAACCCTCAAAAGACTGAGACTTGCTGCTCAGATAACCACCAGTGCTTTCTAATCACTAATCAGAGCGAACCAAAAAGTAAATTAACAAAAGATGCCTGTTTGGAACATTTGAGGAATCGAACCCAAACTCAAAACAAACTTAAGTGCTGTCAGAGACACAATGCAGAGACAGATCCTGACGCAGTGACCACAGTCTAGCAAATAGAGATAGGGGATGACACAAGAAGTCCTGTCTGCCAACAGAGAAAAGAGTCTGTGGTCACTGCATGACAGCTGAGGTAGAGACAGAGATGCACTTCTAAACCCCATAAGGAGGGCGAGTCCCTACAATGTGAATGTAAACACATCCATGTCCCCACAACATGAGTAATAACCTTTCAGTTAGTAACATGCATTAGTGAAATAAGAATGCATACAGATGAAGAGGATGACAGAGGAACTACTGCGAAGTCCCCCGGCAGGGCTATAGCAGCAGAACTAACCATCCCTTAGTTATGCTCACCTGGGCTGGCCCTAACTATAAGCTTTACCAAAGATGAAAGTCTTGAGCCTACTCTTAAATGTAGAGATGGTGTCTGCCTCCTGAACCCAAACTGGGACTTGATTTCACAGGAGAAGAGCTTGATAACTGGAGGCTCTTGCTCTGGCTCTGGCTCCAGTTCCACAGGGAGTGTTTCAGAATCAGGGCATTTTGCCTGCCTGATTTTGCTGACTTATTCAGATATTGTTGATTTGGTTTTTAGTATTCATTTTTGTGCTTCTACTATGGTTAAGTAGGCTACATAATTTAATAGTTTTTGTGTGGTGTGGGTTATGATGGTGCAGTGGATAAGATGCCGCCTTTGGCGTGAGGGACCCAGGTTCAGTCCCCCACTGTGACACATCTAACAATGTGTCCTTGAGCAAGACACTTAACCCCTAGTTGCTCCAGTGGCGTGCGACCTCTGACATAATTAGCATTTGTAAGTCGCTTTGGATAAAAGCGTCAGATAAATGTAATGTGTTCATTGTTGATTTGCGATCGGAAGTCTGCCCAGGGTGTATTATTTTGAAAATTGGATTTCCTATTTTGTTCTATGCCTGACTTCCTGACGTTCATCTGCACTGTGCTGCAATGCGTCTGGTGTGAGCACAAGCATTGACTAGAATGGCTGCTATCAGTAGTTGTTACTACTGAGAGCTATAGAAATACATGGCTCCATAGGCTGTGATGCTGTCAGCCTGGCCACAATGCTGAAAAGAAACCTGGGGATGTTCTTATTTTCCTCTATTATAACGAGTAAAATGCTTCTCTGGTGTTACGGAGGGCCTTCCTGTAAGTTTTTTATCTATCTTGACAGATTAAATGTGATTTGTGGAACACCATTTCCTTTTAAGTTTCTCCTATGTTTGCTTTAATTTGTGAGTTTCAGTGTTACCACGGAGTTCACCTTCTTTGTTTTATAATATTCTTTTTAAAAGAGGCAACAGAATCAAGTGTCATTCACCATGAGCCTTCAGTACTATCAACAAAATGATCAATTTGGGAGGGACTGATTATAGCATAGCAGTCCTCTGTTGAATTAAATGCTGACAGAATTGCTTCCTTAAATTTAGCTACAGCACAATCAGATAGACATCTAGTGTTTTTGTGGTCCAGTAATAGGAATTCAGAACTTATTAAATAGTTGTCAGATAAAAGGGGATTCTGTGGAAAGACTATTAAATGTTCATTTTCAATAACTATGCCAGAACACAAACAGTGAATATATGAATACTCTGACAAACAAAGACAGACAGGTAAAATCGGCAGAAATCTTTCAAGCAAGCAGTAGTTTAAATTTACTGACGTGATTTCAGACCATTAGTCGGGAAATATTTATTTAAGATGCTAACAACATTACGACAGATGACACAGACTGGTAATTGGTAAGGACGGCAGCCTACTGCTATGAGCTATAATTAAGTTAGCCTAAACTAGGGCTGAATGATTTGTGGGGAAAAAATCTAATTGAGATTTTTCTGCCAGATATTGCGATTTGCTTTTTTTTTTTTTTATTGAAGTTTTGCTAAATTTCAATATCACTGCCAGTCTTCTTTTGACAGAAGTCGCATCATGTTGCACAGAGTAGATGAACCAGGCAGGAAGTCAGAAACACAATGAAATAGAGAATCCGGTCGATTTTCAAAATAAAACACCCGTTGCAGACATCCGATCATACATCAACAATAAATACAGTTAAAACACACAAATAAGAAACAATTTAACTATCTAGCCAACTTACCCATGGTAGAACCACGAAAATAAAGAACAACTGAACAAGTCAGCAAAATCAGACAGGCAAAACCCTCGTATTCTGAAATGCTCCCTGTGGATGTGTACCGTTAGCCTGCAGAGAGCGGAACAGGCTCACAGAGAGAATTTTGTGTGCTTTGTAGTTGAAGTACACAAAATGACAAATTAACAATGTGTAGGCTAAACGCTCCGCTGCTGAAATACTTCAGTGTGAGTTGATAAAACGCTGCACAGATGCTGCCTGTGTCAGTTCGACTGGCGCCATTATGCCACGTTTTTCTCCAGTTTTGATTTGTTGTAAAATGTACATGGCCCTGTGCCTGCTCTGATTGGTGAATAGGAGGAGCATGGCCATGGGGGTATACTGTATTTATGTAAAGAGAAGCACAAACTCTGCACAAAGCACAAAAAATGCGTTATCACCCATAGTGTTGGTGTTCTTCCTGGATCTTGTGGCTGTTTTTACAAAGGTCCAGTTTGGATGTCTACAAGCTTTAAGTGCATCCTACAGGTGTTTATGCTCCTTCTCTTGGGCTTTGGCACTTGTTTGTATGTTATTAGCTCAGTAGTGTTGGGTTCTGCTAAGTCCTAGCTTATGCTCCAATGAATTGTGAGAGTCAAAGAGCAAGTATTGGTCTGTGTGTGGGTTTTTGTATATTCCAACATGGAGGCTCCTCTTCTGTCCACTGTGTACGGCACAGTGCAAGAAGACCAAATTTTTGTTGCTGACATCCTCTCTTGTAAACTTGATGTTACTGTCTGCAGAGCTGATGGGTTCTCTGAAGCCTTGCACTTCCTGGGTTTTTATTTTGACACGTGTCGTCCATATATCTGTACCAATGGAGTTTAGGGCTCTGCTTTCTGCTTCTTCCATGTAGATGCTGGCCACAGTAGGGGAGCCCCTGGCACAGCCACACTTCTGTCTATAAAATCCTCTGTTGTACTGAAAATAGGTGGTGCACACACCTGTATGTATTGGGGAAACTAAACAACCACTACACAAAAGTATGGATCAACACAAAAGGGCATACATTTGAAGGGCAAAGGAGGATAGAAAGAGGAGTGAAGAGAAGCCATCTAACATTACATTTACATTTATTCATTTAGCTGATGCTTTTATCCAAAGCGACTTACAATTGCTATATATGTCAGAGGTCGCACGCCTCTGGAGCAACAAGGGGTTAAGTGTCTTACTCAGGGACACAGTGGGGATTGAACCCAGGTCTCTCACAGCAAAGGCAGGCGTCTTAACTATTGCGCCATCCCACCCCTATCTAAACCAAAATAGAGAAACCATCAGTTAGAACTGAGGAAGCCTCTTGGATGAGAGGTGATCTTCAAGTATCTTCAGCCAAGTCCAGTTGCACTTGATTTTAACCAGCCTTGGATAACTATGACTGAGGATCTTCACAGACATATCAGAGTCCCCACAGTGACACGGTATCCACTCACCTGTAAACATCAGGCAAACTTTTGGATGCTATCAGGTGAAGCTCTGTGAAGCAGGATGTTTGCAGCAGTACAGCAACAAGATGCGATGCAAATCACTCGTCATCCAGTATTGCTTATCAGCCTGCTTAAAAAAGATGTGGAAAGTAAGAGCAACAGTGGCAGTGGTAAACGGAGCACTGGGGGCTGTGACCCCCAAACTGAGTGGCTGCAGCAGATTCCAGGTAAAACATCAGAGGTTTCTGTCTAGAAGAGTGCAGTCCTAGGATCAGCTACTGCGCAGAACCCTCAAACTCCCAGGACTCTGGTAGAGGACCCAAGCTTGAGGATGACACATACAACCCTGTATGGGGTGAGAGCTGGTAGTGTATATACAGCGTGCTAACTTTGAAAATCCAGCTGTATTCTAATATTCTAACAATAACTTAGCTCTCCTTATTAGCTAGGTTGGTCGCATGCTGGTTAATAACTTTTTTTAAAGCTGGGTCTCCGACATTGACAGCGTTGTATTGGACAGATTTGTGCAGCGGTGTTCATGAGGGAGAGAGAGCGAGAGGGGTATGGGTGAGTGAGAGAGAGAGAGAGAGGGACGAGTGAGAGGAAGTGCTGCACGAATGCACTACGGTGCTCTGCAATCAAATGCGATTTTATAGTAGTAGTCTTAGTAAAATAAAATCAAAATTTAATGTGTGGCGGTCAGTGCTGATATTGTGGCGGGCCGCCACAAATAAATGAACGTATGGGAAACACTGATATCTAAATGTTTTGAAGTTCCAGTGGCTACAGTGCAAAGTATTATTTAAAAAAACAAGCCGTTCCACACTGTGAAAGAAAACCTCATAGAATGTGGCCGGAAGCCAAAAGTGACACCTGTGCTGGCCAGGAGGATAGTGAGAGAGGTAAAAAAAAGAATCCCATCCTGATGAATCTGGGCTCTGCTGGTGGCAACATCTCAAGGCAGACAGACCAAGGAGGACACCACTTCTCCAGATAAGACACACAAAAGCCCGTGTGGCCTTTGCAAATGCTCATCTGGACAAAGAAGAAGATATCTTGTCCTCTGTTTTATGGTCAGATGAAACAAAAATTGAATTGTTTGGCCACAATGATGTAGCCTTCATATGGTGTAAAAAAGGTAGGTCAGGTAGTTTTAGTTTGAGCCTAAACATACAGCTAGTTGTTGTTCTGTATGAGTCAGTACCTGTTGTTTGCTGGTCTGTCTCCAGGCTGGCATTATGGGTGTGGTATTGCTGTTGAATTGATGGCTATCCTCGGGCTAACACTTTTAGGGGCAGAACAGGGCTACTAATGGCTTTTCTATTGCTGTGTGTGCTTTCTCTGATCTGTTAGCCATGCTCTGAGGCATCCTCCCCCTATTCCAGCTAATGCACTATCACACCCAGCCCTCTTCAGTCACTTCCAGCTCAGGGCTACATTATGATAGGAATAGAGCACCTTCTTGTTGGGATTCACTGGCAGCAGTTCAATATAGATCATCCAACCCTGTCCCCTTTTACTGGCAAGATATACAAATATAAAAGAATAACAAGAGAATGTGCAATATAACAGTTATTTACATGTGCAATAGATTTGTTGCCTTTGTCAGTAAGTACACTGCCTAGTTGGTGGCTTATGTCGTCAAACAAAGAAATGGAAAAAACAAAATAGAAAATTAGTTTCTCTGAAAGGATTTACACATCCTGATTTTACAACTTAGCACAACTTTAATATGCCGAAAATCAACTGTTGACGGTTATTCATTTTAAGTGTGAATAAATGAAACAGCATGTAATAACCTTTTGCTTAACTAATGTGGAGGACTGCATACGTCATACATAGTTAGCTTTAATTTAGAAGGAGTCAGGACAGAATGATTATTTAACCTTTATTTAGCCAAAGAAGCCTCTTTGAGATTAAAAATCTCATTTTCAAGAGACTTTTGATTGCACTGCCCAAATTGCCCAAAACAGTCAATGGGATTAATTCTCTGGGAGGAGTTCATTAAAATATGCGTGTAAATGGCAAGATATTTTATATTCAGTTCATAATGGCTGACTTTCTATTGGGTTTAGGGCTTAGAGATGATACAGCTGCCTGTATCTGTTGGGCCCTGGAACTTTCGTGCTTGGGCCTCCTTATAATAAAATGCTACAGCTCCTAGCAGAGTTCTGAACTTTCGTTTACCAGCAGTTTAACATCCCACAAATTAAATAATGAGTTAACAAGAGCCACTTTGATTTTCCCGTTTTAGCAAACAAATTCCTAAAAGTATTCTTAACTATTAAATGTGTTAAATATTACTAAGTCCACATCCACAATTTACTGTTTATTGTAGATTTGGAGTAAAATGATTTAAGAAGAGGTGAACTGTGAGGACAGAGAATCTTGTTTTTTCACAAGATTTTGTTTCATTAATTCTTCCTGAGAAAAAGTAACAGTAACAATTATGACTGCAAAACTATAACTTTTTAGATTTAAAATCTAATCTGATTTATATTTTGTATGGATTGGATTAATTTGTGCTATCTTTGAAAGGCTGTTTGAAATATCATTACAAAAATAAAAGGGAAGCTCACTCAAAACATGATTCTACTTCTTTTTACTCTATTGGCAATGTAAGGAAACATATTAAACTTACAGTGCTCCCTCTTTTGACAGTGAGAGTAACTGTAACTGTTGATGTTCTTACTCCCAAGTCCACTGACAGAGTGGACCGGCACCAACTTCCACTGGAAGAGTCTCAAGCGTTTCCATAGATTTCCTGTCCCACGATATCTACTTGTTGTTAATTTGCCTTTTTTGTAAATGCTCTGTATTTGTCTAGTCTTTTCGACCATTCAAAGCTCTTCTACACTACATCTGCATTCACACTGCCTGTATGAACAGCGCACATTTGTTTTTTAACATGGACCCATGTTAACAGGTTAGACCAATAATGAGACTATTTCTATCTAAGAAACCATTAAGATATTTACACACACACTTTTGAAAAATAGGAAGGCATAATAATGGGTTTCATTAAAGTAGTGCATCACCAGATAATTTCCAACAATCAAAGTAATCTCCCAAAGTAATAATCTGAATGTGTGAGTGCCCGCAGTAAAGGAATTCTGTAAACATTGATACAGTAAAAGGCCCTCAGGCAGGGTAGAAGAAACAATGGAGAACATGAACCTCAGATTGTGAATGCTGGTTCTGACATTACTGCTTCATCAGCAAACCACACACACATAAACAATTACACCTCTCCTCCATACCAACGCCAATACCCATTTTATTGTCTTGTATTTCAAAGGGAGCCAGGGATTTTACAATAGTCATGACAGGGAATCGTGGGATTTTTCTCTTCAGTACTGTTGTTACCCTGCAGCTAAATGAGAAGGCAAGTACAGCTCAGCTGTTTTGCTCCCATTATCACTGATTATTGTTTTTCAGAGGTGTGAATGTTCAGTTTAGACCATCAAGATGCAAAGCTATGATGCATTTCAACCCCCTGAGCATCATGTGTCTCTCAACGTATTCCACCGGATATGGCCAAAAGCATGTGGATACTCCTCTCTACATACTTAGAGACGGATTTACTAACATTCCGATTACTAAATTGCGGAGGTTGCAGTATTTAAATGAGGGGTTTGCATGTTTTAATAGTTTCCACCATGAAGAGTCAAGAGGGAAAGCAGCCACTGCGTAAAAACCTTGGTTTGTTTCATTTAGTGCGTCCCGAGTATGTTGAAATCTCATGTATCTGCCCATCCTGCCTGAGATTGCACTAAGTACTTGGGACAGCACATCTGAAAAACTGCTTTGGGAAACCCCAGCAGAAACAGATCCAGTATGCTGGAATCTTCTTTCATTATGGCTGTGTGTCCTCGCAACGATAACAGCAGCCATCTCTGCAACACATGGCGGTTTGCACCTTCCTTATTAAATACAGATGGTGTTGCACTCACATGAAATTGCTTTTATGCTTGTTAGATCACTTTGCGTGCAGTAAATAAAGGTATTTACATTTTACCCTCCCATTACTTTGCACAATAAAATTGAAACATCCCAAATTGCATATTCATTAAGGCAAAGTAGTGGTGCCTTAATAACAGGTGTTATTTTGCACTTTTGAAAGATGTCATTCTCCGTGCACACAGTTAGTAGATCAGCTTACGTGTTAATTTGCTGGTGATATCCCATTTGCACATGCAAACCTTTAATAAATCTGGCCCTTAGACAATAGTGCACTATAAACTCAACAATTTTATCCTTTCCTGTTTCAACACAAATTTAAAAAAAACAAACAAATCCCCTACTAAATGTTGATAAACAGGGTTAGAGAAAGAAATAAAGATATATGGAAGAGGCTCTTGTGGTTTGACATCGATTAAGGTAGATAATTTTAGGATACTGTTGCACACAGTGGGTGGAGGTGGGTAGTAACCGGTTACATGTTACTCCTTTACATGTACTCAAGTAACTTTTTTGAGTAAATTGTACTGTCACAGTGTGGTAATGTAACATACTTTAATCTTACTTGAATAGATTTTAGAGTATGTTTTTTTTACCTACCTCTTGTTACAAGTAAACTCTCTAAGGTTAGATGTTTGTATTTCAAAACAATCGCATAAGGTGTGTTTCGACCAAAGGAACTATACCCCGGAACTAGGAACCTTTGGAGGAACTAACTGCATTTCCACTAAATGGTGCTCTAGGGTCTTTATTTTACCCCCCAAAAAGTCCCTGCTTGGGGGATAGTACTTTCCAGAAGTACCGGTACTTTGGGGGGTGGGACTTGCCTTGCAGTGAAATTCTGAATGGGCAGGTAGAGGCTACTAACTGGAGAATGTTTGGTGTTTTTCTATGACTGATCCTCTTTTCCACAGTTGTTTGCAAACCAATAAATCACAATCACTAGTCAAACAGCACACGTCTTGCCGATGTCCGCCTGAGATACGTTGGCATTAAATGTATTGTTCAGAAATAGCAGCCAGTTGCAGGAGTGTGTTAACAGCGAACGGCTGATGGAGTTGAGCTAAATACTTGGTCCTGAGTTGTTGTTTTAAGTGTTCATCAGTCAGAAAGTTTTAACACAGAGCTGAAGTCGGCCTCCTCTTTTCCAAAACAAGCGGAAAAGCTGATAACAGCACGTAATAAAGCACGTTCCTCTGACGCTCAGGCGACACAGACGTGAGTCTGACCAGCTGATCTGCAGCTCTTGTCAGCTGGAAATGTTGTAATAACCTTCCAAACTGTCGCAATTTTATTTTTGCGTTGTTTTCTTTGTGCTGGAGTTATTTTAAGAACTTGATGGTTTTATCCATTTTGTTATCCACACGTCTCACAGATGTCCGCCTGAGATCTAACGTCGGCATTAAATGTATTGTTCGGAAGTAGCAGCCAGTTGCAGGAGTGTGTTTATAGCAAACGGCTGATGGAGTTACCCTAAACACTGGGTTCGAAATTGTTTGAAGTTTTCACAGAGCCGAAATTGGTCTCCTCCCCAAAACAAGCAGAACAACTCGTTAAACATCACGTTGCTCCGATGCAGGTGGACACAGACGCGAGTCCTGCAGCTGGTCTGCGGGGCTTCCAGACCTTCCAAAACTGTCGGCATTTTATTTTTGTGTTGCTTTCTCTCAAACTTTATTGCGTGTCTCTTCATTGTACTCCCACGCAAAAAAGCTGTTTTGAATGGCTCCTTGAAAAGAGATCTGGGGACTTAAAATTCAGATAAGTGCACCTGAGGAAACTTTTTGGGGGGCTTTTTTTAAACAGGACACCAATATATAATAGCAACCAGTATATAAAATATTTATAGTAACATAGAACCTGTGTGTGAACCCTGTTGCTGACCTTGCTCGTAAGATATATTCCACATCACTATGACAGAATGCCTAACAGCAACCCTAGCAGCAAACTAGCTTTGGATCTGCAGATGGTCTGCACTAATATCCTCTGTGCTGCTAAGCTGGAGTACGGGAGGAGTTTGACTAAATTTAATTAAGACAGACTTGCTTTTGGGTGAATCGGAGCAAATCCTTGCTGTCAAGTTCCAACATCTGGTGAAAGCTTGAAACCAGAAGAGTGGAGTCTGTTCTGGCAGCACATTAATGCCCATGGTTTGGAATAACATGTTAAACAATCACATATAGGGCTAATGTTTGGGTGTGTACTTACTTCCATGTATCGTATAGTATCAACATGTCTTTGTCATTACATCATACAGTTTGTTACGGTAGGTCAGTTAGAATCTCTATGTCAATTATGTGAAAGTCTGGTGATATTCCACAGTTGTCTTACTGTCAACAGTTTTATTTTTTGTCTCTTCACGTTTAGGCTAACGATGCTTCGGGGAACACGTGGAACTGGCTGTACTTCATCCCCCTAATCATCATCGGCTCCTTCTTCATGCTCAACCTGGTGCTAGGTGTGCTGTCAGGGTGAGTACGAACTGTGTGGATGTCCTGAGTGGAGCATTGGATCCATTTGCCAAACATAAAATACGATTAGGGTATTTTTCTATATTTATCTTGCTCTATGCCATAGTCGATCTGTAGAGCAAACTATAGTTAGAGCGTTATTGCTGCAGGCAGTGGAGTGGTCTCTTGAGAGAACTCTGTTGTGAAGTTTGCCATCATCAGCCAGAATTCAAACAACATTGAGACTTCATATCGGGAGGAAATTCAGAATCTTGTAGAGCGGTGCTTAGAGTACAACCTACTGCTCAACGTCAGCAAAACCAAGGAGCTGATCGGGAATCAGCATCACAAAGAACCTGACATGTGGTCATCTCACATCTCCATGCTGGTGAAGAAAGCTCAGAAACGACTATGCACGGCCCAGGACTGGAGGGCTCTGCAGCTGGTGATTAAACCTGCTCAGAAGATCATTGGTACCCATCTCCTGAGCATCAGTGATATCAGTGAGGTGAGGTGCCTACAGAGCCCAGAGGATACTAAAGGACAGTACCCACCCAGCCACAGCCTGTTCACCCTGCTGCCTTCTGGGAAGAGATATAAAAAGTTTCTGCTGCCGCACCATCAGAGTGCAGAGTATCCCCCCCCCCCCCCCCCCAAGCTATCAGACTTTTAAACTCCTACTAACTAATTCATTCTCAGCACTACTCCTTTGATTATAGTTTATTCTCTTTACCATTTTTTTTTACAATTGGTTCTGTATTAATGTTTATTGTCTGACATGTAGCAGAAGGGAGTTACAAAACTCACTTTCACTCTATAAGTTGTTATATTGTGACAATACCTACCTTGTATGCTTTCAAGGATTTTATTTATGTCTAGGTCCAAAAGTTGATATGTCACTCTACTTTTTTATTCACATCATTAACTAAGATGAGAGTCCAAAACAACACGCCAGAATGGCTGCAGTGATTCTCGTTCTCCACCACTACAGCAGTAATATCCTCAGGTCAGCACTATTAAACGTATTAAAACTGAGGATATGCTGAAGACAGGACCATAGCCAAGACGATTCTGTATAACTGTTAGAGGAATTGTTGTACTAAAAATGTACTAAAATGTATTACTACATAATCACATTTTCACAAATATGAAAATTTAAATAATTTTGTCAAAATTCTGAGCTTAAACCCACAGAATGGAACTTTTGTCTCCCTCCTTCTCCCAGTGATTAATTACACATTGTTGATGCATACTGATGCTGTTATCCCCAGGCTTGTCTTGTGCTGTAATTCCACAGTTCCAAAACAGTAATCCGTTATTTAGGTAGACTAAATGTAGTAGATCCATACTCCATACAAATATTTTACAAATACCAACCTGTCCAAGACCAGTAACATGACATCCGTGTGCCCTCAGTCCCAGCGCTCTCCAACGAGGAAAAGTTACACTAATAAGTATCTGTGTTGTTTTCGCTGATCTCTTTCTTTTTCTGACGGTATCCTTCCTCTGAACCTGAGTTTAATTTTTTATCTAGAACATCAGAAATATTGATATATTGAAAATGTAATAATATTAACTAGCTGACTCGCAGCGTGTTTTTAGTAGACGGCCAGGGATGCAGTGCTTGAAGTGGAAAAAAATAGGTGCCAGTACTCCAGCTTTTGGACAATGCATTTGTGTGTAAATGACACCTATCTGTCAATATTTTTAAATGTCCAAACAGGCTGTGATTGGTCGGTTCACGAAAAGTGACATTGACAAGCTACATTAAGCACACTGCTGCTTGAAAGGCACCCAAGCTTCTCTTTTACCTCGTCTTTCTCCGCCGACAGAGTTTAGCAGGCAGGCAAGAATGGGAACAGGTGAGCGTCACTTAGTGCCCAGAGAACCTGATGTGGAGAGGCCAGAGGAGAGTACCAGCAGCCTGGGAGAAGTTCCGGTACTGGAGCATATCGCTCCACTTTAAGCGCTGGATATATGTTTTGTTAAAAACATTTTCCTTGCTGCTGTTATGAATATGATATTAGTTAAAAAGTTGGGAGTTGGGAGAGCCTGTTTTGTTTGGGGGGAGGGGTGGTAGTGAATGTAATAACGTAACTAGTTAGTTTTATCATCTGGTAATAAGCAAAGTAATATTACTTACTTGAATAAGTAACTAGTAAAATTAAGTAGTAACTTGCCCAACACTGTAAATAACTATGTATTGTTTTATTTTATTTCATTTATTTTATATGCGGCTAGGCCAGGAATGATGAGGCCAAACACACAATAAATTTTATGGGTTTTTATTCCTCTACCGGACTCAAGCGAGAGCAGGATTAACAATGTAAAGACGGAGATTTAAGGCAGTTGGAGGTTATAGTAAAACACAGGAATTACTCACTTAATCACTTGTCATTAACTTATTGCATCTGATCTAAACTATTTGATTTAACAGTACACTATAGTACTCCTTAATCATACCACAATATGTAAACAGCTGCCATAAACTAGTTTACACTCACTCTGGTAGACTTCAGTTACATCTAAACAGGAACTCTAGACATTAAATCTCAGCAACAAAATCTAGTCAAGTCTAGACAACAGTAGTGTCTATTTCTGAATAGAGAAACTAAAATTAAAAAAAAGTAAATAAATACTTCCATTTAGCCACACAATGCATTGAGTTCATAATTCCAAGGTGAAATATCTGAATTTACCAGAAAACATAAAATATAGTTTGCACAAAACTTCGTACAGGAACTAATTATTAATTTATGAATGAAATTAGTAACTCACTGTCTTCTAATGTGCAGTGCGCGCCCTCAGGACACGTACGCACGCACACACACACACACACACACACACACACACACACACACACCAGGAACTCTGCATGTGTATCTCCGCTCTGTTTTTCCCCATGTCTCTCTCTACCCTCTTGCGCGATCTGACCCATGTACTACTCTTAAAGTGACAGTGCCATTAAATAGAGAGGAACGTTATCGCAGCAGTAATCCCACCAGCAATTACATAACAATATAACCCACGTAACGCTATTGAACTCTGCACCCCTGGTTCACCTGGCTACATATGTGTCCCCATATTTTAATAGCCTACACAATTAATTATCTATTAAGTAGCAACTGGCAGCTCGTGTACATGCAGCACTCGGTAGCTCCTCACTCTCAGCAGGACTCTCCTCACATCTGCTGTGGATGCTGACAGTGGCCGGTCCTCTGGAGGTGGAGTAGACTATAGACCTGACTCCTTGTTGAGGAGATCAAAGCGAGCGTAAAATGTGTCAAGTTCATCCGGTAACATGGCCTCACACATGATGGAGGGGCTCCTGCTTTTGTAGCCTGTGATGATTTTGATGGCCTGCCACATATCTTTGGTGTTGGTGGTGTCGAGGTCTCTCTTCAGTCTCTGCTGATGTCTCCGCTTTGCCTCCTTGATGCCAGCTTTCAGTCTCGCTCTGGCGGTGCTGGAAGCTTCTTTATCGCGTGAAATGAAAAGCAGCTTTTTTGGCTCAGGACAGAGCCCTCACCTCTCCATTCATCCAGGCCTTCTGATTGGGGAATGATTTTATCGTTCTAGTGATCACCACATCATCAACACATTTGCTGATGTATGATGTCACTGATGATGTATTCCTCAAGGTTGATGTGACTCTCCTGGGTTGAGGCCTCTCTGAACATATTCCAATCCGTGCTCTCTAAACAGTCCTGCAGAGCTGCTGTAGCCTCATCTGTCCACACTCTGACTGTTTTAATTGTTGGCTTGACTCTTTTAACTAGCTGGCTGAAGAAGCAGAGAAATATGGCCTGATAAACCAAAATGGAGACGGAGGGCTTTGTAGCTGCCAGGAATATTGGTGTAGATGTGGTCCAGCGTGTTTGGTCTCTCTGGTGGGGATGCGGACATGCTGGTGGAATTTTAGGTAATACTGTTCTGAGATTTGTTTGATTAAAATCACCTGCGACAATAAAAATACCATCAGGTTGTTTTGTCATGTGACTGCTGATGACTTCATACAGTTCCTGTAGTGCATTTTTTTGAATTTGTATCTGGAGGAATGTAAACCACAATGACAAAAACACTGGAGAATTCTCTGGGCAGATGGTATGGCCGACATCTCAAAATTAAAAATCCCACATCTGGTAAACATTGTCTATCCACTAGCTGCGTACGAGCACCAAGTATTATACACAGTCCTCCTCCCCTCGTCTTACTGGACTCTAGTGTCCTGTCTGCGCGGAATAAACTCCTCCCATCAAGTGTGACAGCTTCCTTTGGTACGCTGCTGTGCAACCAGATCTCTGTGAAGATGAGGTCACAGCAGTCTCTGCTCTCCCGTTGCTGAGCGAGCCTTAGTTTTACTTCCTCAATTGTACTCTCCAGCGACCGTACATTATCCAGGAGTAGGCTGGGGAGTGGGAAAGCCTTAGTTTCACTCTTCTCCCCGATCGCTTTCCTCTCTTCCTTCTCCGATGTTTCCTCCGATTTGTCCGCTTGTGTTTTAGGAGAAATGCCGTTGCCAGTTATCGTTTCCAGATCAGCTGCACTCTGTCCCGTCCCTGCACTTTTGTTTCCAACAATGATTAATGTATTTCTGTCATAGGGGATCATAATTAAGAGAAAAACAAAAATATAGCAAAAATTAAAGCTGCAAGCAGCATTGGGCGGGCCACACAAAAGGAACGAGACATGGCTGGTAGAATTGTCCTCAGATAGAGTTGCTAATCACTTTAGTTCACTAAAGGAAGCCATCCCTTTGTGACTGTGTGGGGAGCAAGGCTTGTTGACTCTAAAGTTGACCTTTGTCGTCTGACTGATCCACCAATAGACGATACGTTAACCCCTTTAGACATAGCCCCTCCTCATTTGCATAATGAGGCAGAAATGCATAGAAAAATGTAGCAGGCAGAAATATATAACCATCGTGGAAATAAATAGGGTAGAAAATGCAAAGGAAGAATAAAACAAGTAATACTGGTACTGCATGCAGCAAGTTAGCCAGGCTAAAACAAAGACACCACAGTCTAAACTCTTGAGGTGTTCTGAGGTGCTCTATAACTTGCATTCAAACATTCCACATTTTCCCTTCTTCCAGAGTGTGTGTTTCACTTGCATTTACTTATTTAGGTGAGTTCCACATTTGTGGCAGCTCCAATGTAATATTCATAAGGTTTTATTAAAATATAAATTCACATGATTATGTGAGTCTGCCACCATCAGCAGAGTTCTTACAGTACATGGTGTGCAGAGCCTTTCAGTGTAACTGCGTATTCGCTTCCCAATTTATAAAGCAACACAAGTGGCAAATGCTGAGCTGCGAGTATGTCATCACCATGGTCTGTGTGCTTGTGTGTACACACGCACTCACACACACACACACACACACACACACACACACACACACACACACACACACACACACACACATATATTTTAAAGAGATTTTAACCTCATTAAATAACATGCATTTTTTAAAACTACTGTGTCTTTACGTTTGCTATACAGCTGTTTAACTACTGTGTATGACAGAAAAAAGAAAGAAATCCCATACTTGAGTCAATGGATAGTCCCAAGTGACGTCATGCATAATCCCCATGAGGAATGTACATAGAGATTCTACTCTAGCAGTCGTTAAAAGCTTGTGGTCTCTAAACCTGGCGTGCAGCATTGCAACTGTTAACCACCTACTGTTTTCGCAAGTTTTCTGCATAGGTCACTACTGCAATATATGTACTATGTACGTCAATGCACCCAGGGGAATCCGTGTATGGTTTGTTCTTTGATTATTTTGTTTTGAAACCGAATCGGAAAAAAAACAAAAAAACCAAGTTTTAAAATGGAAAAACAGATAAACAGAAAACAAAAAACAGGCATCAGTTTTTATTTTCTGTTTTAAAACCAAAATGCAAAAATATTGATTTGGAAATTTAATGTGTCCTATTGCCAGGGTTCAAACTATAGAGTAGCCAGTTTTAAAAATAAGGTGTCTATACAGTATGGAAATAAGATTAATTGGATTATATTCACAGAAAATATAAAACATCTTACATGTGTCCATTAAAAGTAAATGGACATGTGTAATTTACTGTACCCTGGTAAAAGCACATTTTGACTTTTTAATTTATGCAATAGTAAAAAAAAAAGGCAAAATACATGGGAAAAAAATTCCATTATATAATGCTTAGCCTTTGGCCAAGAATTTTCATTTCTGTACATCCCTATTCTGAGGCGAGGCAGTTCTCTTCCTGTCCCAGTTTCTAGTGAGTTATAAATCACTTTCTGATTTAAGCCTCCTGTTTTTCTAACTAAAAACCCACTTATGTTGATGTTCAAGGTCATCTTAATGGCACCACCATCCCAAGTCTAGGCCTGCAGATCTGCTGCAGCTTTATCACATGTAACAGCTACACAAATCGGATTTACACATTAAATATCAAAATCAATATTTTAAAACAGAAAAACAAAAAACAATGTCTGTTTTTTTCTGTTTTATCTGTTGTTGGTTTTGAAACAAAATAATCAAAGAACAAACCAGACACGCATTTTTTAGCAGAATATTGATCTAACCTTCCCTTTCTTTCTGAGATCCGTGAGAAAGCAGTCGTCAATCATTTTGACTTTCTACATAGCATTAGTTTATTTGAGGATTTTTAAAATCTTAAGTCAGGATTTAGACTGGTTTAAGTCCCATTTATGAGCTCAATCTCCGTTTGTAGACGTTAACAATGAATCCTCTATGCACGCCTACATTTTTCACGACTTTCTCAAGGATCTGTGAATAGGACCTAGTCACCTTAAATATGCTTCCTTTAGGCAATATTATAAGTAAACACTTAAACTTTCGTTGTTATGCAGATGGTACCCAATTATATCTATCGCTCTAGCCAGACAAAACCAATCAGTTAGTTGAGGATGAAATAACCTGGATGACCTGTTAAATTTAGAAAACACTCAATTTATTGTACCCCAAACACCTCAGAGAGGCATTATCTAAAGAGACAGTTACTCTAGATGGCATCGCCCTGGCCTCCAGCACCACATTGAGGAATCTCGGAGTTATCTTTGATCAGGACATATCTGTTAACTGTCACATAAAACAAACTTCAAAGACCTCCTTTTTTCACCTACGTAATATTGCAAAAATCAGGAACTTCCTGTCTCAAAATGATGCCGAAAAACTAGTCCACACAATTGTTACTGTGTCGGCTAGTGCTTGCTCATGGTGGGAGCTGGTGGGTCACTGTTAGCAGTATTACAGGAGTATGGTTTAGACCTTCTTTATGAAACGTGCAATGAGACAACTTTTGTTATGAATTGGCACCTTAGAAATAAAACTGAATTGAACTGAGCCTTCTGCTCTGTTCGTGCGGCCCAGCAAGTTGATGAGGGACTGAATGCATGCACTCTCTGCCAAAGAAGAGTATGACAGTCCCATTGAATTCTGGTTGCAGGTATCAAGTTTATCAAGCTCTTCCAGCAGCCACAGCCTCCTTTGCTTAGGCATGTGCATCAACCTGCTTTGGTTGTAGTGATCGACATTTTACCTTGTGGCTTCGTCCTGGCCTCTCTCTGTGTTCAATGAGGTGCTCCTGGATTTAATTTTAGTGTCCATTTCTCTGCTGTTTTAAACTTCAAAGTGCCGGGTCGGGACATCGTAACTTAATGAGAGGGATCGTTATTATTCCGTCCCTGCCTCCTCACTCGTGCCACATCCACAGATTTATTCAAGCGGATCCAAAATTCCAACGGGCTTTCTCTGGCCAGGAGAGGGTCCCAAAGGCATAGAGAAATATGTTACCCATTGAAATGTATTCGACTATTGAGTATAACCTGCTCTCCTTCAGGTTAACATCCATTATTTCCTCCTTTTCATATACTGTGTGTTTGTTGGTTCCATCAACCCTGAAGTGTGGTGGCTCTTTGACATCTGCCTGGATCACTAGTCATAGTTATTACAACAACCACCGGCGATCACTCTGATGATCTGAAGAGCAGAAATCAGGGTCACGGCACCAATGTAGCCGAGGCGTTCTGCAGGTCCTGACTACACCGTGTTGTGTTCTGGTGCACAATCAGGCGCTGGACACTAGTAATGTCTTGCTGAGCTGAAAGGAATATCACATTTTCTGAATGTTGTAACGGAGTAATGGAACAAATACATACACCTATTTTCAGTTAAAGAGAGCAGATGTGTCATATGAATCTTCAGAACAACACGTCTAACATGAGAAAAAGACTAGCTTAAATGTACATCCCACAAAAAGAAAAACGGCGAGTGCCAGCACAAAATATGTTAAACTAGTTTACTCTCTTAAAAATCACTTTAAAGAAAACTACATGGTTCATCTGCCGTAGTCATATTATGGAAAAATAAAATCAACATCGGAACTAAAGTTGCAGAACTGTGCTGCTTTAAATACATACCTATTGCAGTTTCAATGCAGACTGACGAGAAGCCAAATGCCTGCTATACAATCATTAGGGGGCACAAGGACACAAACTAAAACTAAACTGCAGAACAAGGGAGGGTTTTTGGTGAAATTAGTACATATTGCAATAGAACACATACCAAAAGCATTTTGGAATCTTCCATTTGTTACACACACACACAACCTGCACAACCTACATAGTGAGAGAAAATACACACTGTATACTGTACTGTATGTAAGCAATGCATTTTGAATACAGTTGATTGATGACACTAGCAGAAGTGCAATAAAGCAGATTCTTTGTAGAGAATCTGGGTGTGTTTCTATACATATGCATATTGTAATTGTAATTGGTCTGAGACAAATCTGTGCATGAAGCTTGTAATTGTCTAATGTGGATCTTACTCTTTGTGTAATGTTTATGTTATGATATATTTACTACTTCTGGCATATGCGTCAGTGTGTAGGTGAGTGAGATAGTGTGAATAGTGCCTGAAAGCAACAGCTACAATGCTGGGGAATCCTGGCTGCCACAATCTCTCCCTATATACACACAAACACACACATAACACACACTCAGCCAGCCAACAAATGGATGCACTACACACACATTAAGGAGAGAAAGATAGGTAGCCACAGAATTAGATTTAGACACACTGGCAGAAAGGCAGGCAGTCAGCCACTGCAATGCAGAATAGAGCTTCGCCCTCAGCTGTGTGGTAGACACACCAATTACTGAGCGGTGGGGGCAGACTGGAGATCCCTCACTCTGTTATTTCTATAGACTTCCCCTTGCTTTTTCTCTCTCTCTCTCTTTGTCTTACTTTATTAGTCACTCTGTCTCTCTCCACCTCTCTTTTGCCACCTCCCCTCACGTATCTCATCTCCCAGATAATTTGAATTGAAAACTGTCTTATTGGCATGACATTACCCTAACCCCGGCAATGGAGAATGTTTTCAGCTTTACCAAATGAATACTATAACAAAATAATGTAATATTAGTACAAAGGACTGTTGTACTGGCTGTAAGGATAACATTTAATATTTTCGGAATAAATAAATAAATTACCCAATCAGTGTTTCATTTGATTAGCTATTTCCCCCTGTATTAATATAAATAGGTATAATTAAATTGGAGGGTAGATGTATATGTACATATCCTTGTCCAAGTCACAAACTTTGCATTTAGAGTTTTATAAAAAGCCAGTATGCACCAAATTTAAAGGGTAATTTTTGGTATTTTTAAAACGGGGCCCTACTTTCACATATTTTGGTGTCAAATAATGCAGTGACTGTAAAAGTTTAAAAAATATTGAAATAAACTAAGCTTTCTCCTTATCCTTTGCTTTTATTATGAATGACATAACTTGACTATTAAATAGTATTTATTTAATTATTTATTTTATTATATAACACTCAGAATTTACAAGAGTTACTTCATTCTGGTGTTTGGGTGCTCTTTTTTTTCTCATGGTACGACTGAACAGTCTACAACAGCTGACTACTGGTAGATTTAGATATTTATAGCACACATACGTATGAGGTGATAGCAGCCGCAAGGTTTTTTTTAGCTACTTTCCATTAAAAATTATTATGTGATGATATTTCTGTTACACGATTACAACTATTTGTCATTTTTTAACCAAATATTTTCATTTAGTTGACCACAACAGAGACTTAACATCTGTGTGATTATCTGAGAAGTATATGTTGTCAGGATAGTGAAAATGAGTTTAGACGCTGCAGTCTTATAACCTTATTTAATAGTGTTTGTCGTCTGTGGGAATATCAAGTCATTCCATATCAAAAAGCTTAAGTCCAAATGAACTCTTTGTTGATTTCAAGTCAAGTCTGAAGTCATTAAATGAGGGACTTGAGTCTGACTCAAGACCATCTCACAGGACTGGGCACTTCAATGGTCATTGATGAGAGAAATGATTGCCTCATTCCCTGTAGACAGATTCTAGCTTGTTGTCTAAGCATGAGACCACACTGCTTTTGATGGTTCAGCTATTTCACAAAGTGACAGGATAGAACATGTGCCTACCTGCAGGAAGCCAGCCTGTTGTATTCTTGTCAACAAAGTGAACTCATCCAGGCTCTGTGTGCTTGTCAGATCGGATAAACATGTATGTTTGTGTTTATGGTTTCTTTGTGGTTTCTGCAGGGAGTTTGCCAAGGAGAGAGAGCGGGTGGAGAAGAGGCAAGAATTCCTGAAGCTCCGCAGACAGCAGCAAATAGAGAGAGAGTTAACTGGGTACCTGGAGTGGATCTGCAAAGCAGGTCAGAAACAAACACACACACACACACACACACACACAAGTCGTTCGAGTTACAAATGTGAGCCCTTACTATTTCCTTAATAACTCATTACAGTTACATTAAAATAAAAAGTTTTTATTGTAACTGATTGTATAGATGTAATTTGACATAAATATGACTTAATTTAGACATTTAGCTTTACATTTAGTTCAGGTGTGGTATTTGTGTTGCAGAAGAGGTGATGCTGGCTGAAGAAGACAAGAACGCAGAGGAGAAATCTCTGGATGGAGCGTGGTACAAAAGGAAACACAACAACTCTGGTAAGGATCTTCAGAAATATTGTAAAGATAGAAGATAAACTTAGGTTAAAAAAATCATTTTACAATTTTGCGCCATGTTAGATATATAATCAGGTCTTCACTAGTGAAATATACCAGAACTTAACCATAATACAGAGATATCCTAGGTATATCTAAAAAGTTTATGAGCCACAATATAAGACTTGTTGCTTTTAGCTGATAATATGGTGATGTTCTGTTACATTTAGGAAACAAGTTACATTTGTTTCCAAAAACATAAACTTCTAAATTCTGTTTGTGTGTGTATGAATGTTAGTCTCTTTCTGAGCAGTTGGCAAAGTCAGGTATGGGCAGTATTTATCATGAAAGTATTAAAAAAAAATTGTAATTCTGTGTGGAATTGTTGTCTTGGCCCTGAGTCATGGTTCTGTTCAAGTTTCCTTCCTGCTAAAAGGGAGTTTTCCTTACATGTGTCGCCAAGCCATTACTCTTGGTGGAATTGTTGGGTCTCTATTAATAATACTACAAAGAGTATGACTTTATATAAAAAGTGCAATGAGAACACTTTTATAATGAATTGGGGCTATATAAGTATATTGAATTGAATTAAAATACAAACTAGGATTTTGTACTTGAGATGATCAAAATGGCTTCATATTTTGTATCAAAGTGATGACATAAAAAAAACACTGCCTCTGATTGGAGCCCACTCAGTAATTTGTCCAGACATGTTGAGATCAAAACAGAAAAATAATTCAGAACTTAAGGTCAAGGTGAGAAACACAGGTTGCCAGCTTTCCATCGATTTTTAATTGCTTCAATTCTTAATAGTTCCTGTTAAGTTTTGTTGTTGTTTTAGTGGCCTAGCTAAGTTTTCGTTGTTTGTGCATCAAAGAAACAAAATGTTTCAGAGATGGTGTAACTTGTTAAATGCACTTATTGTCGTTAACAATGTTGTGCTGCAACACCATCAAACAGCAGGTCAACCCATCCACCACTCATGTTTGTTGTGGCTCACAACTTGTCATCAAGTCTAAGTGTGGTATGGGTGATGTTTTGTGGTTCGTGAGAACAGTTCCCAAATATATCTGCTATTAAACAAGATTGTGTGTGCACTATATTTGAAAATGAATGCCTCCAAATCTTTCTCCCTCTTGCGGCTGTACTCCATTTACATTTACATTACATTTACTCATTTGACAGACGCTTTTATCCAACGCGACTTACATTTGAAGAACAACATATAAGCATCAACAGAGCATCAAATACAGCATGAGATCTACAACGGACAATACATATTAATAAAAGCAGTAAAAATACTAGTAAGCGCTAATGGCACATATCGCATCAATGGGGTAAATACCTAGGCAAAGAAGTTAGAGTTAAAAAAAGTGCAATCAATACAACATACCATTTGTTGGGGTTTCACCACACAAGCTGGAAGACCCGCTAGGAGGGCATTGCAATAGTCGAGGTGAGAGGTAACCATGGTCTGTACCAGAAACTGGGAGGCATATTGACTGAGGTAGGGCCTGATTTTTCTGATATTGTATAGATAAAAGCGGCACGACCGAGAGACAGCAGCAACATGGTCTGAAAAGGACAGCTGGTCATCAATCATGACACCCAGGTTTTTCACCACCCTGGTTGGAGTGATGGTTGAGGAGCCAATTTGTAGTTTGATGTAACGGTAGATAGATTGTTTGGCTGGAATGTCCAAGAGTTCAGTCTTAGAGAGGTTTATTTGAACGTGGCAAGCCTTCATCCATATATGTCAGAGAGACAGTCTGTGATCCGCACCGAGACGGCAGGGTCGTCTGGCGGGAAGGATAGGTAGAGTTGCGTATCGTCTGCATAGCAGTGGTAAGAGAAGCCTTGCGAGCGAATGATTGGCCCTAGTGAGGTGGGGTAAATGGAGAAGAGGAGGGTCCTTAGCACTGAGCCTTGGGGTACCCCTGTGGAAAGGCAGTGGGAGGAGGATAATTGTCCTTGCCACAAAAAATTGTAGGAACGCCTGAGAGGTAGGATTCGAACCACAGGAGCACTTTACCCGAGATGCCCTTTGCTGAGAGTGCGGATAGGAAGATCATGTGATTGACTGTGTCAAAGGCAGCTTATAGGTCAAGCAGGATAAGAACCGAGGATTGGGTTGCAGCTTTAGCTGACCTTAGGGCTTCTGTTACAGACAAAATAACCATTTCAGTGGCCACTCTTAAAACCAGACTGATATGGATCTAGGAGGTCATTCCGTGAGTTTGATGGTTTTGGATAGAAATGGTAGAAGAGAAACTGGCCAATTGTTCTGAGGTCGAGTAAGGACCTGGTTGAGTGAGGGCTTTTTAAGCAAGGTTGTAACCCGAGCCCTTTTGAAAGTGGTCGGGAAGGTTCCTGAAGTCAGAGAAGTATTTATCACGAGTGATTGCCGGGACCACGGTAGGAGATATGACTTGGAGGAGATTCGTAGGAATCGAGTCCAGTGGGCATGTAGTGGAACGGCTATGGGTCAGGAGTTATGGATCCGTGTTCCTCACAGATGACTTGGCTTCTCACCCTATCTCTAAGGGAGACACCAGCCACCCTCCTGAGAAAATTCTGAAAACCCATTTCAGCTGCTTGTACCCGCAATCTAGTTCTTTTGGTCATGACCCAGCAGTCATGAGCATAGGTGAGGGTAGGAACAAAAATTGACCAGTAGTTTCAGAGCTTTGAGGGCTCAATTATAGTATTTTATTAGTGTTTATAGCTACATCCACATTCTAAATTGCACATACAGAATGTATATACTTAGGATATTCAATATACATATACCTATACTGTATGTACTGTATATTATTAAATACGGTTGTTAGTAGATTATATTATATGTCTATATTAGTAACTGGCTGTGTGTGTGTGTGTGTGTGTGTGTGTGTGTGTGTGAAAGAGAGAGAATACATGCAACCAGGGTGGAAGGGTAATGAGATTAGAATGAACAGCAGAGTGTAAAGCTCACTGAAGTCTAGGCGGTGTGGGAGTACGAGGGCCCTTCACGCAGTTTTAGAGCTCTTCTCTTCTCTGTAGTTTTGATACTTTCCCTGACAGCGAGCTGGGGATATTTTCAAATGCGAGTAACAAAAATGTCTATCACATTATCCCATAGCCCAAGCTGACATATTCATATGTCTTGTTTTGTTGAACAACAGTCTAAAATAGAATTATTTTAGACTGTTTTTGAATTATTCCTGATGCTTTTCTTTCAGTTACTTATTTAAGTTAATTGTTATTATTCCCGCTCTCGTGGCTGTGCTGTGTTGCTTATTTATTGTGCGTGACTGTTTCTTGTTTACATTTTTCTATTAGTTAATTGCTGCTGTTCGGCTGGTTGTCTTTTACTATTATTACTATTTTTATTGTTTGTTTGTTTGTTTGTTTTGTTTGTGTTTGTTTGTTGTTGTCTTTCTCCTCCCCAAGCCCCCCTCCCCGCAGGTTTCGTTGCTTTCTGCAATTTTTTGTTTCCCTCTGCTATCCCCTGTCGTTCCCTCCTTCCATCCCCCTTCTCTTGCGGGTGTTGTCCTTCCTCTGTGCTGTCTGTTTTTGGCCCCCATCCCCATGTCTGCCCCCCTGTCCGGCCCGGTGACAAATCAATACATAATTAAATAAATAGACAAAGGAGTATATTAATACTCTCTTGCTAAAGTAAAATCTGTCCGGCACAATGTGGTATGCAGCTCACCATACTCTATACCAGGCTGCTGGGCAGGACAGGTTAAAAAAAAAGAACAGTCTAAAATCAAAAATTAGTAAGTTTAATGTTATAAAAAATTGAAAACCCACAAACCTTTAATTTGAGATGCTGGGCCCAGTGAATTTTGAGCATTTCTGCTTAAACAATTAATTGTTTACCTAAACCTACATTTTCCATGGATCCCTGTTTTCTATCACGATATATACAGGCTCCTTTTGAGAATAAACACAACAAATTCCTCTTGGTTGTGTTATGGTCTATATATATATATATATATATATAATATACACATAACAACTGAATACTAAATAAATGAATGTGAACTGGTCAGAAATAGTAATGTATGAAACTTGAAAGACAAAGTTGATAGCATGGTAAAAGAAATGATGGGAAAGTTGAAAGTTCAGGAATGTTCAGGAATGTTCAGGAAGACTGTAGGGCAGTCCCAGACTAAGGATTTACATAGCCGAATCAGAATTGGCAAATATTGCGTATAGTTGACTGATAGTTGAATCATGTATGCCTGTGTGTTCGTGCTATGGTTTGTGCACTGGGATTGCGAGAGTGTGTGTGTTTGTGTGTGTTTAATCTTGAGAAGACTGAAACAAGGCAGAGCGAGAAAGAGTTATTTGAAATTCATCACAAGAAAAACAAACAAGAAAGTGTGAAAGAAAGGATCTTCCTTATTGAACTTAAACAAAAGCTTTAGGGTTAAAGAGTTAAATCAGATTAGGTACTTTATCAATTGTGTGATTATTTTTTTCCCTTATTGTATTTGCAGTGCTGAAAAGGACCAAGAAGAGTAAGAATGACCTCATCAATGCAGAGGAAGGCGAGGATCACTTCACTGACATCTCATCTGTTGGTGAGGATGATAATTTGAGGCATAGTATCTGCCATTACACTGCAAGTCTCCACACTCTTTAAACTGTGTAATATTGTACTGTATGTTGAAGGCAACACACAAACTGCTTGTTCGCACTGCAAGTAATTTGTAAATAAAAGCCGAAATTTAATGAAAATACATAAACAAATAACATTTTGTATAAAAGAAATGTTTTTTTCTGCTTTCTTGTCCTGCTGATCATCTGTTGATCCCTCAGATTTATCTTGTCTAGTCCTGCTGTCAGGGTTTTTCCTGGTTCAAAATGAGTTGGAGGTGGTACTAATAATTTTCGATGTTAGCTAGTCACTAAAACTAGTCATCACATCTACCAACATAAGCCTGATTTCACCACTTAGCTACCTAATGTTGGAGGAGCTGCCAAAAATGAAATTGATACCATCTTGCAAATGCAAGCAACTCTTCCAAGCAGAGTAAAAGAGCCACAGTGACCCAACATTAGCCACGCTGTGAAACCATTGGTGTTACTCTGCCTGCAACATCTTGGCCTGGATCTCTGCCGTCATCCCTTAAACAAGGCTGCCGAACCTGCTCCACAGGAGTCACGTGGAAGCGTCGGCCTCAACCCTGCATGCAACGCTGGAAAACATCTCGTCTCTGCCAGCGCTCAAAACAGTATGCTCAAGATATTTGATCAGCACTGCCTAGTTTGCTAGTTTTATGTGAGTTTTACGAGCCTGGTGCAGTGGACTGGATGGGCCTGCAAACTGGACGCACAAACCACAACCTACAACCAATCAGAGCAGCAAGACGTGCGACTTTTCAAATCACTCCTCTTTCATTCATCACATCAAACCTGAGCTTGACAGATTTTCGGGTTCCCAGGGTAGTCAACCATGCTACAGTCAAACTTCAACTAATAGTCCCAAATTTGCTGCCTGTCCCCTTTACTTGCCTGTTCTGTTTTTTATAGAAGTAACTCCTAAAGTCCACTGGGTCGCACGCTTTAGCTGCTTCTAAGCTGATTAGATCGTGAATACAAATATAAATGTTTAAACTTCTTTCAGTATGGACATGCATCACCTCGTTAGATCCTCCAAAATTCAATCGTTCAGTTAATTTTACGGAGACAAGAATCCCAAAGTCTAATTCACTCAGATTTACCTGCATGGTAAACTACAGAATTTAAAAAAGTGCCATCTTCCTAAGAGCTCTTCGTAATATATCCATTTCTTGATTATTAATATTGATCAAAAGAATCAAAACAGCTTTTCATAAAAATGATTCCTGTCCTGTGAATACTGTCATGTGAAGCCCATTGCTCACTGTCTGCTCATATCCTTGTTTTTGTTGCCTACAAAATAAAAGCAACTAACCCATCTGTCGGAGCTAGATCAAATGATTGATTTGATATGATTTTTATATTCATACTGGAAAAAGTGTGATAATAGCCTATTTTAGTTTTGTGTGAAAGGAATTAAATGGCCCGTCCAAAAATAGACCACTGTCTCAAATACAGGCAGTGTCAATTCAAGTTTTACAGTATGTGCCCAGAGAGTTCACCATTGAATATCAAGTGGCACCCTGTTTAAAAGCTGCTGTATAGAGTATAAGAAGAGATCTGTGGCTTCAGGCCATCCACAGAGAGGGAGCGAGAGTAATTTACTTGTGTGCCAATTGTGCCTATAGATCAAAGCTAATCAGGAAAGAGTGATGGGGTAAAGTGTTTACTATGAAAAAATATGACCCTGTGCACTCAAAAGACTTTAAAGTTAAAGCTGGGGTAGGCAATTTATATCAGAAGTATTTGTTTGTTTAAAAAAATCTAAAAAAATCTATGGCAGTCGTAGGACTTTAATGATCATGGCCCATCTTTTTATGAGGGTCCCAAAAGGGGCTTAAACTGACCTGTTTTTCACTTTCACAAGTTGTAGCAAAAAGTTACAATAAGCACAAATGGCTTCAAAATAGAGACAGCTGTTCCTCTTCACCCCCTGCGATGGACTGGCGATCTGTCCAGGGTGTACCCTGCTTTTCGCCCAATGTCAGCTGGGATAGGCTCCAGCCCCCCCGCGACCCTGTACACAGGATAAGCGGTTGACGATGGATGGATGGATGGATGTTTCTCTTCACCACATCAAACGAATCCTCCCACTCCCAGACAGCCTCATCTTCCATAGATTATTTCATCGATTTATTGATGCATTGATGAAGAAGTTCTTTTGCATACTTTTGCTTGCGGCGGCGGCATACCCCTCCCTCTCTTTTAGGTTGAAATAATGCCATACTTTGGACTTTCTTCTTTGTCCCTCGTTATTTTCTTTCACTTCCTCCACTTTGCAAACAGCACCATCATAATCAAGCATTTTAGTACTTGATTTATTTGATTTAATCGATGAATTCTTTCAGCCCCAACGGTAACAACACATTTTAATTAGCTTACAATGAATCACGTCATTGGTGTACATCCAAACAAAGTTACAATGTTGATAATAAATAAATCAGAAAATGCACAGGCGATTTATTGATACCTTCATAGTTGTGATCTTGACTGGTCTTGAAATGAAATCCAAGAGGGAGACCATCAAAAAGTGGCCTCGAGACCGGTCTTGCTCTGGATTACTACAACGCTACTTTACAGAGCAAGAAACGCTGCCTTTCAGTCAGTTAACAAAGAAGCATACAACTCCACTAGAGCAAGACTGAAAGCTGGCATCAAGGAGGTGAAACAGAGATATCATGACAGACTGGAGAGAGACCTCAACACTAACAGCACCAAAGATACAGTATGTGGCAAGTGATCCAGACCATCATGGGCTGCATAAGTAGGAGCGCCATGTGTGAAGCCACATCGCCAGATGAGCTTAACACATTTTATGCTCGCTTTTATCTCCTCAACAAAGAGTCAGCTGTCTACTCTGCCTAGGACTGGCCCCTGTAGTACCCACAGCAGATGCGATGAGAAGAATCCTGCTGAGAGTAAATATGAATAAAGCTGCTGGGCCTTAAATATCCAGTGTACTAAAAACCTATGACATTTAACTAGTTGATGTCATTACTGATGTATTTAACATCTCACTATTAAAGGGGATTGTTCCTACGTTCTTCAAGACAAACCACCACTGTCCCTTTGCAAAAAAGTCTGCTAATCTAATCTAATCTAGCTACTGTCCTATGGAACTTACCCCTTGATGTGAGTGATGAAGTGCTTTGAGAAACTGGTTCTCCAGCACATAAAGAATAACATCCTAGCTAGCTTGACCTAAACCAGTTTTGATACAGAACCAATAGATGCACAGAAGAAGTCATTGCCACTGATCTCCACTCAGTCCTTACACAGCTTGAGTAAAACAACACCTACATTAGAATGCTGTTTGATGATTTCAGCTCAGCACTGAGCACAATATCCCCCATGAAACTGAGCACTCTGGGCCTGAGTACTACACTCTGCAAATGGATAGAGGACTTCCTGACTAACAGACCCCAGACAGTTCGGCTTGCCGGTCAAACCTCCTCCACTCTAGGGCACTGGAGCCCCAAGGTTGTGCTGGAGAGTGCCAACTTCAAAGTGACAAGTACATTGTTCTGCAGTGAAATAATTAAATCTTCTTTGGTTGAAAAGTTACTACTCTCACACACAGTCTTGTTTTGGTAAGACCACATCAGTTTTAGACTTGGTAACTTTATTGCCATTTTGTATGTTTTGTTCCAACTGCCCCCCCAGGATCACCGTTTACTCGGGCCAGCATGAAGAGCAAGAACGAGAGCTCATCGTACTTCAGGAGAAAAGAGAAGAGGATTCGCTTCACCATCCGCCATCTGGTCAAGTCCCAAAGCTTCTACTGGACTGTGTTGTGTCTGGTTGGGCTTAACACCTTATGTGTGGCCATAGTACACTACGACCAGCCTGAGTGGCTAACCTATGCACTATGTGAGTACCAGCTGTTGTGTATATATAGAGAATAATTGTCATTACATTTGACCATTTATACATACATGAAAATATTCAGAAAAAAAAATTCTATTTCACCCAAAGTCTTTAACTACTGAAATGATTTTCACTGCATAGATAATTTGAAGTTGAATTCATAATCAATAAAACACACTCTTAATTTAAAACAGTCATGGGTTTTATCATTGCAGCCTTACTTGGTCTAGCATGACCAGTAGCTTATGGTGGCTCATGTTAGAAAACTTCAAATAAAGATTGCTGGATAACTGACATTAGTGAATCAGTTTGATGCCTCCTGTCTACTGTTACAAAACATTTTAGCAGTTTCCTAAAATCATCTCAAAAAAATGATCCCACTCTGTGACCACAGTGGCTACTGTTCAGCAAGTTACATAGTCTTCCTTTAAAGTTGAAAGCTTCCATCACAAATCAATAACCACTATTTTAGGAGCATTGCATTATAACATGAATTACATCATGTATTACTAACAACTTTAGTTTCAATATCATTTTAACATGGTGCTGTGGGACAGTAGTAGCAGACAAAGGAGACAAGCTAATTAGCGCAGAGGGCATAAGTCACATTACTGGCTAGACATGGTAAATTGGGACAGTTTTACAATAGACAGAATATTACAACAGAATCACAGTAAATAAAATAATATTTATAGAGTTAGTCAGTGGTTCCAATAAGCAGAGTCAAATGAAACCTCTGTTCATGTGTTTAGAACCTGCATTTCCTTTGTTTAAATTACATTTAAAAAAGTGAATTCAGAATGTGAATGAAGAGCCTTCATTCCTTGACTGTACACAAGAAAACCGTGTGTGAGTTTATTAGAATCATGCAGTGTAGCCCATGTATACAGGGTAACCTCAAGTTAACCACAAAGATGTTTGGAGATGCAGTGTAAATTGCAATGGCAGCATGGCCTCGGGTAAAACCTACACACCTTTCTTAGTATGGGTTTACTGGGAAGTTACACCCGACATCGCAAAGTTACTTCTAAAGTTACCCGGATAAGCCAGATACCTCGCTTCGTAGTAAAGGCCACAGGTACCCACCATACTACCAGTAATCCAACACAATTAAAACCTGTATCATCATCAGAAACAGGTAACGAATTCCAGTTTTTTTCAGTACAAAATGTAAAAGAAGAGATTCCCAGGTTGATATTAAGTTTAGTTTAACTTGTTAATATTAAACCATAGCAAGCGAAAGTTGACAGCACTATCTCTAGTCTGGCATGACTTCTCCCAACCCTACAAAGGTGTTGCTGGAGGTTTGAGGTTCCAAAGCACTGGATCAAACACCTGCAGCTGTCCATCATACAGGTTTAGCTTTTGACCAACCTGTCCAAATCCTAAGTAACTTTAACATAATCTTGCCTGCATACTGATATTACATATATCTGCTTTCTTTGTAACTGCTGATCTAATTCTTGATCATTTTCTGCTCTGCTCACATAACAACAATACTGTGGTGTCCCGTTTACATCTAAATAGTGAGACAGAAAACTGAAAAAACATGTGCAAACATACAACATACACACAAGTGCCATTGTATATTTCACACACACAGACACACATGTGACCAAACATTTCAAATACTCTTATCATGAGAGAATGCAGCAGTTATTTCTTCAAACAACAGAGCATTTGTGTGTCTTATTTGCTGTGGGTGCAGCTGAACAGACAGCTGATGCCCAGCTCTATTGAATTGTGGAAATTAGCAGGGCCCTTTTTAACCAGGGACACTGATCTTTGTGTTTTCATATTGTCTCTGGACAGACCTGGCAGAGTTTGTATTCCTTGGCCTGTTTCTGGCAGAGATGTCCATGAAGATGTATGGCCTCGGACCCCAGAACTACTTCCACTCCTCTTTCAACTGTTTTGACTTTGGGGTGAGTCGTCCTGCTGTTCTGGGAGTTCAGTCAATCCACAGTGGTTTTTGGAGTGTGGGCATGTGTAGAGTTATCCAAATGATTCAGGAGTAGTGCTTCAGAACAAATGTGTTTAATTAATGTCAGATTAGCAAAAAGTTATTGCATTGATATAATAATTGATTAATGAATTAATTTGGAAATGGAAACTACGGAGGCCTTCTGCATTGATCAGACTGTGTTCACAGGTGATTATTGGCAGTATTTTTGAGGTGATCTGGGCTGCCATCAAACCTGGGGCCTCATTTGGGATCAGTGTCCTGCGGGCTCTGAGACTTCTCAGGATCTTCAAAGTCACCAAGTGAGTTGTCAGAAAAAGTCTGTTCAGTGCCTGTGTGCTAGGAACACTGGTTATGTCATAATATTTAATTATATATTCATATATCTGTCTAGGTACTGGAACTCTTTGAGGAACCTGGTGGTGTCCCTGCTCAACTCCATGAAGTCTATCATCAGCCTGTTGTTCCTCCTCTTCCTCTTCATCGTGGTCTTTGCTCTGCTGGGCATGCAGCTGTTTGGTGGCCAGTGAGTACTTTGATTTCAGCCTGCTTCTGCTCACTGTGAAGAAATAAACCACTATTGACAAGATCAGTGGCTCCGAAGGTGGGGTGTGTGATCACCTAGAGTTCTTGTGGGAGTACCAGTGGCTCTTAATTTAGCTTTGAACTGGATTGACAAAATCTGAATGAAAAATTGCTCAGCCAATGACAAACCCCAGTAGCCTTGCTTTTCCTTGTGTTCTCTGATATGTGTATATATTGATTTAAAAACACTGGGTCACACAAGCTGTGTTCACTGTGTTTTCATGAGGCCATCAAAATACATTCATTTGGTAAGAAAAGTGACAAAATCAATGAAAATGAGATTTTACTTTTCTTTGACATTAACATGGTTATTGTGTCCCTGGAACACAGACACACTCTTCTTTCCAGCTGTAGACATATTGTACAGACAAAAACAATTTAAATAGATTTGATTTTAACATTGATTGGTTGACTGATGATTCTGATTATATAAAGGCTGTTTCTTTCAGCCTTATTTATCTCATTTAATCAGTGAACCCATTAGGAGTGATAATCATTAACATCATTGTAAGTGGTATTTTAATTTATTATATATATATAAATTAGATTATAATTATGATTTAAACAGGATAACACATCACTGAATTTGACAACTAATTATCTTTACACAGTTACATGAACACATACTGTACATGTGGACGGTTTCGTTGTTGTGTACTGTATTTTATCTGTAGTATTTTTAATATTACTATGTATATTACTATTTGTGTTTTTAGCAGTACTATTTGAGTATTGTGCAGATATTTGATCTATTTGTACTTGGACACTTTGGCAAAATTGTTTTCAAAACTTTCATGCTAATAATGCCATTAAATTGCAGTTGGAGATGCAGCACAGTGAGGTCTTAAAGAGGTTGCATTATGCTTTTTGGCATTTTCCCCTCTCCTTTATTGAGTTCTTTTTTTCTGCATGTAATAGGTTTGCAAAGTGAAAAAGTTCATCCTAAAGGGAGTTCCCATCTCCCACAGAAAACACTGCTCTGAACTGCCTGAAAACAGCTTGTTTGTAGTCCAGCCGCTTCCCTACCATGAAAGCAAAATGCGCCTCATATAACGCTTCGCCAAGCGGCTACTCCGACACGCCCTCAAAAGCACCAGTGGAAAAACACTGAGCTGCAGCACACACCTCTCCTCTCCCTTCCAAACACTAGCTACCCTCCAGGCAGTCAATAGAAATGAAATCGTTACTGTGATGTAGAGACAGAGCTCAGTTAAAACTTTATGAATGAAAGATACATTTGTTACAAATTAATAACTCACCACTCTGAAACTCTTGCTCTAGTCTATGTTGCTGAGCTGGTAACAGGTAACAGCTGAACTGAAGCCGTGTTTATCTACTTTCTGTGGTTGTCTTTTAATGAGAAAAAGCTGTCATGGATTTTTGGAAGGCACAAGAGAGATTCTGCTGCCATTCCAACCTCCTATCTACATCCCTCACATTGCGATGAGATGTTATGTGGTCCCAGTGTACAGGTGGAGTGACTGTGCTGTTGCTTTGAAGCGTGATTACATTCCAAAAAATTTTTCTCTGCAGATTTAATTTTGAAGACGAAACGCCGACAACCAATTTTGACACTTTCCCAGCAGCAATTCTCACCGTCTTTCAGGTAAAGATCAATTCCATCATACTTTATTTTGTGATCTGCTTTTCCACTGACCTAGCCTCAAAAAAACAAGCCTGTCTCTCCCCTGCAGATCCTAACTGGGGAGGACTGGAATGCGGTGATGTACCATGGGATTGAATCACAGGGGGGTGTTCATGGGGGAATGTTCTCCTCCATTTATTTCATCGTCCTCACTCTCTTTGGAAACTGTATCCTTTCGGACTGATCCGAAAAGATTCAACTTTGTGGCTATCAGGCAGCGCTGTGAAAGAAGATACCACTGATTTAAAGAACAGCTGCAATTGCAAATATTGATTCTGTGTTTATCAATCATTTGATCTTTTCCTGAAACCACGAATAACAAGACACACTCCTCAACGTGTTCTTGGCGATTGCTGTTGATAACCTCGCCAATGCCCAGGAGCTCACTAAGGTACATAGCAATTTACAAAGTAGCACAATCTTACCCGAAGAATCCAGGAATTAAATTGTTAGACCTCTCACATGCACATGGCCTTCTATCCCACTATTTGACAAGACAGTGAATTTTAACAGGACCAATCACACACTCCTTTCATCATTACAATGTATGCAGCATGTCAATGATTGCGCACAATAAGTGCCACTATTAGTCCCCACTCTGGTGGATCACCAAAAATAGTTCAACTGTGTTAAGTGTCTACACATTAGATGGAATCTCCTGGTTGCTCAAATCTACTGGGCATTCTGGGTATTGATGATTTTGCCATCAGTGTAGATGAAAGAACCAACTTCTCCATAGATCATTCTCATCATAAAATGACTTACTGTAACTTAGGGCTGTCCCTGACTAAGGATTTACATAGTCGGATGTTCATTGTCAAGTCTTGCCTTTAGTTGACTGATCAAATCACGTGCGTCTGTGTGGCAGCGATTGCACGTGGCAGGGTGGGTTACCTACAGTAGCTCCGCTTTAATCTTGAGAAGCTACAGACCTGCAGTCTCTGTTTATTAGTCAGTGGAACTTACACTGTACATTTACACCAAACTGAGGCTTATTGTTTACCATTTTCCCTCTGCCTGCCGTTCACCGGTCTCATGCCTAGTTTTGCGTGCGTGCCGTGCAGCCAACAGCTGCATGCATGTCATGGTTCCTCACAGGTCTATTTCAACTACTGTTTAAAAACCATATAATATTGTTTGTGGCGAACACCGGCAAAGCTGGGGCTTCGTCTCTTTAGCAAGGGCGTTTCCGAAACTAGATCCTCACCACTTCCACTCCGACACGAAGTGAACTCTGGTGGGAGCCACATTCACAGCCAAATCGAGTTCCCTTAATTAACGCGGAGGGTGTAAAACTGCAGCCAACTTGCAGTTGAACTTCCCACTCACTCCTGTTGCACAGGGATTCTGCAATCTTGCTGGGAGTCCTGCATTTGACCATGCTGCTGGAGCCATAGGTGGATGCCACATTAGAATTCAAGCCCCAGGGAACCAACACCAAACTGACTACATAAAGTAACTACTACTGCATCCGTACAGATGCAGACCATCTGTGATGCTAGGGCCAGATTCTTGGATGTCTTTGTGGACTTTCCAGACTCTGTCCTCGATGCCAGGGTTCTGCGCAACAGCCCCATCTTTTGCCAGGCCCTGTACCCTCCAGCTGGGGTATTACCTGTTAGGAGACGGAGCATACCCGTGCCTGGAGAGCCCCATAGGCATTGTGACACCATACAAACACCCACTGCGAGGCCGTGTCCAGAAGAGATTTAACACCCATCATGCCAGGACTCGTGTTGTGGAACGAGCTTTTGGCATGATGAAGTCACACTGGTGAGCCACTTTGTCCAAGGTGAGTCCCACCTTTGCCCCAGACCTAACTGCCTGCTGTGCATTCCTGCATAATCTGTATATCAGCATGGATGATGTGCTGGAAGAACTTGGTGAGGTGCCCGATGCTGCAGACCCACAGATTGCTCTCCCTGTTGGAGCACGAGAAAGGCCTGCTGCTTTTCTCTCAACCACAATATTTAAACGAGCATGACTATTTGTAATGTTTGCACACATTAGTTTTGATCATTGAGGATGTTATGTATTTATTTCTTCATTTATGTTAAACATTTTTGGATGTGCATTTTAGTTGTGAGCATTTCTCATTTCCAGTGTTAGGCAGTAGCATTGCTACAAGTCTAGCTGTTACTAGTTTAACTACATTTCTCAGTAGGCTTTAGTAGGGATAGTATGTAGTGCAGCATTCACATCTTCTAGCAGACTTTCAGAGGTACTTTGTCACTTAGCCTTGGCAATCTTGGTCGTACTTGGGGGTCCAGCTTAGTTATGATCCTCAATCGTAGGTCAGTCGCCCTTATGTTGGGTGATTCTGTGTCCCACAGATTGTGGGGATGATGATGATGACATCTCCCCGCTGACCTGTCGTCCTGGCTCCCCCTTGCCGTAGCATATTTGTTTTCAATCTCTAGTTGTGATAGGAGCTGATGTTTGCGGATGTTAGAACACTGAGCTAGGAGTTGTTTCTTTGTCAGTGTTGATGATGGGTTTCGAAGCATCCATCCATCCCCTCTCACCGGGGTTGCTTGTATAGTAGCATTGAATCAGATCCATATTTTCTGCTCTAGTCCATGAATGTTTTGTTCCAGTAGCCCATTTGTCATCAGGTTGCCCTGGTTCCCTAGCACCTGATTCTTGACCCGGGCGACATCCGAGCCAGTATGGCTGTTGTATTTGTGGTTTCACTTATGCCTCAGGTAGGCATATATATATATATATATTTCACCAAGTGTTCTCTGTAATTGTTGCAATGTGAAGTCACAATATCCTGCCCCTTCTATATGTAGGGGCCTTGAAACAAAAGTGAAATCACTACATATGTAAGGTCACATGCTTGCCAAAACCGCACCAATATTGTTAACCAAAATTGGAACCTGGGAATGACATTGCCCTATGTGGGGAAACTTTTTAAACCACACCAGTAGACAATCCTTACAGATTAGTCTTCCAAAAAAGGAGCAATTTCAGCATGAGACAAAATTCACTGACATTCAAATGTCAGAGTAACACTTGTCTAAGTATGCAGAGAGCCTCATGTGCAATCATAGAATAAATCTATACTCAGCATATATGTGCACAACGAATGCTTTACCTCTGACACCATAATGTTTTTAACCATCTTTACTAACGTAATGGTCAAAAGTACCCTTAAGATAACACAAGTTCAGTTTATTTTATCATGTAAGTTAACACCAGGTTGAACGTAACGTATCAATGAAATGAATAGGCCAAGAAACAATAAGTCTGCCCAGCAATAGTAGAACTTGAACTAGTAGAACTTGATATTACCTGACATCAATTTTATTTAAGATATAACACCGTTGTATAAATAAGGACTTTAATAGCCTAGTAAAGTCTTTACACATTTTAACTGATTTAAATTCTTCAGACTATGTAGTGCTTCAATATGTTTGATTTATTTTGAAATGTTGTAGCCTATTTGTGAATATAATATTTTTCATATAAGATAAAGAGGTTCAAATATATAGGCTTTTCCTTTACAATGAATATCAATATTTTCATAAAAGAATATAATACTTATTTTTGAAAATATCTAAAGTCATAGTCTTACAGAAATATTCTAAATCTAAACAAAATAATTTGAATTATGAACAAACAAAATAAGTGATAAATGCTTTCAGTTTCATTATTGCAAAAAAACACTTTTCCTCAACATCAATCCTGATTCTTAATACAGCTGTTGTTTACTTGATACACATATCAGTGAGTGCACTGGTAACGTCAGATCCTATTTATGCTGGGAGGAGAGCGTAGTCCGTCCGAAAGTTGGCCACTGTATTTACACCTTATGCTGGTTAGGGAGCTCAATTTGGCTGTGAGGGTAACTCCGACCAGAGTTTACCCCGTGACGGAGTGGAAGTGGCGACGGTCTAGTTTCGCAAAAGCCCACAGACACACTACACCTACATACATGCGCACTGACCCCTCTTCCTTAAGGGTTAAGGTTGTAATTTTGGATTCATTCATGCACTTTCAAAACCTTTAACCTTGTCAAAGCTTCTTTCTTTTCACATTTTTAGTTACAGCATTATATGTTTATTTATGTTTCAGTATGTTGTATATTAACTAATTGGGAGAAAACTGGTAGCTCTATGTAAAATCAGACATTGAGCACCCCCATATCACCAAAATGGTATGATCCTTGTTTCACAACACCACTGTGAAGATTTGTTGCTTCGAATCAGGCTCCGCCCATCGAAGCATCAAATCTTCGACTATTCGGGGTCAGCCCTAGTATGTATGTTTGTTTTTGCAAATACTGTCCAGGATGAAGAGGAGCAAGAGGAGGCCATCAATAAGAAGCTTGCACTCCAGAAGGCCAAGGAGGTAAAGGAGGTCAGCCCCATGTCGGCCGCTAACATTTCTATCACAGCGTAAGTCACTCTCCTCTATTTGTTTCTCTATCTGTTATCTGTTTGTTCTGGACTTTCTTTTCTTACTCAACACACACCCACAGGAAAGACACACAAGCATTCTGGGTACCTTTCCTTGTACATGTACACATGCTAAACACCAGTTCATCAATATGTTAATGCACTTGAATTGGCAGAATCTGCTCAGTGCTCAGGTTTTTTTTCCTTGAAGCATAAAATCTCAATCCTAGCCTAAAAATGGAAACAAATACAGATAAAAAGGCAAAACTACAAAACATCTGTGATCGCCTGTTTCTCTGTCTACAGACAACCTAATCAGAATGTTCTTTCATTGATATTTTCATGCATGGTCTCTGTTTGATTTAGCTTTTCCTCAGAGGACCCTGGGTGTAGTTCTTACAGTGTCCCAGTGAGAGTCAGTGTTAATGTCCTCAACCACATATTCTTTTCTAAACTCTTTTTCTCACAAGGCAGATCCATGTTTTCTGTCTCCCAAATGATGTCTGTTGTAGATTTTGGAAGGGTCCCTAAGAAAAATCAGAACATCAACAGACAAAATGTAGATAGATAAATAAAAAATAGATATTTCCTTTTAACGCAGACTATGTTTATGATATTCATTATGTATTTTTTTTACACAAAAGCAGAATGGACACTTTAGACCCCCCTCATTCAGCGTGTATGATATTAGGATTGACAGATCCCAGCAATTAAACTGGCCCTTTCTCGAAGCTAATTATGGGCTAACTATACATTTTCCAGGGAATATATGATAGTGGATGTTAAAATGTTAAATTATATGTCATATATTTATCTGTCGTTATTTAAGCAGGTTACTCCATCTTGTATTGAATATTATGCATTGTTTTACTCTTATTACAAACACTTTGTTACCCTTCTCACTGATTTAAAGACACTGTTCTGTATACTGTATCCTGTAAACAAACTGTGTTGTGCATTACCTGCTATGGCTCATTTGTGTACATCATTTTTGTAACACTTTACGAGTGCTGCTCTGGAGGCAAAAATAATCTTAGCGGTGGAGCTGAACCTCACTTTTTGACCACATGGTAGATACCCTATGTGGGAAATCTGAATCGCAAGGACAAAGGGTGGATAAAAGGAATAAAAATATTCACATTTAATCTTAAATCACTGGCTCATTCAAACATTCAAAGCCAACATTCTCCACTCACACCAATCTGGTTTCCAACAGTGGTAGAAAGCTGTTTTTTGTGAAAATCCTCTGATAAAACCACAGTACATCACCTGCCCAGCACCAAAAAGCAGACAGTCCAACTTGCTGTTGAAAATAGCATTTAGCTGCTAAAGTTATTTTTCTCTGGAGTTGGTGGAGACCAGATCTGTTTGTGTTCACTTACTCTAAATCTAATGCAAAGGCTACTAGACAAGTGGTTTAGAAAACAGATTATCTTTGTGTCAGTGGAAGTGCTGGCCCATTTACACCACAACTGAGATCAGTTGCACTTTAAGAGGGGGTCTACTGTCCTAGTCTCATATCAGATAACACATCATCACTCTCCAATTATCCAGTTATAAAGCATTAGGGCATATGGTTGCTTGCCAGATACTTTAGGTCTAACTGCCTAAAAGACAGAATTTGGGGTTTTAACTGGCAATGAAACTGCTTTTGTAATATTTATTTCAATAAATAAAAACTGCATTGCAGCTCAAACAACTGAGATGGACAGATTAGACAGATTTTGTAAGATTAGATTTTGTTTTGTACGAAAGACGCTATATAAAAGAAGTTTGGTTTGATTTAAAGCTGGCATAGGCAACATTGGAGAACTAGTTAGAGATAGAAAGTATACAACCAAAAAAATCCCACCTTCACCTTCAGGCATTCCTTTCAAAGCCACTCCCTCAAAACACATTTTCTGCACAGGCAGTGTGTGTGTTTTTGATTCATGACACCTGTTTGATTGCTGTTGTGGATATAAAGATAATTTCAACAAATATAATGAAATGCTTCTGAAATAAATTTTCTATCCCAGCTTTAAGTGGGACCAGTTAAATAAAATCTGATAGTTCTGTTTTACACAGAAACACTGCAGGCCATTTTGCCATCAGTAAAGCCACATTATATTTTGAATCAAAGAGTGCCAAGTTCACATTTACTAGCATAGTATAGTTGTTTTTTTTTGTTTTTTTCAGCTCCACCCATGGTGTTATTCTTGTGTCCAGAGCAGCTCTGCCTTACAAATATCAGTAACATTCAATTGGCTTTCAGCATTAGCAGTTTATACATAAATACATTTCTTTATAGCCCAATTCTCTCATATATGGGCTTTAATATTATTGCCCATTTAAGAATAAAAAACAAAGTAAACTGTTTCTATGACAGTCCCTCAGTTTTTCTGACATTTCCTTGGTGGTTCAGTCTCAGTCTGTGTTTTGGAGCTTTGACAGCCCAGTGCAGTGAAATGTGATGGGAGGCTAAAGGACACAGGGAAGACAGAGAAATGTCAAATAGTGTCTTTTTGTTTCTCTGATGTCGTCCAATATGATGTTTCCCCTCCCCAATTTTTGTTTTGTGCATGTGCAGTTTTCTAACACGCAGTCGAGGTAACGCGCACTCTAGCAGCTCATCCATCTGCAGCGTTAACTCACTGTGAGTTATTACCTCTCTGTTACAATTTTTAAATCCTCCCATTACCCTTCTCCCATCCTTGTTCTTCTGCTGCCAAACCCTGTATTCTCCTGGTGTCATCGTTATGCCATTCTTCTGTGTGAATTATCCATTTGTCACCCAACTGTGTTTCAGTATTACTATTCCTGTTCTGTTTTTATTATTTTTCTGTGATCTACAGGTGTCAAGAGTGTCTGTCAGTGATCATGGTATCTGACTGTGGTTGAAATCAAGATATTATTCATACTGTATGTGTTTATTATGTATATTTGCAGCAGTGGTTCATTTTATCAGGCTGGTTGTGAATATGTATTGTTTGTTATTGCTGTCACGTTAGCTTTATATTTGTGAGGTGTTTTTAAAGATTTATGTAGATAAAGATTTTAAGTAGCAACCAATGGGTTTGGAGCTGAGAACCACATACAGGGCAGAGAAGTCGAAAACGTTTTGAGAGACAAACTTAACACATTGTTGGTTTTGGTCTTTTCATTTGTTGACAATAAAAAAAAAATAGAATATTGCCAACTTAGTTCCCATATTCAGCATTTACATGTAACAACCCACTTGCAACAGAAACACTATACTAACTTAATAACCATTAAAAAGAAGAAGCATTTATAGAAAGCTGTTAAGTAGCTTTTTAATTGGTCATCACGGTGTCATAGTAGGTACCTTAGTGTGTCTTTGCACCTACTGTGATCATGTGTAAGTACATTGATTACACAATAACAACATAACAGTACCAGATTCCTTACACTTTACCATATCCAAATATGTTGTAGCGTAGCTTACAGAAAGCAGCTTGCTGACTTTAATTCCAGAAAGTAAGAAGAATTTTACCATCCTACTTGCAGATCATCACTCTCCAATTATTTAGTTATAAACCAGCGTTAGGGGATATTATTGCTTGCAAAATGTGTGGTTTTAAATGGCAATGTAACAGTATTGTGCTATTTTGAGGATTCCTTTGAAATGTAGTCTCATTTTCATAACTTTAATTTTCCACAAATAAAAACTGGTAGCTCTAACATCACAGATTGACAGGTTGGATAGATTTTGCAATGCATTTACTAAGGATTCCTTAGTAGTCACTATTTAAAAACTAGTAGAACTTATTTATTAGTTACTAGTAACTATTCCATTATTTTCTAGTATCTATATTTAAGTTGTTAATGCTGTAAAGTAAGCTTTCAAAAACAGACAATAGATCATATTTATCAATTAACAAAATACAAGTCAGGTTACAGAAGAAAAATCTAAATCAACTCAATATTTGGTGTGACCACCCTTTGCCTTTAAACAGCATCAGTTCTTCAAGGAACACTTGCACAAAGTCAGGGATTTTGTAGGAATATCATCAGGTATAAACAATTATACCAAACACTTGCTAATGATCACCAATTTAATATGTAGGTTGAAACACAATCAATAACTGAATCAGAAACAGATGTGTAGAAGGAATACACCTGGGTGACAAACAGCCAAACTCAACTCACCAAGGCAATACTGAGCATAGCAAGGTAGTTTTACTCCATCAGCAAGGTCTCCCAGGCAGAGATTTCAAGGCAGACAGCGGTTTCCAGATGTGCTGTCCAAGCTCTTTTGAAGAAGCGCAAAGAAACGGGCAACACTGAGAACCATAGATTCAGTGGTCGGCCAGAGAAACTTACTGCAGCAGAGGAAAGACACATCATGCTTAATTCCCTTTGCAACTGAAAGATTAGCAGTGGCACCAGCTCAGAGCTGCAGAAAACAGTGGGACCCTGGTACACCATCTACTGTCTGGAGAAGTCTGGTAAGAAGTGACCTTAACGGAAGACTGGGGTGCATAAAAATGGCAGCAGGCAACATTGAAGCATGGTGAAGGTTCCTTGCATATGTGGCTGCATTTCTACAAACGGAGTTGGGGATTTGGTCAGAATGAATGGTCTCCTCAATGCTGAGAAGTAAAGACAGAAACTTACTCATGATGCAGCACCACCAGGTAGCCATCTCATTGAGAGTTCATTAAGAACTTCCTTCAGCGTAAAGGAGAGCAAGGAATCCTGGAAGTGATGGTATGGCCCCCACAGAGCTCTGATCTCAACATCATCCAGTCTGTCTGGGATTACATGAAGAGAGAGAAGCAGCTGAGGCTGCCTAAATCCACATTAGGACTGTGGGGAGTTCTCCTGATGCTGCTGTTTCAAGGCAAGGGTGGTCTTCGCTCACTTTGCATTTTGTTTGTTTATAAATATAATCTATTAACATGTCTATTTTTGAAAGCCTGCTTACACTTCAGCATTTTCCACACCTGCGTAAACTCTTGCACAGTATCGTATTTCTTTTTTTTTGTATATTTTTGCTTTTCTACTGTACATGTTTCTCCCCTTATTGTTATTATTTTTCTGAAGCTTATAGGCCCCCTCTGTGCTTTTGTCTATAACATGTTTGTGTTCTTTTGAAGTTCCTTCTCTCCCTCTTTGTTTCAATGTTGTTGCCTTTATGTGTTTGTAGGAGTTATGTCTGCACCCCCGGCCATCACTACCTGAGGTAAACCTAGCCGCCTACTAGCGGTTAATAGGTCGATGATGATGTTTACATGCTTAAAAGCACACATAATCATGTTCTCATTATTTAGATTCTTGAAAGCAAGTCTCCATAAATATAACAGAGCTTGTCTGCATTTTTGTGATAAACACAGAGTTACAGCCTTTTTTGTTCATTCAGTAAGTGAAGTCCCATGTTGTCCAGCCTTTTAGTTCTTAAAGAGTGTTGTGCATTGTGCTTGCTTGTGACATTTTGAAGGAGTACGAGGAATGCAGCTGCAGGATGATGGAGCGTTGAGAACATGGGATAAAGTTATTTGCTGTTCACATGTAATTTCCCACAGTTAAAGCACTATTTTTAGTTCACAATGAACAAAAAGTACATGTATTATGCCATTTTAAAATATTACACACAGGCATTTACAGAAAAGCATGTCAAAGCATGGTAATGTGGTCAGGCATATCCATGGATGAGCTCTCTCCACAGTAGACTGATAAATTTACCCAGCGGTTTGCTGTGTTGAAAGCTCCATTGCACCATGGCCATACTGTAAATCATTCAGAATGTAGCGCCTATGTGTGCCACCATGTAAGATGCAACGTACTGCTGGTTTTATGTGTCATGAAGTCATGACACGGAATGTGTCGCACCTAAAAGGAAATCACGCTTGTAAGTATATCCATACGCAAATTCTTATATCCTTTGTAGAAATTACAAACTATTAGCCGCTGACATCAAGTAAAGGGTTTAAACAATTAGTCACACAGTATTTTATATGCTAATATCTCAGTGGTTTTGATTTTTCTGTTTTTTTTCTGCCCCTCCCCTAGTAAGGAGCAGCAGAAGTCAGTGAAGACGATGTCAGTGTGGGAGCAGAGGGCCAACCAGCTGAGGAGGCAGAACCGGGCGAGCTGCGAGGCCCTCTACAGTGAGCTGGAGCCTGAAGAGCGCCTCCGCATGTCCTCGGCCCTCCACATCCGGCCTGACATGAAGACCCACCTCGACCGGCCGCTGGTTGTTGAACCTTGTGACGGGCCTTTGCTGGGCGGCCACCATCGCCACCATCACAAGACCTGCGTGCCAGAAGAGGCCGAGACTACTGCTGACCCTCCTCCTGTTCCTCACCAGCCCTGCCTGCACCACCGCCACAGAGACAGGGAGCGGACCAGAATGAGAGAAGAGACGAATGATAATGGTGACACCAGTAAAGACGGGTTGCACCACGTACATCACAGCCACTCCAAAGACTACAACGGCAGCAAGGAAAAAGAGGGGAAGGGCGAGCGGTCCCGCAGTCGAGAGGGAGGCAGGAGGCATCACCACCAGAGCTCGGTGGACAACAACGCAGGTGGAGGAATCACGAGTGAGAAAGAGCATCGGCATCATCATTCACACCGGCATTCCCGAGGGGGCAATGGGATAGTGAACAGTGGAGGGAGGGGAGAGCGAAGATCCCGCCACAATGATGAACGTTCGTCTAACAGGGATGGGGATAGGAATTCCAGAGGGGACAGTGATGCCAATGGAGAGAGGAGAAGAAATAGGACTCATGGATCCAAGGGCCAATCCACAGTTGAAGGAGAGAAATCCAGCCAAAGAGAGAAGACCCACACTCACAGGTAAAAATAAAGTACTTAGTCGATATTCTTTTCTTTGTTCAGTGACTTTACAGGACTCTTTTCACATTGGTTTAATAATACTGTGCAGTCAGAATTAGAACAGTGACACTTTTTTAGCTCTGAACTCTTGGTATAAATCTATGTTATGACACTTATTAGGAGCAACTTTGGTCTCAGAAGAAGGTCTCAGGAAAGGTCATTATGTCTTACAAAGGTTTGTTTATTGAAATCTGGCCGGGAGACTGGCCACAGCCTACATACTGCTGTATGTAAGCTGTTGTGGTCATATATTTTGGTCAATGTAATCCTAATAGTCCTAATAAAGTAACCAATCTCATGAACCACGTTCCCCATGTAAGCCCTCTTACTTAAAAAACAACAGTGTAAGTGGAACACTGTTTATAAAGTTGAATATCAGTACCTCAGAGTCACTGTTTCATTTCAAATGTAGTGCTGGAGAACAGAGACAAATCAAATTAAAGTATATCACTGTAGTCATTCTGGAGGACTGTCGCCTTTTTTGATAGGAAAATAAAAATAGCTCTGATAGAGAGATCATCAAATAATTTATGTTTGGATTTACTATAAATTTCTGACATTCAGTATTTTTACAGTCACCCTTCAAATTGTGTTTCTGCTTATTGTGTTTCTGCTTATGAATGCTCAGACCGATCCATCAGACCTTGTTAAGTCAAATAAAATGTCACTGACACACAAGCATCATGTAACCCACATCATTTATTCAGTGTGCGATATGAGAATATAGTGTGTATTAATATCTAAGATGGTATCTCTGTTCTAGGGACAGGTTTGGTAACTCAGAGGGGGAGTCCCTAGCTATCTCCCCCCAGCAGGGCCCTGGGGGGAGCAACTGGCTTCCTGCCCAACCAGAGGACTCAGACAACCAGAGGAACGTCAGACGAACTGGCCAGAGCTCCATCCAAATTCCTCCTGTGACTATCACCTCCCCACCTGGAGAGACCACACATATACAAAGTCAGTACCAACTGAGGCCTATAGAATCCACACATAATGTAACTAGATTACTTCCATGACAGTCACTGAAGGTCTTTTCCATAGCCACACCCAGTTAAACCAAGTATAGTATGATAAATATAGAGGATATATTGCTTACTATAATAAGAGGAAAGTGAGGTACCTCTGAAATGATGTGCTGTTTGTACATGAAGTTTATATAGTATAGGTGCACAAGTCTGAAATCTGACATTATCAGTTCCAGAAACACCCCCAAAGAAAATTTATTTCATAAGGCATATGTAGATATTCATCAGGTCTTAGCGTTGTCACACAGTTGTATTTATGTAGCACCAAATAACAGAAGTTATCTCAGGGCACTTTTCATATAGAGCAAGTCAAGACAGGACTCTTTTTGATATTATTCCAACAATTCCCGCCATGAGCATGCACCTGATGACAGTGCCAAGGAAAAGCTCCCTTTTAACAGGCAGAAACCTTGAGCAGAAGGAAAGAAAACAGAGTAGCACAATGCAAGTTCCACACAGAGATGTAAAATAATAGTATTGGCAATTGGAGTGCTAATAATATTAATAAAAATATTAATAGTAGTAATTATATCAATTATAATAATAAGACTAATAATAATAATTGTTGTAGTGGGTGTCAAACTGGAACATGGCTGCAGTAGGTGACTTGCAACCACAGATCCAGACCCCACAGCTCCGGAGCCAGAAGTACCTTCAGAAAGCAACAGAAGATGGGATAAGAATGCATACAGATGGAGAGGGAGAGAATAACTCATCATGGGTGCATCATGGGTAGATCCACCAGCACTCGAAGCTTATAGCAGCATAACTAAGGTCCAGGGATCACCTGAATCCTACTCTAAAATGTGGAGATGGTCTCTACCTCCTGAGCCCAAACTGGAGCCTGGTTCCACAGGAGAGGAGCTTGATAGCTGAACGCTCCCATTGTACTTTTGGAGGCTCTAGGCAGAGATGCTCACAAATCTTTGAGCTAGAGTCCAAATCATGTCTCAAGTCTTTGAGCTAGAGTCCAAGTCAAGTTTCAAGTCTTTGAGATAGAGTCCAAGTCAAGTCTCAAGTCTCTGAGCTAGAGTCTGAGTCAAGTCTCAAGTCTTTGAGCTAGAGTCCAAGTCAAGTCTCAAGTCTCTTAGCTAGAGTCCAAATCATGTCTCAAGTCTTTGAGCTAGAGTCCAAGTCAAGTTTCAAGTCTTTGAGATAGAGTCCAAGTCAAGTTTCAAGTCTTTGAGATAGAGTCCAAGTCAAGTCTCAAGTCTCTGAGCTAGAGTCTGAGTCAAGTCGCAAGTCTTTGAGCTAGAGTCTGAGTCAAGTCTCAAGTCTTTGAGCTAGAGTCCGAGTCAAGTCTCAAGTCTTTGAGCTAGAGTCCAAGTCAAGTCTCAAGTCTTTGAGCTAGAGTCCAAGTCAAGTCTCAAGTATCTTAGCTAGAGTCCAAATCATGTCTCAAGTCTTTGAGCTAGAGTCCAAGTCTCAAGTCTCTCGTGGATATTACGAATGTTGTATCACCTCCTGCGTTCAATCCAGGTAGGTTATAAAAGTGCATAGCTGTAGGCTAAGGAATACTGTAACGGTAACCCGTCTTTCATTTACAGAGCACAACCATGTAATGTGAAATGCAAAATTGACGGCTTATTAAATACTGTAAGTCAACACACTCCCCAGACTCTTAAACCCAGTGTAACGTTAACTAAGTAAAACTGTGATGTTGCATAATCAACAATAAACCTGTCTGTTTTTAACTTACAGAGCACAACCATGTACCCTAATGTACAATGTGTCTACAATTAACGACAGCTTATAAGCTATGGAAGTCAACAAACCCTGTTGACTATCAAACCCAGTGTAAAGTTAATAAAACAAATAGCTGTGTAAACAGAGACATGATCAAAAACATATGTCTGTAGATCGCAGAATGTCCAGGGCAAAGAGCCTGGCTTTGGTTAAATGGTAACAGGGAAGAGTCTTTCTTTGTGTCAGTCTGTGCCTTGCAGAAGCTGGAAAAATCTACTTTATTCTCCACTGGTGTTTTGATGGCAATAAATTAGATTTGTTGGGGGTTGTTATTCAGTGGCACACATGTAAATTACATACTGAAGACAGAGGCTGGTCAGTAGTCAAACCTTAGTGTCTTGACCCTTGCATTGCTGTAATCAAACTATCTTTCTTCCCAGTGAACAGTATTGACTGTGAGACAATGACCATGAATGAGAAGACCCAGGAGGATCTAGGTCAAAGTGGGCCCAAACCCATCCTGCCTTACAGCTCCATGTTCATCTTTGGACAGACCAATCCGTGAGTCACCTCAACCTCCTTATTTCCCTTCTTCACCTCACTGTGGGACCTCCCACCTGCAATTGAAGTTAAACCATTGCAGGGCTTGGGTAATATCAGGTCTTTTATTTCATATCTATAAACTAGCACATCATCTTGTTGACCGTGTACTTGCTAGTTCCAGCAAACCTGTGTGTTTGTTGTTACTATGATTCCACCTCCCCTCTCTGCTCTAGAAGTAGTTGCAGTAAAGTACACTTCCTCAAGAGACCAGTGCCTCTTACTGCCAGTGTCTGTCAGCTGTTTACTCACGCACAGTAGACAGTGGTAGCTGGTTTATATTTCGGACATGAGCAGGTTATTTTAGGGTAAGGTTCTCCACTTACCTGTGTGCTGATGAGATGAACTCTTTGAGGTCAGAGTATGTTTGGTTGCAGCACACAGTATAAACCGTTTTTGCCCACAGTATCTAGTTGTATCTACATAGATAGGTTTCACACACATACGTTTGATTCATACTGTATTCTGGATAGCATTTAAATGACTGTTTTCCTTCCTAAAATCCTTTAATGTTTGTATATTGCATATGTGCGGGTATTTTTCACAGTTATCGGGCATGATATACTACAAAGATCGCTGGCCTGTGGTTATAAGGCATTTGCTCTACCAAGGAGCCCCCAAATTTCTCTTTGTTGAGCATATTCCCTGATGAAGGTCTAGTAACTGAGAGCCTGGTTTTAATTTGATCCTTGCCTCAAGCCCATGTGTGCTTTTAGCAATTAATAGTGAAAAGATAACCCCATCTTAAGTGTTTCTCTCCCTTCACTCTGTCTGTCTCTAACTGTCTCTGCTCAGGGTGAGGCGGTTATGTCACTACGTCGTGACACTGCGTTATTTTGAGATGTCCATCCTGGTAGTCATTGCTATGAGCAGTATAGCTCTGGCAGCAGAAGATCCTGTCTGGACGAATGCCCCTCGCAACAATGTGAGACACATAGTATATATGATCTTTTCACATAAACTCATGCACACAAATAATACATATTCACTAAATTCACATGTACAAAACTGTTTTAAAAAGGTTTTTTATCCTGAATTATTTTCCGCAGATTCATTAAGTAAATTAATCTGTTAAGTAATGAGATGACAAAAAACACTATATTACATCTTCCAGTGAATCATTGACTGCAGTGTTCACTGATAACACATCAACAGGCAGTGCCTCAAACAAAGAAGACAAACATACAGACTGATATTACATACATGGTCTTACACACACAGCATCATTTTCCATGAGCCCAGAGAAAATGTTTCTGAATTTCTCTGTCGTGTGTTTCAGAACTGATTGAGTCTCTCTTTTGCAGGTGCTCAAATATCTGGACTACGCCTTCACTGGTGTTTTCACTTTTGAAATGGTGATCAAGGTAAGTATTTTGATAAAAATACAGTTAAACACAAGTAACCTCATGACTTCATAGTCTCTGATAACTATGTATTTGATTGTAATTTATCAGAATTGAGTTGCTGACTAGACTATGTTCTGCTTTGTGATGAATGTAGACATTAGGGCAATCAGTGTCAGGATCAGTCAGTGTTTGATTTGATTTGATTTATTAGACAGTAACAAAAATAAATGCATTACAACAAGATGCCATCCCAGTGACATTATACATTTATCAGAACTGTCGAGGAAAGGACAAGAAAGTTACAAACTTATTTCCACTGTGGTCCTCGTTGTAGTCTGATAAGATGGCAAGCTACCGATGAGTAAAAGAACCTTGTACAATCAACCCTTACAAAATACAACCAAAATTAAAAAAAACAAACAAGCAAACAAACAACAAAAAAACCTTACACATCCCAATACAACAGCTTAAATATTTAACACAAGTTTTAACTTCAATCTGGGGACCACCCACACATATTCTGAGCTCTGATGTCCTACTCAAACTTATTTTTGAACCAAATAAAATTCAGTTTTCCCTAAATGCAAAGACAGTTTATTCTCCATCAGCTATTCGCTTATGTTCTTTAACCCATCACTTAAATTGTTCTCAATAACCGTCTTATCCTTATGGGAGAACAACAAGGCTGAATCGTCTGCATAGAGAAAAAGAAAATATATACAAAAGAAAGAACAATGGACCCAGGACACTACCCTGCAGCACACCACATGTTATTTCTCTAGCCTCAGACAGAGTGCTGTTAGTATCAACTCTCAGTCAAGTATGATCAAATCCATTCACATGCCGTACTGTTAAAACCTAGGGCTTTTAGTTTAATTAGCAGGATCTGATGGTCCACGGTGTCAAATGCTTTCTGGAGGTCTAACAATACCATGCCACAGAGTTTACTCAGGTTGATCTCTCTTCTTAAAAAGTCTGTCAGATAAAATAAACACGTATTCGTAGAATAAGACAATCTGAAACCAGATTACAATTCATAAAACAAATCGGTGTCAGGACAGGGCTGTATTACTGTTCCTTTTGTTAATAATCCTGTATTTTCATATAAATCAATGTCTTTTACTGTCTTTCACTGATTAATCTAACACAATGATAATTAAACCCCTTTCTTAATCAAAAGTAACAATTTATAAAGTTAAATTCAAATATAAATGTTATAGGATAATCAATAATCATCATAGATTTAAAATAATAATCTCTCTTACTACAGGCCTAATACATAGTTATATATTAAAATTAAATTAATGTGGAATAAATAAAATGTTATCAAATATTAAAGCATAAAGTAAAATTAAATAAAGAAAAAGACATAACAGGTGGTGTCTTTGGTTTAGATGGTGGACCTTGGCCTGCTGCTACATCCCGGTGCCTACTTCAGAGACCTGTGGAATATTCTGGACTTCATAGTGGTCAGTGGGGCGCTGGTGGCTTTTGCATTTTCGTAAGTTCAATAACTCCCATCTTTTTGTCATATAATAAGATTTCTTCAATTTGTAAATAGTTCACCCTGATCATCAGATCAGATTAGATCTGGTGATTGGTGTCTATATCTGGTGTGTCACTATAAATACCCAACTTCAATTAAACATGTGTAATGTGGACTGTGGGGGGGGAGAAACCCGTCTTGCAGCATCTAGTCCATGTCCATCTTCATTAGAAGAAAAGGGAACAGTATCTTCAAAACGTACACTGGATTAAATTCCTTTCCGGTGTTCATAGAGGTAGAATTAATACATAATCATCAATATGGTGTTTTATGTGGCATTCTTTTATATGACAGTTATATTGTTACATTATATTATATTTCTGTAATTCAGCTATCTTTTACAGTTATTTCTAACATTGTTAACACTTCTATTAGTATGTATATCTTTGATATTTTATTCTTTGATTTAACAATGCCATTTCATGTTCTTTCAAATGTGTATGAATGTGATGAAATTCTTTTGGAATGATTTGATGAAGGCTATTATACAAACTGTAAGCTATTAACTCAATAGTTTTGCCTTTACTGCTGGTCATAGCTTCTTCTCCTAATCTAAGTCTGCTAATTACTTTAATAATTTGTTGTTAATAATTTTAAATAGATGTGATGATGTGAACATCAGCGCAACAAGAAAATTTCAGCAAATCACTAATCTTCTAACTGAAGCAGATGGGAGGTGAAACTAAAATCCTGAACAAATCTTGGAAGAGTATGAAGTGTGTGTGTGTGTGTGTTGCGATGTTGTGCAGTGTGCTTATTGACATTATCCTTTCCCTGTTTCTGTGCCGGGATCATTTTGAAGGAGCTTCATGGGGTAATACCTCCTCTCCCTCTCACATCTTGCCTGTCTGTGTCATTATCTGTGTGTGTGTGTATGTATGTGAAAGAAAAAACATACATGGCTTGCACTGCAAAAACAAGTCGTTTCCTCACATATTCAGTCTTAATTCTTGAAACAGGTTTTCTTTAAAGGCATGTAAGGATGAGGAATGCAATTCTATTTTCTTCAATGATACTATTGTTTGTTTCAGTAAAAGTATGAATTAAAATTCATTAAAAGGAAAATAATACACTAACATTTCTTTCAAGCTTAGTTGTTTAGTGAATTTTAGTAGTTATTTTGTGTAGTTAACATCATCATTACAATAATTTAAACAAAACAAATATCCTTTCTGGGCTCAAAATATAATGCTTGCAAAAAATTCAAAATGCCAACATTTTGAACTGAAACACAAGTGTAATGTCATGCTAGTGATAGACCGATATCTGGCATTTTCAGATAATCTGCTACGGCCAATACCTGCACTCACAATGCCGATAAACAAAAGTATCTGGGGACACATCTGCAGCAGCCTTGTCAGTGAGGTGCTGTGTAATAATGTTAGTGCTCCCCCTTCTATAACAACACGTTTCTGGCTAAAATAACATTTAAATTAGATTGTACTCTGCATGGAATAATGGAATTATACATGAGTTTTCATTGTTTTGATATCGGCGACCCTGCTCTCTAATTATCAACATAGGAAAACCCCATATCGGTCGACCACTACCATATACTTCATTGGTTTCCTACATTGAACAATGCCATTGACGCTTCCAGTTTAAAGGGTACAGTTGGTGGAAAATCACTGCATCTTCACTAAATTTCTTTATGCATCATTGTTGATGATTGGTTCTAAATGGTGCTTACAGAAGGAGCCAAATAGCAAAATTGTATTTCCATCAGCTATTGAGGTGTATTTTTCCTTTGTAAGGCTATAAAGACCTGCAGTATAAGAAGGGATATTGCTTGTGAGGATGGGCATTTTTTTGCATTGTGCACTGTTGTGCCTGGGACACACTCATATCTCGTCGTCCATCTAAGATCTTCTTTACTTGACCATCATGTGCTTACCTAAAGGTCTTCCTCCATGCTCTCCTCTGCTAAAGGGGGGCATGTCATCTGCGTGTTCATCTTCCTTGATGGACCCTCTGAAAGGGCGTTGTTTTCATCAGCACTTTGCCTTGCCACACCTCTGCTTGGGCTGGAATGATACCATCAATTTCACATTCTCTATTATTAATTCACCAAAGGTACATTAATGTAACAAGCAAGCTGCTAATGGAGGGCATATGTTTCAGGGAATCATCTCTGTGATTTTAGCATACACATTAAATAGACTGCATGATGTGATCACGTTTTTAATGACTGCCCTATGAACATACTGTTACATCATTTCCAGTAACATGCAGTTTGTGAGCTCAGTTTGTGAGCTCACACCTGAGCTGAATAGCATTTGTGAATACTTTTTCATATCTGAAACTCATATACAGTACTTTTCAGTGACTGACAATCTGTATACTATGGAGACCCAATGTTCAGTATTAAAGAATTAATAAAACCTTTTGAAATAATACTTACTAACTTACTATCTACAGTGCTAACCTTCCAAGGTCAATAGATATATCATAATATAATAATTCATATAGAAAAAACATACTACATTAGTTTGGATGTCTTTGTTGTCTTATCATACTTATCATAATACTAGCTTTACCCTGCCATCTCCCACAGAAAACACGATGTAATTGGCTTTTGGTTCATTCAGACCAAAGCAACAGTCAAGCACACACTCTCTGTATTCACTCCACAAAGATTATATATTTGTACTAATCAACAGTATAATGAAAAGCTGTTTTGAAATGAAAACAGACTTTCAAAGAGGCATTTCAAAGAGTGGCATTAAATTAAAGAGGTGGTATTATGCTCATTTTCAGGTTCAAAATCTTATTTAGTTTAGGTTTACATGGTTTAATTTTCAAAAAACACCATATTTTTCTCATACTGCACATTGCTGCAGCTCCTCTTTTCACCCCTGTGTTGAATGCTTCATTTTAGCTATGGAGTGATACATCTTGCCTCTACATGATCTTTGTTGGGAGTTGCACATGCGCAGTTCCTAGTTAAGGACTACTAGCCAGTCAGAAGCAGAGAAGGGCGGGTCAGTGAAAAGCCGGTAAGCATGGCTTCGGTTCAGCTGTACATGTTCCCCTTACCAGCTTAGCAACATGGACTGGAGTATTTATTTCCTGATGTTTGATTTATTCATTTTATATTGAATTTAGGTCTCCATAGTTTTGATTTTACATTGCTCTTACTTATTAGGTCCCATATATCTGATGGTTTAGCAGATTAAATCAAACTCAGAATATTTGCAAAGGCTTTTTAGCTCCAGATCATTCCCACTGTGGCAGTTGCAGATAAAAAATAATATGATAGACAACTGTAATTCACTCACCATGCATGTCTCAAGAGCTTGTTCTGCTTGCAATCCATTTGATTGACTGCCTGTGGCAAAGACACTGAACCATAGCATTCCCATCAAAGCCGAATCTGTGAATCTGTCATCTCACCTACTGGAATCATTCCACAAATGTTGAGGCCAGTCTGCGGCTTTTTGGTGCATTTCATGTTTGATTTTTAAACTGCAATACTGCCTTTTAATGTCAGCTTCAGATGCTAGTGATAAGCTGGTTTATAGGGCTGGTATGATATTTCTATCTGTTTTAATATAATTATTAGTGTTAATACTTGCAGGAGACCTGTTTTGTTGGGATTGCCTCCCTTTTTATTTGATGTTTTGGTTGAGACTTAGAAGATGTAGCAGCGTGCAATTACAGAACAAAAGCTGAGCTTGTCATAATCAGCCACAGCCTTGATTAGTGTGTTACTTCACTGAATCTCCAAAAATAACAGGCACATTCAGCATCCAATCACACCTGCTATTTTCTCTGCATGTGGCCTGATACAGTATACTGTAGCTGAAACCATTGTGGAGTCATTTTTTTACTGGGATTATTCACCCAGTTGTCTGCTACCAACCAAAATATATATAACTGTAGATTTATTTTTATTATAGAAATTATTTTGTTGTCATTTGATGCAAACGTATGCTTTACTTTGTTTGTGTGTGAAGCATCCATAAATGTGATGTACCTTGTTTTACCACTGTTTTCCCCCAAGTAGATCGCAACAAGGTGTGACCAGGTGGGGAACCTCCCTATGCCACCCTGACCCCACCCCCCCTTACCCTTACCCTTCTCCTCCAAATCCAACCCTCTCTAACTACCATTCTTCTTATGCTTAAACTTAGATTCATGTATAAACCAATTAAATCCATAATGCCTTTTTAGCACAACAGTAACCATTGTCTGACAGCTTTCAATTGAAACCTTGCTCTGGTACCAAAACCCCTGATAGTGTCAGCAGTTACATTCCAAAGTGTTTGATTAGCACCCAATAAATTAGGGTTCTGAGGTACATTAAATGCTGCTGCAGTAATAGCATGTAAAGCCTTCAGTTCCACAGTACACACACAGCCAGTATTTATCCAAATGGGGAGCAAGCAGCATGTACAAGGTTCATATACAAGGTTATTAGGGTGATGATTATTTACTCAAAATGGGTTATAAAAACAGATAAGCATACAAGCATCAATAAAGCATCAGTAAAGTAAGAGACCTATAAGTAACGAAATATACTAGTAAGAGCAGCAATATTTGCTAGTAAGAACTATTAGCGCACATCGCATCAATGGGATAAATAACTAGAAGAAGAAATAAGGGTTAAGAAATAGTGCAAACAAGACAAGATAATTGTATGGAGATAGAAGAAGAGCACAGGAAGTGCATGTTAGAGGTTGGGGTTTAGATAGGTTGACCAGACGTCCCGAAAAATGCGAGACAGTCCCAAATTACGAGCAGTTGTCCCGACCCCTTTCGGGTTTGTCCTGAAAATTAGACCTAGCATGAGTTTTGATTAGAGCCTAATTAAACATTAAATACTGATCGTTGTGTAGTTCTCTTGCTCCAGCAGGGTTGCAGGTTATCTTGTGTCAGCAGCGTTGTTAACAGCCACAAAGTAACACTCGTCGTGCTCTTTTCCCCTGTTTGCTTTCTTGTGGTTAGTGCAAGTTACAGTCGCGAGGAGAGGGAAAGTGAAGCTTCTGGCAGGCATGGAGAAAGTGTTCTCGTCGGAGATGAGTTTTCAACAGTTTCTTGAAGTTAGAGATAGACGCCTCTGCACTGATGGCATGTGGTAGCTTGTTCCACCATCGTGGTGTTAAAGATGAGAATAGGGACAGAGATTGCTTTGTGTGTAGGGCTGGCAGAGCCAGGCGGTGTTCGTTGGAGGAGCACAGTGGCCCAGAAGGAACGTAAGCTCGTATTATAGAGTTTAGGTAGATGGGTGCAGACCCAGTAGTCACTCTGTATGCAATTATTGACTTGAATTTCATTCAGGAGGCCACGGGGAGCCAGTGGAGGTTGCAGAGTAGTGGATTGACATGTTTTCCATTTACTGAGCCAGGTCTGTTTACAAACACCAGATTTCTTTTTGCCACGTACACAGAACGGACAGCTAGCGGACTGTGAAGAGATATTTGCTGGATTTGACAAAAAGACACGTATTGAATTTAAATTGCTTGCCCAACCTTTAATCTACGCAGTACACTTATACATAAGACGTTACGTGTAGTGGACAGAAGGACATCCTTCAGCCAAGTTCAGCCATGTGTATCCATGTTTGTACATTAATCAACATTCAAACAAATAGTTTACCAGAGTTAGGAGAAATGCTAGTTTTCATGCCTGTTGTTGTTAAGCATACTAGCATAATAAAAATAATACAATGTGTGCAATAGTTAAAAACATACTACATTGTGGTAAAAAGCATAATACAGTAAGTAACAGTAAGCGGACAAAATCCAGTAGCAGATGATACAGGTACAGTTAGTAGTACACTTAAAACAATAATATGATGAGGAGTCTCTAATTGATTGTGTTTCTGAATCTCACTGACGTGATGCTGAAACGACAGCCTGGCTAAATGCCGTTTTTTTCTTAGTGGGACTGTGCTATCCTCTGGTAGCTCTGTGTGTGGTAGATTTGAAGTTGATGAAACCAGACAGAGGAAGGGAAGTTAAATTATGCATATCTATAAACTAAGCAGAGATTATGTATTTAATGAGGTTTTCCAACCTAAGCAGATTCCATTTTTTAAATAAATATGGCAATGATGAAAGCTGAATGGATTCTTGTTAGAGTGAAGTTTTAAGGGCTTGTTTGTATATGGGGATAAGGACGTGCCCAAATTGTTGAATTTTCAAGTTTAGTTACGTTCCATCTTCATTGCATTCCATGACTGTGAAGATCAATCTGGTGTTTCTGCCACTTTGGTCAAAAAAAAAAAAACATTGGTGCCATAGATATGGATTTTGTGTTTTTAGAGTAGACATAAAACAAAAAAATATTTTTAAGAATAGGTTCAGGTTCTTTATCTTAATCAATAGAGCATTCACATATCATATCCACATTAGTAGTCTCTATAATCATTCTTCATCTCCATACTGTCACTGATCCCTTCTTATGTAACTCCAGTCTAAGAGATAGGGAACAAAATCCAGCCCTCAGTCTGTGCATTCTAAATTTCAGCTGACACTTCTTTGAGGGCTTCTACAGTCTGTGTTAGACCCGTCATGTTGAGTATCTTACAAAGTTAGAGAACTTTATTACAAATGTACTATCCTTGCTGACACAAAGCTGAGGACACTCACTGACTAGTCAGTCGAACTTGGTCAGAATGCATTTTTGCACAGAATGAAGATTATGGACTCCCTGATCTGGCACATCCCACTACCTTCAATACTTTTGTCTGTATCCTGCATCTTGGACTCATGGTAGCAGTGTCATCTGACGGTTGTCAAATGCGGTGTGGCTGATGTGCGTACACTCATGTTGCATTTGCATTTTTTCTCCACACCCACATGTTATTTTGCATTCAATCCGAACACATCTTTCCAGTGTTGTGGCTCTATGAAAGTAATGCTGATAGTTAGCTGACTATTTCAACATAAATATAGCATATGAGGATTGTTTGATGATATCTGAATCTGAACCCATGCTTTAAATTATTTTGGAATGCAGCCAGCTTGCTGAGTGTATGTAATCCATGCTGTCTGGGATAAGGAGAGATAGAGAGACAGTCTGTAATGGAGGTAAAAACTAGAGTTGGAAGAGGGCTTTTGTTGACAGAGCCCAGCTCTCTGTCCTCATTCCAGGAAAATGATGAACAGCCAAATCTGAGCCAGATGTCCTCATTTTCATTGCAACCTTCACATCCCCCTAAGAGTCTGATAGACTTTTGTCACATTTTAGCCTCTTTAACGAGTCAAATGTCACTTTCTGTCATGCTTCCTCACTATATATACAGTATCTGGGGTTTGAGGGGTGTTCTTTGAAAGCTATCAGAATATCTTATGCAATTGTTCTCTTAACCCTCATTATGGTGTAAGTGTCTGGTCTAAAAACTAGGGGTGTGACGAGACAAGATTTGAACATAATTTTTATAGATTTATTTCAGTGCTAAATTATATAAAACATTTAATTTCCTACATTTTGCTTGATTTTGCTACACCAATTTCTGAATTTATGGTGGAAATGTTTTTATTTATATAAAGAGAAAGACAAAATTCAGGTAACAGGTAACAATTTAAAATATAAAACTCTCACAGAATCTAAGTCAGTGCAGCTCTCAGACATTCTGGGTTGCTTTCAGATGTGTTTCTCCTGTAGGTCACCTTTTCTCATGTCATATCATCCCTGCGGAGTCTTCTTTCCTCTTGTGTTTTTTCTATTCTATTTAAATGTGCATGTGGCACCTTTTCACCTCAATGATGAATTAATTTATTTTAATTCAGTTATAAAGTCCTGGGCTTTAATAGTTCCTATTAAATAGCTCAGCAGGTTTTCTGGCCATGTTCAAAACGTTCTGCACATTCAAAGTCTCTCACACGTATCTGTGTTCTCTGACATGTCGAGAAATAAATTGTAATTTTATGTGAAAAACATAATTTAATGAGAATTTCTAAAGTCTACCTGTCCTACTCTCTGTGCATTACACTTTTGTCCTGCTGATATGGTAGTATCCCCTCCAGACGGTCTTGACAGACACAGAACCCTGTTTAGGACTCTATGTTAGGATGGGACAACAAGGTGGAAACAGAAACTAACTGAAAACACTTGCGGCTCACAAGGTTGCGAGTCACGTTTTAGATGTTTGTATTGCAAAAACTCTACCAGCTACATCACCGTTTAGTCACCAAGTTGCTACGATTCACAGTGTCAGAGGGGAGGTCACTTGATTATCATGTGTGACGAGATTGAAACGTGACAAAAAATCTCGTCACACCCCTACAAAAGCCCTCCAGCTATGTGAACGCATGCTAGACTAATGTGCATCAGAGCATGGAAGATGTTGCATGTGGTGTTGATTGGAGTAAAGTGACCTCATAAGAGCACATGGAAAGTCAAAAGCTACATCATTATAATACATGGAAGCCATGCTGTTAGTCTCTAATTGCAGTGGTTCTTAAAGTGGAATCTTTAAGGGCTGTCTAGAGAGCCTGTGGCAACATTTGGAACTGTTCAGAATATACAATTTAACATATGCATTAAAAAGTAAAATACCACTATTATCGTCAAGAAAGATTAACAGACCTTCATTAAAGTTTAGATCAAGCACAATGAACTATGGATGAATCCGCTCCTGCTGCTGGATCTGAGGGCCACCAATAAGTAAGCACGTCCTAAGATCATAAGATTTCCCAGAGAGGCTGAGCAGTTTAATACCCAATAACTGGAGCACACCCATCCCACTACCCCCGGTTTGCCACCTCCACCCGACATTGAAGAGGTCAAGACAGCCCAACAATATCCAGAGCCTGCATCTGAAGACCAATCTCATCCACACCCAGCTCTTACAGCTGAAGAGATTCTTGATTACCCCAGAGACCTCTGCCAAGGATATGGGTAAGGCTTCTGCTAAGTCTTCCCAAGCTGCCCCCACCTCAGAGGACATATTGGTTGGGTTCAGGAGTCCCACAGAATGCTCTCTCCACTTCCCGACAATATCTACACTCTGGGTCAGCAGTTCTCCTGCCCTAGTGAACACTGGCTGGCTCCATCAGACGTGACCTCCAGCATGCACTGAGGCAGTGTGCAGCTGAGTGTGAAGCTGGTGAATGAGATTCAACATCTCCCAGTCTGAGGCCTGAAAAAAATGGTGTTGCTCTGGATTGGGAATGCGTTAAGTGAAGGAGTTCAAGTATCTGTTATCAAACAGGTCTCCGTCCTTCTTGGAGGCTGAGTTCGGTCCTGGTCTGTGTTTATTGGGAGGCTGCTGACCTCAGTTCCGGTTCTGGAGCTCATTCTTGCGCTGTTCCCCAGGAGCATTTCCTGCTGGATCCCCATCCCGCAACTGGAAACCTCCATCTACCTGCGTACAAACACAAACACTCTCCTTGTACCCCGAGCTACGAGCTCTGAGTCTGGGTAATATCAGTTAATAGGACTGATAACTAGCTAATGGCAGCTAGAGTTGTGGAGCAGTGTGCGCTGTTAACAGAAATATGTCATATGAAATAACTAAAACTGTTCTAACTTTTACAGGATATTCTTTGTTCTTGTCAAATTACATTACTCATAGTAAGACACTGATTGAAAGATGTCATAAGAATGTTGTAGAGAGAATACTGGTACTAATACCAGGTACAAAACCACTCCTGACAAATAAGCTCTTGCTATTGCTTTCAGTAATCTCCAGGATAGACAGTGTGCTCAAGTGTTAAAATGCCCTGGTGAAAATCAATCTTAGACACATACGGTAGGATATGGAGCTATTCTTACATGTTGCACTGTTGTAAGATGATCAGTTTGTAGCAAACTCTCTGTTGAAGACACAAAGTCAATGGTGTATTGTGCAAAAGAAAAGAAAGAAATTCAAACTGTATAGAACAGAGTAACTCACAGAGGTTTAATCAAATATCTCAACTCAGACAATGACTGATAAGATCCATTTATTCTTTGTGTGTTGTTGTAGGTGGCAAATTAGTCGCAGATATTTATCACTATGATCTTAATCACTGAAATGCCCAAGACATCTTGTTGATTAAGATCCCCGATGCACAGTCTTAAGTGTGGCCATATTTGCATGGAAAATAATGCGCTGAAATGGAGTCTTCTTTTAACAGAACAACAAAGGAAGTCTTTCTGTGAATTCATTGCATGTAAACCAGGGTTACATGATACAGTTGAATGGTTAGGAGATGCATGTCCCTGTGCAAGGTTGTCTGTATTGTGGAGTGTGTACTGCTAAGGAATAACTCCAACTTACCTCAAATTTGTGTCATACAAATGTTTTCTGTGTTGATGTGTGAGTATTCTGCTGGATATTCTGCCAACGTTTGTTTACTTGAAGTCAGTTTAAGTGATAAATAACAGAGGGAAGACAGTTGGTAAGAAAAGAATAAATAGCTAAAATGTCACTGCATAATAGCTTTGGCTGTTCTAAAAGTAAAAGGAATAGTTCTTGAAAAAAGGTTTATTTCTGTTAGATGAGAAGATCGATATCAGTCTGGCAACTACTGCATGTGTTAAATATGGTGCTGGAGTCAGAACATGGTTAACCTAGCTTAGCATAAAGACGGGAAGACAACGGCATGGGGAGAGATTATTACCCTCCTTTGGGTGGGTTATTAACATGATTGTAAATTCAGTCCTCTGGGGTGATCACAGCGCGAGCTGTGGTGCCTGCTCTGGTTGATCTGACTGGGCGGATCATCTCAAGGTCCGACGCTCACCTTCCTTATCCAATGACTGCATTTCTGTCATAGGTCATTAGTGTTTCAGCTGGAAAGCTGGAAAGAAAAAAACACTTATTGTCGAATAGTTCCCCACCACTATCAATAGTATTTTTGCTTAAAAAACTGTTATTAAAATATTTTGAATTGTGCAACATCAATTTTCATCATTAGTATTTAGCAAAAGTTTAGATTCTGTCCAAGAGACACATTTACTCATAAAAGTGAGTACACCTCTCAACACTGAAGAAATGACACTTTGCTACAATGTAAAATAGTGAGTGTAAATTTGCTGTCCCCCCAAAATAACACATCACACAGCCGTTAATGTCTAAACTGCTGGCAACAAAAGTGAGTACACCCGTTAGTGAAAATGTCCAAATTGGGCCCAAAGCTCCCCACTGCCGGCAGCACTCATACAGCCCCAAACTATGACAATCTCACCACCATGCTTGACTGTAGGCAAGACACACTTGTCTTTGTACTCCTCACTTGGCTGCCGTCGCACACGCTTGGCACCATCTGAACCAAATAATTTTATCCTGGTCTCATCAGACCATAGGACAGGGTTCCAGTAATCCTTGCCCTTAGTCTCCTTATCTTCAGCAAACTGTTTGCAGGATTCCTTGTGCATCATCTTTAAAAGAGGCTTCCTTCTGCGACGACAGCCAGGCAGATCAATTTATTGCAATGTGTAGTGTATGGTCTGACACTGACAGGCTGACCCTCACCCCTTTCAGCCTCTGCAGCAATGCTGGCAGCACTCATACAGTACATGTATTTCCCAAAGACAACCTCTAGATGTGACGCTGAGTACATGCACTCAACTTCTGTGGTCGACCATGTCGAGGCCTGTTCTGAGTGGAACTTGTCCTGTTCAACTACTGTATGGTCTTGGCCAACGTGCTGCAGCTCAGTTTCAGGGTCCCGGCAATTTTCTTATAGCCTAGGCCATCTTTATGGAGAGCAACCATTCTTTCTTTCAGATATCAGAGAGTTCTTTGCGATGACGTGCCATGTTGAACTTCCATTTCCCAGTATGAGGGAGAGTGAGAGCGATAACACCAAATCTAACACACCTGCTCCCCATTCACACCTGAGGCCTTGTAACACTAACGAGTCACATGACACCGAGGAGGGAAAATGGCTAATTGGGCCCAATTTGGACATTTTCACTTGGGTGTACTCTATTTTATTACTAGTGGTTTAGAAATTAATAGCTGATGTGTTATTTTGAGGGGACAGCAAATTTACACTGTTATACAAGCTGTACATTCAATACTTTACATTGTAGCAAAGTGTCATTTCTTCATTGTTGTCACATTAAAATATATAATCAAATATGTGAGGGGTGTACTCACTTTTTGTGAGATACTGTAGTAACACCAGTAGTCTGCCACTGGAGTAAACATCCAGCTTTACTTACAAACGAGTGCATTGTGGTGAGAAATGATTTATTCCTCAAATTTAGCTAAAGATTTGAGAAATTTTGGTATTGATAATAACCACTGTAAGCCCTCCGTGTTATATTGAGACCATGCTATTGTTGCTAGCAATTGAAGTTGAGCCTACTCTACAGGAATTGTAAGAATGTAAGGTTCAGCATTTGAATACCACATATTCACTGCAATCTAGAAAGGCTGTCTGAATTTGCTGTTAATTGAAGTGCTTATCTTTTTAATAAGTAATAAAAAATAAAGACCTTGTACCTGAATGTTGCTGCCGTGCATTCAAGGCTAAGTAAGAATAGAATCTGAGATAGAGACATAGTTTGCGGTCAGCTCTGTGAAACACAACGTTGTGTACCTAGCTGGTACTGCAACATTTCAAGCCTAAGTCAACTTTAAGAGACTATCCTCTGTTATTGTCCTGCATCTCAGTGTCGGTTTACCTTTACTGGCCCCAATGTGTTACGCCCACTACAGCTAATAGAGGGTGCGGTAGTTATCCCTCTTCCACAGGAAGCTACCCCCATAGTGTAGGCCACCACATTGTTAAGTTAGGCTATGGTCTATGGTTAAGCTAGTGTACTGCCCGAGTTACACTACCACATGTCTGCCAACGCAACACCATAGCCAGCCACATTCTAGACACTACAATGGAAAACCCTGTGTAAAAATAGTTTATTTCTTGCATCAGAACGTCTTTCCCAACCACAGTCATTCATTTAAGGTTCACACCCTCAATGTAGGTAAGCGAAGCCAGAAGAAATTGCCTGACATCTTCTGCAACGCAACAACACAACAATCCCCTTTACTTTTCCAGCAGTTGGGGACACACAGGCGCTTTAGCTGCTCCCTTTTTTGCTGATGAACTGTAACCTGTGTAAGGGCAGAAAATTGTTTTCTTCTTCACTGCGCAACTTCACTGTTCACCTTTTCCTCTTCACTGTTTTGTGAAGCTCTATTATCACCATTCAGCACACTGATGTGTCAGTATCCATAGCGGCAAGTCCACCAGCAAGAAAATATAGAAGATATACAGTATCCGTCATTCTACGCACCATGAGTATTTAAACCGAGCAAGATTTGTCTAAGTAAGCTAATTGCACATTAGACGCATAGCATTGGAGGCAAGGCAATATCAAATATTCTACACTGATATCCATCACAAGCAGCTCAGCTTTAACCTCCCTTTTTGGGAGGATAAAGCTGGTCAATGATCTGTTTCGTTGATTTGAAAAAAAAATACAGAACATAATTGGGAAAACAATAATAGATGCGTTAGAAGGCTTTTTTTCACTTTAGACAGAGGCAGGCAAGCTGGGTCACTTCCAGTTTTTATGCTAATGTAGGCTAACCATGTCCTGACTCCAGCTCTGTACTACATGAGATTGACTCCAATCTTCTCATCTCACTCTTTGAAAGAAAGTAAAGAAGAGTATTTCCCAAAAAGTTACTTTAAATATAAAATATTCCTACATTGTGCCCCCTTGTCATACTTAACATTTTCTGCCATGTATGAGTCCATGTCTAAGGACATTAGAGTAATGACAGCTACATTTACCATAGGAAGATAGTCACCAGGCTACCTTGGTTGTGAAGATTCACTTCTTCCTGCTCCATCTTCGATCCTGTTAAGGGACACTGGTTGACTTGTACCACAGAGCCTGGTGGAAGAGCATAAGCCCCCGTTTCTCCTCACACATGGCCTTTAAATGTCTGCCCAGCCTAACACTAGTATGATTGCATCATGCATGTCCCAGGATTCTGTATCCGTTGATATCCAGAAAGCTTATTGTTGTATGCCTCTTTCAAAAAGATGATCTAAACACACCTGATTCTCACCATGCCACATTTCAAAAGTAGTCTGACAAAAATAATTTTTTGAAAAACATTTATTTTTTAGGTTTAGGCTTTTTATTATTAAAATAAGTAATATGGAAAAAAGATCTCATAAACTACATGTTGTATGTAGATAATTCTGTGTTTGCTCTAATTGTGTTTGCTTTCCACAGGGGGACCAAAGGCAAAGACATCAGCACTATCAAGTCACTGAGGGTTCTCCGAGTGCTCAGGCCTCTCAAGACCATCAAGCGTCTGCCAAAACTCAAGGTTCTGCCCCAGTGTTTTGGTTTATTTTGATTAATTTTGCCACGTTAGCAGAGCACATCTGTGGGTAAGGCAGGAAACATTTCTGCCACAGGAGCTCTATTTTAAATACAGTATGACAGTGCTTAATTATGATAGCACCAAGTAAAACTTGTGAGCAAATGTTCCGTATTTTTATAGCACCTTTCTAGTCTTTTCGACCACTCAAAGCGCTTTTTACACTACATCTGCATTCACCATTCACTCACTGAGCCTAAGCTCAAATAGAAACTAACATTCACACACATTCACACACTGGTCGAACAGTCACCAGGGGCAGTTCGGGGTCCAGTATCTTGCTCAAGATTAACGGGCAACCTGCTCTACCTCCTGAGCCACATGTTTCCTGACTCTGGAAATGTAGAAGTCCTGAATGGAGGGCAGGTTGGCACCGATGATCTTTTCTGCAGTCCTGACTGTCCGTTGTAGTCTGTCCCTGTCCTTTTTGGTGGCAGATCCAAACCAGACAGTGATGCAGGTGCAGAGGACAGACTGGATGATGGCTGTGTAGAAGTGGATCAGCAGCTCTTTAGGCAGGTTGAGCTTCCTGAGCTGGTGCAGGAAGTACATCCTCTGCTGGGCCTTCTTGATGATGGAGTCAGTGTTGGGCTCCCACTTTAGATCCTGGGATATAGGGCATCCTAGAAACCTGAAGGTTTCTACAGCAGACACTGGACTGTTGAGTATGGTGATGGGGGGGGGCTCCTCCTGAAGTCCACGGTCATCTCCACAGTTTTGAGCTTGTTAAGCTCCAGGTTGTTCTGATCGCACCAGAGAGCCAGCTGATCAACCTCCCATCTGAGGAGAAGCAGTTCATCCATTTTGTTGGCCAGAGAGCGGACATTTGCCAGGTGGATTTCTGTCAATCGATCCACCGAAGTATTACACACTGGACCTTTAATTGTGTTTGGACAACAATGGAGCTCCGTGGTGCAGAGGAATAATAAAATAATAAATAATAACAGAAATTTATCAGCCCTTGGATTCACACACAATGCTTCTTAGTAGGAGACATTCATTGTTGATTTGGGTCTTTCATGAGATTTGTTAACAGGCTGATATCATTAGCCTTATCTTTCATTCTCATTGGTGCTCTGGTCCATAAGGCGCAGCAGTAAAACTTGAAACTAAGTCAGCATGCATTAAATGAGTTCTGCCAAAACCAAATCAGCTATCAAGCACACTACATTCATGTTAGTCTGAAATGCAGAAGGTCCAAATCTGTTGTCGGAATAGTATCAAAAAAAGGCAAACTACAGATTTTAAACCAGAGGAGGGTCATTTTGTTATTATCCCTGTCTCTTTCTTTGCTGCTTATATCCTTTGCCAAGCCCCAACCCACCAAGCCCACGAGGAGAAGCCAGTTTTCCTTCGAAATCTCCTCCAACGTAGGGTTCACTCTCCATGGCAAGAGCCTTGGAAAGATCCTAGTCCCTCTCTCTCTGACTCATCTTCTCAAAGATGCTCCACCTATGCTTTGCGGCCCAGGGCAGAGCACCCCAGGTTTCAAAGGCAGTAACAACAATGTTTAACAGTAAGATGAGAGACTAGTACACCACCACTAGTACACCACTGCCGCCTCTCAAAAGTTATTCCCTGCTGTCTTTGCCAGGCATCGATACGAGCACCATAGCATTGAGTCAGAAGCTCCGGGTGGCCTAACAGAACTGCTATTATAATTGTTGCATGTCTTATTAATTACATGTTGATGCATCTTCACTGCACCAGCAGGCCAGGCCACTGATTATTCTCAATGTTCCCAGTGCCTCCAAGTTCATAGGTAATAGTTTCCAACTGTGTTCAGAAATAATTTCCCACTTTATATAAATGTTTGTGTATTTCTGTGTGTCCTCAGGCCGTGTTCGACTGTGTGGTCAACTCTTTGAAGAACGTGCTTAACATCCTCATCGTTTACATCCTCTTCATGTTCATCTTTGCTGTCATCGCAGTTCAGCTCTTCAAGGGAAAATTCTTCTACTGCACAGATGAGTCCAAGAGCCTGGAGAAGGATTGCAAGTTGGTCTAAAATCCCCCAATTCCTCATTTCTTATCTCAGAAACTTTTAAATTGTAAACCATCAAATGTTGGTGTGATCAAAACCCACTCAGCTTTATTATGCCCTCTTGTATTCCAGAGGACAGTTCCTAGATTATGACAAAGATGAGGTTGCTGCCATGCCCAGAGAGTGGAAGAAATATGAGTTCCATTATGACAACGTGCTGTGGGCCTTTCTGACCCTCTTCACTGTCTCCACTGGGGAGGGCTGGCCAACGTAAGTGCAGCTGACGGTATAGACGTGTGTAATGCTGACATAGTTGAAACTAAGCCCATCTGTGATGAATTTGACACTGGAAAAAACAGGATCATAAATGGTTATTGTGGGGAAAATTGTTTCATTGCAAATGCAAGTAGGAAAAGCACAAAGAGAAATATATGGAACGGACCTGGTGGGTTCTGAAAGTCAATTATATAGGCAACACCTGGCCAAGGTAGCAGCCATACATAAACACAACATATTAAGATGCTACATACAATCATGACAAAATTCACAAAAACAAAAAAAACACATCTATTCAAACACAATGGCCTCTCAAGAAAAACAACCACATGTCTCCTTCCCCACATTCATTATGATGCTCTTAAATTCATCATTTGATATACACGTTTCTAGTTTAAGAAGAATTATTCCATGCCCAGGGTGCATAGTCGTTTTTTGGTTTTTCTGTTTTAAAACCAAAACAGATCAATAGAAAACAAAATAACAAACATCTGTTTTTATTTTTCTGTTTTAAAACCAAAATGGAAAAACAAAGCTGTTGCGTTTTATTCTATGACCGGTGTTGTAACCCTATTTTTTTTTTTTTAAATTAACTGGCTGCTGCACACGTGTGTCGGGCTTCATCAAACCAGAGGAATTGATCCCCGACCCTCCACAGTTCACCAGGTCACTCCTGCGACCTCCTCTCCCTCGCCCTGTACACTCCAGCGCCCCGCTCCCTAACAGGTAGACCTACTGTTGGTTGTGTTGCCAGTGGATCTGGCGCACTGGACTGTCAGTGGTTGTTCCCTCTGGCTGGATGAAGGCTGACGCTCCTGATTTTATGTATAATCCATGTGTTCCTGCAGCTGGAGGCTGTCTGCAGCAACGTGCAACTTTCTAAATTTTTTCATCTCACGAAGAAAATAAAGGTCAGGTAGAAACAGTGTAGAGAGGCTGAACGCAAATAACCTTTTAATCCGTGTATGATTTGTTAATATACAGCTCGCTGATTTAACTAATTTTAACAGTTCGTGTTAACAGTTCGTGTTTACTTGCTCACAACTATCACTGAATTAATTTGATACTGAAGAAATCTCAAAAGCCGGAGGATTCTTAGGCAGCTTCTGAGGCGTTCCTGTTCTTGTCCCAGTCGCTAGTGAGTTACAAACTGAACGGTGAGCCTCATGTTTTTCTAAACCCACCTATGTTGATGTTCAAGCTCATCTTAATTACATTTAATCAGGCACTGCCATGGTCCAAGTGTATCTGCTGCAGGTTTGTCACGTGTAACACACAAAGCTACACTAATCTGACACATTAAATATCAAAATCAATATTTTTTTTCGTTTTGGTTTTAAAACGGCGAAAACAAAAACGACTTGTTTTTTGTTTTTTTTCCGATTTGGTTTTGAAACCAAATAATCAAAGAACAAACCATATACAGCTGTAGCTCACATCTCATAAGGCTTTAGTAGCCCAGTGTGGGGTTTCTGTCAAAAACACAGTATATTAACATTGTTAATTATTGAATTAATAAGTCTTCATATCTGTAATGCTGAATAATATTCTCATGCATATTGCACATTCACAAAATACTTTTAATTGTCAGTTTCTTCTTTAAGGCAAAGACAATGTTTGCTGTGTCATTTCTTTTACTGTATGTGGTTTATAATTTATGTTTTTGACCATGTCAATTTCGGTCTGCCTGTGGCACTGGTGGTTATAAAGAATTATTTTTCAGAATGTAGTATTACCACCTTGCAGAGTAACATTAAAGGCTGGATATTGTCCCACTGTCTGTTGTGATGTGCTCTGCAGTGTCTTGAAGCACTCTGTGGATGCCACCTTCGAAGACCAGGGTCCCAGTCCAGGCTACCGGATAGAGATGTCCATCTTCTATGTGGTCTACTTTGTGGTCTTCCCTTTCTTCTTTGTCAACATTTTTGTCGCTCTGATCATCATCACCTTCCAGGAGCAGGGAGACAAGGCCTTGTCTGAGTGCAGCTTAGAAAAGAATGAGGTAAATCACCACACTGTGATGAAGTTCTCACTCCTCCAGTTCTCTGTGCAGAGTTTAATGTTTGTGTTGCCATCTTTCCATCCGCCAAATTTAGCATTTTCTCTTGTAGGATTGCAGTATGAATAATTCTCGGTACAGACAAGAATTCATGTTGTCACAGGATTTTAATTTGTCTAGTGCTAAGTCTATAATCATAGCTATTCTATTAGCATATATATTGCCCAGTGTGTTGTCTGTGTATTGAAGTTTCCAAGGCTAAAATATGTTAGTCAAACAGTTGGGGTGTCCAGTCTTTCAAAGTTTCAATAACCTTTAAGTCTGTTTCTGCATCTCCCCGAGCTGCATGTTCGTTTAATACTTAAAAGTGAGCCAGAGTTTTTACTCAATAATTGCCACCAGGAACCAATATGTATGTTCACTAATTGGATAGTGAAGCCAGCTGCTCACACCAGGTTTGACAGCAGTTCCTGTCAAATAATGAAGACACTGAAGCAGATGTGTGATTTTTTTAATTTTATTTACAGAGGGCTTGTATTGACTTTGCCATTAATGCCAAACCTCTGACACGCTACATGCCTGAGAACATGCAGTCCTTCCAGTACAGGATGTGGAAGTTTGTGGTGTCAGCTCCATTTGAGTACTCCATCATGATCATGATCGCTCTCAACACTGTGGCACTCATGATGAAGGTAAGTCGTTTTGAGGTGAATATTTATAATACAATGCTTTGTGTTTAGTTTAGCTTGAAGACTGGAAATGAGGAAAGATAGCCCGGCTCTGTCCAAAGGTAACACTATGTGCCACTAGCACCCCCTGTTGGGTTCACACAGAAAGTGAAATGAAGTTTTCGCATTGCACACAATTACATACTTTGAATTCAAAGATGCAAATATACGCAAATACGCAGGGGTGATGCGTGTTGGCTGACACGAATGAGGGAAATTTTCAGGAGTTGAAAATGTTCAACTTGAGCAAAAATGTGCGAAACGCGGAGCTCTGCAGAGTGTTGTGTGGAGATGACCGGGCGGAGCAGAGGGCCAGCGGCGCTGCTCACTGACAGACAGCTGCTGAGTGCTCTGGAGGAGAGAGCTGGGGGCAGAGCCTCTGGAAGAATTAGCTTCACCGGAGTCACGCCGGATTCTGCTCTGATCTGGAGCCGTTCACTGGCAGGAGGAGAGCGCGCGTACTTCATATTTGTACAGAGACTGGAGAAAAAAGGATATTGCTTGAAGAAAAGTAAGCTAGGAGTTGGACTACCTGGTAGATTCATTCTCCCATTTTAAATCACAACTCAAAACGCATCTGTTTAAAACTGCCTACCACATTTGATTTAAATTTTGCCTTTATCTTGTTTTAATGTTCTATTTTTTTTTGGCTTTGCTGCTTTTAAATGTTTTGCATTTCTGTACGGTGTCCTTGAGTGCCAAGAAAGGTGCCTTAAATAAAATGTATTATTATTATTATTATTATTATTATTATATTAACCATCTGTTACTTGAGTCCAGCTACAGGTTGTATTTTACTATAAAACACAGCAAGGTAGCATAGCAATGATCAATCTCAACTCCATTCAGAAAACCTAGTTGTTTGCTTGTTGTCTTGTGGACCAGAGATTTTACAAATTGGCATCAAGATGAAGTTATTTTGGCATCCTTTAGATTTGTTTATTGTAATTAAACCAAAGCAGAAACATGAGAGTGGTATTGATCTTATCATGTAACTCTCAAGAAAGTAAAGCATATTTCTCAAAATGTCTAAAACTATTCCTTTAACAGTTTTATATGCCAACTCGGAAAACTTGGTCAACACCTTGACACATCATTTGTCTTTCAGTTCCATGGAGCTCCGGACTTCTATGAAGTAATGCTGAAGAACCTCAACATAGTCTTCACCACTCTGTTCTCTCTGGAGTGTATCCTCAAGATTATTGCGTTTGGTCCACTGGTGGGTAACATTTCTACATTTTTTACTTTAAATGCGATGAATACTAAATAACAACTCATGACTTTCAACTGTTTCTCAGAACTACCTAAAGGACGCCTGGAACGTGTTTGACTTTGTGACAGTGCTGGGAAGCATCACTGACATCCTGGTGACTGAAATCACGGTAAAAGCACCCTTCCCCACCCTCTTCACGCTCGTCTCAACAGGGCTGGATGCGTTGTATCCAAATAACACAGCATGGTAATGAGCTGGGGCAGGCACAGCCTGTTCAGCAAGCTTTATGGAAACAAGCTAACTAGCCATATCAGCAAAAACAATTACATGGCAGCGGTCCAAAGAGCCTGACAGCTTTGGACAAAGAGAGAGTGGAGGATATTCTGAGCGAGTCTTGTGTTGATTGGATTCATTTAGCATTAGAGGGGCTGGTCCAGGATCTGAACATACACCAGCTGATTTGAATCTACTTCAGACAGTAATGTGGGTTTACAGTGAATCTGTACTTCTGCTGTGCTTTTTGTGTTGTTTGACAGTTTTTTTTTAATTCCAGACAGTTATCTTACCACATACCTTTATTGCCTTTGATTGATTTACGTGTGTATTTGTTTAGCTCTATCAGTTTATGTTGTTTAATATGACTGTGTTCTCTCACTTCTCCTTCCTCCGTCTTCCTTTCTCCTCACTTTGCTCTGCTCTCTGTCTCTTTCATATCATTTCTGTCTCTCTCTTCGTCCTGCTCTTTACATTGTCCTCTTGTTGATTGTCATTACTGCTGTTGCCATGCCCTGGTCCCAAACACCACTAGACTCCGGTGAGTGACTTTATGTGTTAAGAGTAATCCATTGATTTAGTATTGTGCTTCAGAAAGTTCAAAAAGATTGTTTCAGTGAATGCAGCAGAGGACTTTAGATGTCAGAGATGTACCTTGTTACATACAGTTAATGTGATTGTACATGTCTGATCAAGTTTTAGTCACTTTTATATAAAAGACAAAATGGCAATCTGACTGTAGGTGCGTTCGAGACGACTGCGGCTGACTTTCGCCGACTTCATAGTCTATCGTGAGGAGCAGGTGACTGCAGGGGCGGGGTATAAAAACAGCGCCGTAAAGTCGGACACACGTTCTACCTGCATGAGCTCACTGAGAGCTGAGATCAATGACTGATCTTGCAGCAATTGCAAAGAAAAATGCAGCGAGACCGGGCAATAGTGTGGTTCCAACTTTGACTGTGTCTGCTATTTTAGCCCAAGCTAGGTCATCTGACTTGAAGTTCAATGATAGTTGTTTCTGCTCCATCTTTCAGTATGTTTCATTAAAAGAACTAGCGCTCGCGGGATGAGAAAAGTGGCATCCGTTGCTAGGTAACCGACATAAAAGTTGATAACTGATGATGGATTGAGTATTTAGGATTTCCTAACCTGAGATAAGACAGGATGAAGCAAGATAAGATAAGATTCCTAAAGTTAGTTAGGATTTGCTTCTGTAATACCGAATTGGAAAAAAAATCCTGTCTTAGACTCTTCCTGTCTTAACTTAAGATAGGAACTGTCTGTAATACGGCCCCAGGTACATGTACACATACAAGGAATTTGACTTTGGATTGTACATTGCTCCCAATGTGCTTACTCATACAGTAATAATAAAATAGCACAATAATAAAATCAGACACAGGCTGCAGTTTATAAAACACAAATATACACACTATAAACAGAAACAAAAACAATGTAGTAATTCAGTAAGCAGAGTGCAAAGGATGTAGGAGTAAAATTATTATTATCCTTAATTATGTACATGTCGGAGGTGGATGTGATATGCAGGTACACAGACATGTATACATGTACACAGTGTGATGGAGCATAGTGCAAGGATGCTGGAATAAATAAGTGTTTTGTGCAAGTGTTATGAACTTAAAGTATGTGAGTGCACTGGAAACTGACACTGTGAGTCAGAAATCAGCTGTTCATCAGAGTGATGGCTTGTGGGAAGAAACTGTTCCTGAGTCGTACAAAGCTCTGTAGCGCCTACCAGGGGGGAGAAACTGGAACAGGTTGTGTCCTGGGTGAGATGGATCTGCAGTGATGTTTCCTGACTCTGGAAATGTATAAGTCCTGAATGGAGGGCAGGTTGGCACCGATGATCTTTTCTGCAGTCCTGACTGTCCGTTGTAGTCTGTCCCTGTCCTTTTTGGTGGCAGATCCAAACCAGACAGTGATGCAGGTGCAGAGGACAGACTGGATGATGGCTGTGTAGAAGTGGATCAGCAGCTCCTTAGGCAGGTTGAGCTTCCTGAGCTGGTGCAGGAAGTCCATCCTCTGCTGGGCCTTCTTGGTGATGGTGTGAGTGTTGGGCTCCCACTTTAGGTCCTGGGATATAGTGGATCATATAGTGTCAGGGCGACAGGCCTGTAGTCATTTGGTCCAGAGATGGAGGTTTTTTTGGGGACCGGGATGATTGTGGAGCGTTTGAAACAGGATGGGAACTTCACACAGCTCCAGTGATCTGTTGAAGATCTGTGTGAAGATGGGGGCCAGCTGGTCTGCACAGATTTTCCGGCAGGATGGACGACACACCGTCTGGGCCAGGAGCCTTCCTGATCTTCTGCCTCTGGAAGAGCTGGTGCATTTTGTCTGCACAGATCATGAGTGCAGGTGAGGAGTCAGAGAGGGGGAAGGTGATTGTTTGAAGTTGGTGTTGAAGTGGGGAAGAGGTGTGAGAGCCAGTTGTCAGCCAGTTGTTGAGTACCAGCAGTGTTGGGGGATGGAGTCCTGTAGTTAGTGAATGTGCGCAGGCCTCTCCACACTGACGCAGTGCTGCTGGCCGCAAAGCTGTTTTCTAGCTTTCCAGCGTAGCTCCTCTTTGCAGCTTTCACCTCTTTAGTCAGTGTGTTCCTGGCCTGTTAGTACAGGACTCTGATCCCACTTCTGAAGCCCTCCTCCTCACTTTGATAAGACGGTGCAAGCATCCCTCATACTCCTGATGGTCATCACGCCATCAGCAAAATGAGTTTTAAAATCCATCGATGATGAAACCTGTGAGACAAAAGAGAACATTAATCCTTATGTAGTATCATTTTGGTATTCTTATCTTAGTTAGATGCATGGGAGGAGCAGATGAAGCTTCTGTGTGCTGTAATACCAATGCATGATAACCTTGCACTGTCTGCTCTGTTTCAGATTAAAGGATATGCTCACATTTTTGTACCTCTGCACCAGCGACACATAGCTAGAGGCAGTATGTTTTCGAGTTGTCACTGCGACCTCCCGTTTGTCCCATACTCATGGACACGATATCTCAGGAACGCCTGGACTTCATTACATCTGGCACAAATGAACTTGCATTTCATGGTCAAAGGTCACTGTGACCTCACAAAACTGAGGTTTCACAAATTTTCATCTTTCACACTCAGCATGCCAACGTTTGATCTATGAGATGGAGCCCTGGATACCTGAGCGATGCATTCACATTATTTAGCCAATCAGGTGAAGGCGCAGCATAATTTAAGAATGAATTGGGCAATTCCAGATTTCACACATATGTTGACTGGGACAACACAATGAGTAAACAATAACTAGAATAGCACAGGTTTCGCTCCATCTCATCCATTCTGCCTTTTACTTACTGCCTCATTCAAGCCCTCACAAGTCATGCAAAGGGAACGAAACACATCCAACATGAGAGGACCATAAGAGGTGTCTTACCAATCCAGGCATTTTCAACTCATGACCCAAAAACCACAGCGAGACCAGGATGTGAACCATGGTATGCCACTGACCATTGAACTATGCAAAGCCCTCTAAATGTAATACCCAGCAACCATTTCTACCGCGAGTTCAGCCATCAAGATACTTTGGACACTTAAGGTGGCCCTTTAGGGAGTTTACAATGCCATAAGAATACATACATACATACATATGTACATACATCTGATGCTTGAAAGAAATGTTGAGAAGTGTTTTTTAAACTGCTGTCTGAGCTTAAGCCTACTTGGTTATGTTGCCATATTGTTGTTCAGACTTGCATCCAGAAATATAAAGTTTGTGTGTACGTGTGTTTGCAGTAGGGAAGAACTGTCAGAGGTCAGTGACCGGAAATGGCCCTTGAGGTGTGTGTGTGTGTGTGTGTGTGTGTGTGTGTGTGTGTGTGTGTGTGTGTGTGTGTGTGTGTGTGTTTTATAATCAACTGCATTAGTAATACACTGATAAAACAGTCAGTTCAGTTTCCCCCGATGCTTGAAAGTTAGTTCCAGACTTCGTCTCAGGTGTTACAAGTGCATGTTAGCCTTCTTCAATAGTCGGAGCACATGCCTACACACTGATCAGCCATAACATTATGATCATAGACAGGTGAAGTGAATGACACTGGTCTCGTTACCATGGCCCCACCCCCTTTACTTTTCAAGGCACATCCACTTTCATCACCTCCTTTTTTATCAATAAATTTTTGTTATTTCCACCCCTCATAAGAAGCAGGACGAACGGGCAGGCATAAAGGGGTGGAGGGCAGAAACAGACCAGTCAGGGTGCCCGTGCTGACCCCTGTTTGCTGCTGAAAGTGCCTGCAATTGGCTCGTGTGCATCAGAGTTGGACCACGGAGCAATGGAAGAAGGTGGCCTGGTCTGATGAATCATGTTTTCTTTTATATCACGTGGGTGGCCAGGTGCGTGTGGGGCATACCTGGGGAGCACATGGTACCAAGATGCACTATGGGAAGAAGGCAAGTCAGCAGAGGCAGTGTGATACTTTGGGCAATGTTCTGCTGGGAAACCTTGGACCCTGACATTCATGAGGATGTTACTTTGACATGTAGCACCTACCTGAACATTGTTGAAGACCATGTACACCCTTTCTTGGAAACAGAATTCCCTTATGGCAGTGGCCTCTTTCAGCTAACCAGATCCACTTATTTGTCGACCCCTGACTCACAGCATTAATAACACTGAAACAACATGACAGTGGCGAAGACACTGCTAGACATTCAACGCTTCCTAACATAAAACATAAAACTCTTACAACTCCATTTCAACACATTCGTTTCTAACATATCAAACCTGCCTGATGACGATAACTCTGTTTCAACAATTCACTACCACATTGGAGCTTATAAGCCCTCCCCTGCGAGCGTACCCCGCCTCTAGAGTAGCATAAGCCCCGCCCACACCAGCAGCTCTGTTGTTCTCCCCTCCTCGTCGTCCGCTGACGCAGAGCTCCACTCAGCCCTGTTCTTTAATATTTATTAGTTCTGAACGTGTTGTGTCTTCAAATTGCACAAAGCGTGACACTGCACTCCCTTGGGTCCGCAGCAACCCACCCACCACGTTTAAAATCGATTAGATTAACTGTTCCTGACATAATTGAAATACAGACAGATAGACAGAGATTCCTTCCTTTGTTAGAGAGAGGAAAATGTGTGGGAATCCTGAGAAATGTTGTACGAACAGGCTGGATGCTCCCCACTGGTTTGTCTAATTAGGACTTCTTAAACCTTATACTAATTTCAGCTGAACATTTTTTACTCAGAATGCTGACTGTGGATTTTGTGGATTGGAATCCTGTAAACTTGTTGTTGATCACCCAGCTCTTGAAGAAAGAGAATGCCTTCCTTACACCCAGTCCTAGTGTAAGTGTAGGTGTAAGTGTATCAGTGAAGGTACTAGGTTGGTAAGTACTTTATGTCCCGTCTTTGTCTTAACAGCAGGCTGACAGGCTGCTGAACCTGAGCTTCCTGAGGCTGTTCAGAGCCGCTCGGCTCATCAAGTTGCTGAGGCAGGGCTATACCATCCGCATTCTGCTGTGGACCTTCGTCCAGTCCTTCAAGGTGCTCAAAGACATTTTGACATGCTCACCAACATGTGCACACACATTCTGCATGCATACTAGCACCCACATGCATGTGCTAGTTTACCCACTTACACACCCACACACATTGACAACCTGCACACACAAACTCAAACATCCTGGCTGGAATAATGTCTGGATATTAATAATTAAATGTGTTATGGTTTCATATTGTTCCCTTCAGGCGCTGCCTTACGTTTGCCTGCTGATTGCTATGCTCTTCTTCATTTATGCCATCATTGGGATGCAGGTGAGTGATGCTGCTCTGCCGTGGTCACAGAGACCATGATATTCATATAGTGGTTCACGATAAAAATATTGTGTTGAATGTGAAAAACCTAAATTGCACATTGATAATACAATACAAATCCATGTCCTCCCTGTGTCTCTGCTTTAGGTGTTTGGCAACATTGAGCTGAATGAGGACACAGCTATCAATCACCACAATAACTTCCGCACTTTCCTCCAGGCTCTCATGCTGCTGTTCAGGTATCAGAAGCTTAGTTTACTACAGTTTTATATATAATAATTTCTTGGACTTCTAGATGGGCAAACAGCTCTGTAGGTAAAGAGAAACTGCACCAAGACCATACTGCTATTTAGGGCTGATGCCAAATAGTCGAAGATTCGATGCTTCGATGGGAGGAGCCTGATTCGACTGTCAATCTAATAGTCAAAGCTTCGCAGCGAAACGAGGATCATGCCATTTTGGCGATATGGGGGTGCTCAATGTCTGATTCTACGTAGAACTACCAGTTTTCTCCCAATAAGTTTAATATACTGCCTTTTACAATACAAACTTCAACATATAATGCTGTAAATAAAGATGTCAGCAGAGAGAAAAGGTTCAACCATAAGCCTCAGTTTAAGTTACACTGACTAATGAACAGAGACTGCAGATCTGCAGCTTCTCAAGATTAAAATGGGGGTAATCCCCACTCCCCAATCCCCAAGAGCTAAGGGTACATTCACACGTCCTGATGAACGACAGAAAGGTTCAACGTTGCACAGTGAAGCACAGACGGTGGTTGAGCAGTCAGCAGCACCGGCTGTAGGTGCATCTGTCCCCTCATTACTTGCAGCATCTCCCAAAACATAATCACACACCTACATTACACTACATGAAAATAAATAACAAATGTATTAGCAGTGCAAGGAAGGAAAAGTCTTTTATATCATTTTAATAAATAGTTTTATAATTCTTAGGAATTGTTCTCTGAAATCTCAAGTTGTTCAAAATGTTCTCTGAAATTACACTGCAGCCTTCAGACTGAATCAAACTCAGCTTTGGATTTTAGTTTTATTGTAAAGCATTAAAGCCCCATAGTGAGCTTCTTACTGTGAGCCACAAGGTGCTACACAGTACGTTTTTATTATACTTCTTTTGCCTTTATTAGATAGAACAGCTGAAGCGAGAGAGAGAGAGAGAAAGGATGACATGAATAAAATCCAGGCCTCTAAGGACTTGAGCTTAGTATATGGTGCGTGTGCTCTACCAGGAGAGCTGACCTGTGCCCAGCTCTACACAGTTTTCTGCCAATTTTTTTGCCTGTGCTAGACTAAAGTCGACAACCTTGAAATAATATCTGTTCGCAGTTTGTGGGTTATTGCCAATATTGCTAGGCTACTGTCAATCAAATGTGATCAAACCAAACCCACAAAGTGCTTATTAAGCCGACTGAAAGCAGAATATTGCTTCATTGAGTCTGCGTAATCTGACTTTTTATGAAAAGAGCATTAATGTGTGTTGTTAATAAATAAATAAATAAATCGTTTCAAAAACAGCACAGACAACCATGTGTTTTTAATGCTGAAGCTGAACTGCAGCTCTCCGAAATACTGCCAGCCCTTTATGGCTCTTCAATCAAAGCGTCTCTGTTTTTCTCTGTCCATCTGTGTTTTTATGTGTCAGGAGTGCAACTGGCGAGGCGTGGCACGAGATCATGTTGTCATGTTTGAGTCACAGACCCTGTGACGAGCGATCGGGGTCCCATGGAAAGCAGTGCGGCAGTGATTTTGCCTACTTCTACTTTGTCTCTTTCATCTTCCTCTGCTCTTTCCTGGTCAGTACTAAGACACACCAAAATGTGGTCACTGTAACTGTTGACATGTGAGATTCTTTGTCAGATGTAACTGGTAACATTGGCCTTTATATTCCAAGTCCAACTGTCAAAATAATAGTTTTTTAGTTCTTGTTAAGTTTGTTCGAAGTTAAAGTCGTTAACTTTTTAAAACATTACATTCAGAAAAAACTTTTTTCGCGATTGTTAAGTCGGGCTTTTCTACACAGAGAGTAGCCAAAAATAAACAATATCAATTTTATACATAATTTCAAAATAATTATGGCCTACATCTCTGCAGGGAGAGCTGACACAGTCACTACTCTCAGTGTGAAGCCCTGTGAATAATGTCTTAAGCTCTGGTCACCAACAAGTAGCACGGCGACGTTCATCCAAACGTCCTCAAGAAATAGGTGGTGCTAGGAGCTTGGAGACATTGCAAAGCAGTTGACAACTGTATCTGGCCAGCTACCTGCTAACAAGTTAGCCAACAAGGAACATGCTTGTGCTAGTCAGTCACAATAGCTCTCCGAGTTAGCTAGCTCACTTAGCCAGCCTGGACATTGCGGTGACATATTGGTATCATCAACTCTTCTATCAAACCAAGACTCTTCTGTGAAGCAGTTTATACTCCAACAGAGGGAGGTGGTGTTACGTGGATGGTGCAACACAGATAATTTGTCATCATGGTGTACTATAGCTGTGTACACACTGGCTCTCCCTTAACCTAAAATGTCTGTGTTTCAGATGCTGAACCTGTTTGTGGCTGTCATAATGGATAACTTTGAGTACCTAACCAGAGACTCCTCCATTCTGGGTCCTCATCACCTTGATGAGTTCATCCGGGTTTGGGCTGAGTACGACCCAGCTGCATGGTATGTTCAAGCCTCCCTCTAGGCCCCAGATAATAGCATACAAAGTAAAGTGTAGGGAATAGCCACCCTAACTTTACTGCTCTCTTCCCCGTTTCTGACTAAGGTGACTGAATAAGGCCTCATACACAGGCCTTGTTCCTGTGTTTGTTGTATGCAGTCAGCCCACTGATGATCAATGTTTTATTTGAAGCTGTCCTGAACGTTTGTTTATTTATGTGCTTGTTCTTTTCCACAGCGGACGGATTTCCTATAAGGATATGTACAATTTGTTACGCGTTATCTCACCCCCCCTTGGCTTAGGGAAGAACTGCCCTAATAGGGTAGCATACAAGGTTTGCAAATACCAGACATTTCCGTCACTTAGGGTGCTTTGTGTACCTCTATGCCAAGAGACTTTTAACTGAATGGCTGTGCACCAATGAAACCGCCTTTACACTAGCACCCGCCCCTCCAAACTGACTGGCTTTGGTTGATGATTCTGGAGTGGAAACAAAGCTTTCAAAGCCATTGTGCAGCATTGTCCCAACATGCCGCCTGCCATGCCTACTCTCTCCCGTCTGTCATTTAAAGACAGCAGACGCAATTTACTTTCTATTCCTGTCAGATTAAATCCTCAAAAGTCTTCAGTTTTATTACATTCAGATGTTTAAAACATCTTACTCAGATCAAAAGGCTTACGAAGAATGTGATGGAATCTTTTTTATGAAGATGTCTGTGGGAGGAAGTCAGGCTATGAGTGAGAGCCCTAAACCAAAGCTCAGGCTGGCATTGAAACCTTTGTCTCCATACACCCTGGTTGAAGTACCAGTGGGATATCTGCTAGCATGCAGAGGCAGACATCCCTGTTACAATGCTGTCATTTCTCTTCCCTCCCATCAGCATCCTATGTGTTGGATCAGCCCATCTTCTCCTCCCTCCTCCCCTCTCCCACCGGACTCACTCTTTACCATCCCATGTTTCCTGTCAGGGATCCTGAGCTCCACAGCGATGCATCCCCGTGCCCCGACGCAGCGGCCGGGGATGACATCCACCTTACATCTCACTCTAGGAAATCTATTAACAGATTTCTGTTTTTCCTTTCCATTATTCTCTTGTTTTTTTGTTTCTTCCCTTTGTTCCTCTCCTCCTCTAACTCCCCATCCTTCTCTGTTTTGCATTTGTTTATTTTTGATTTCCTGCCCTGTGAAGTGGCCGAATCAAGTACCTCGATATGTATCAGATGCTGCTCCACATGTCCCCACCCTTAGGTTTGGGAAAGAAATGTCCACCAAGAGTCGCCTACAAGGTAGACCCCCCTCTTCCTCCACCTTCTTCCCTGTGCTCAATAAATTGTCTCCCATTGGCGTAAACTCAAGCCAATGTCTGTGCTCTGCAGTGTTTTTTCGTACTTTGTTTTGCTAGTGTCCTGATATTTTTGGTGTATGCCCCTATTTACTGTCTTTACTGTTTCTTTGAGAATTGCTGCTTGTGTGGGCTAATGCCCATCGCTAATGATAATAACATAGAGCTTATCTAAGAAGACAGAAAAGCCATGTTAATTAAGATATATTATGTTTCTGGAGGAAATTTGCTCCCTTATTTCACAATTTCCTTTGAATGGTACGCCCTAGCTGGGGTTTTATTCCGTGGAGCAGTGTGTATGTGTGTGTGAGAGTGTGTGTGTGTGATGCGTCTGCGCGCAGGTTTGTGTGTAGCTTCTGTTGCTTTTCTCTGGGAGTAACAATTTCTATGTGTGCTTTTCACATTGTGGTCCAGTCTTTGCTGCCCTTTCCCTCTCATTCTTTTTCTCATCTCATCTCAGTCTGTCCACTGTTGGAAATATTTGCGAGTGCTTGTGTTTGTCTTTGTGTTAAAATGTAAGTGCTGCACAGCAATTACAAAAATATGCCAATGTGAGTTGTTTTTGCTGAATATTGATTGAGATTAAGGAGAAATAGACCACATTTCCTACTGATATTAACATGTGATCTGTATCTGGATTTTATCCGAACACTGCGTGTTAATGCAAAGGTCTCAGTGTACCACAGAATGCAGTCGTCATCATCAACACCCAGCTGTGGTCTAGCTCACATTGTTATCAGATCTCAACCAGGAGTAAATGACATTTTTACAGTGTTATCACATTCTTAAGAACAACAAGTTGAAAGGTCACCTTACACCCTTTTTGTTTGGTGACTAATTCAGAAGGATCATCTAGTGGGGGGGGGGGTCAGCTATAACTTGCAAGATGAGGGTCATGTGATGAGGAAGTGGAGCTAGTGGCAGTCCTAGCAAACTTCTCCACTGGCTCTGATTAGCTTCTTACAGTATGTGTGACGTTAACCTAGTCAGCAAGGCTACAAAAAAGTAATCTAAATGCGCCGTAGCCCCCTTCGCTCTGCCATTAAGTGTGTGAATGTGTTCGAATGGGTGAATGTGAAGAGTAATGCAAAGCGCTTTGTGTGGTCAGAAGACTAAAAAGGCACTAATAAGTACATCACATTAATCAGTTATGTGCCAGTTTCATCCAAATTAAAGCACACTGGGTGCATATGCTATATGCATGTTGAGATCTATCACAATGTAAGCAAACTAGAGATGATAACACCAGATAGGATCAGATAAAAAATCCAGTTGCAGATTGAATGTTTATACAAGGTGTAAATGGGGTCATATGAAGTCCATGTGGACACAGAGTAGTGGGGCGAACATTTATCTGTTGGGCTTTAAAAATGTTTACAAGTAAGACCTAAGTCCATCGCCAAGGGCTGACAGACATCACAACGTTGAACTGACATCGTAAGGCCCCTGCAAAGAAAATAAGAAAATCTAAATTTTTTGACATTATCCAACCCTGTCAAAGAAGATTTTAATTCCCATGGACATTATTATTAATTTTAAATACCTGCTTTGCACTAGTTTTTTCTTCTCTTCTCCCCACACACTCATACAACCCTCTACACCGGCTTGTCCCGCCTCTCTCTGTCTCTCCTCCCCCAACCCCCGATCTGCTCCGCTGTCTCCATCAGCAGTATGTTTATACGGTTCCTTATTATTCCACCACCGCGCTCTCCCAACCCTAATAACACCTGAGATCTCGTTGACCCAGAATTTTTAGACGAGCATTCTGTCTGTCCGGCTCCTTTACTGTGTCTTTTGAGATTACTAGCTGTCAATACGTCTGTCTAATTGATTGTGCAAGCTGTGGTTGTGTGTGTATGTATGTGTAGTTGAGTATGTGACCACATGCAAATGATTGTGGTTGTACGTGTGTGTGTGTGTGTGTGTGGGTGTGTATATGCCCCTCAACTTTCCATCCCTGTCTCATTCTGACTCTGGTCTTTCTTACTTTCTGCACTGCCACTGATAGCACATGTAGGTGAATGCTTTTTGTGTTCAGGGGAGCTCAACTCTTAAAGCAACAGTCCCACAGCATTCTGGATCCATCTAGTTGTGCCAGTAGACCTATATAAGCCAAGGCTGCCCAAGCTTGGTGGAATGGACCCTCTTTATTGGTAACTGCCACTGTACATGTAGAGCATACTCAATCTTCTCATCTCCAAGTTGAAGATTGCTAGGATGGCAACCACAGAGTCGAGCTCCTGCGTCTGTCGAGGCACCTTCATGGTTATGCGTTACATGCCTTGTCTCACCTTTTTTTCGGTCAATGTCAGTCTTGCACCAGTGCACTTTGACTTGCAGTGTAGTGCATACCGTAGCCAATAGCAGTGAATGTGAATGTCTCTGTCGGTACGTACATGTGGAGAAGGCTTTTTGTGTGCTGAATTGATTCTCCAAACCATTTTACCAATATGGCCAAACTTGCACTTATTTTTAAAAGAAAGTTTGCAAAGCACCTTTAAGGTATTTTCTGACAAGAGAGTGAATGCGTGGACGGTACTGGATCACAGCAGCATACAGATTGATTTCTCTGGGTGAACTGAATGTTCTGATCGGGCTACTTGCTATCACATAGTGATCTAAAGTCTCTCTGTCACCACTCATCTTCTCTCCTTAGCGCCTCGTCAAAATGAACATGCCCATTGCCGATGACAACACCGTCCACTTCACCTCGACCCTGATGGCCCTGATTCGCACTGCCCTGGAGATTAAACTGGCCTCAGGTCAGAGAAACACACCACACATTATTAGAATAGAAGAGATTAAAAATGAGTGGAATATTTATAATAAGAATAATAAAACTAATGTTAACTCTTATTCTCTGGTTTTACGCCCTAATAAAAGACAACAACGTATGAATAAGGTTAACCCTGCATCACCTCAAGGGGGATTAAATTGAACTGAATATACATGTACATTACTCAGCGTGGTGAATGACACTGAAAGTGGCGACTGTAAGGCATCCCAAGAGGATTAGAAGCACACTGTACGTGCATGATAATTATTAGAATCAGAAAATGATCTGGATTTTGCCCAAGCTTAAGTTTATCTCGAATGTTGACTAGTAATCTAGGTAGAGATAGACCAGTGGAAAGTGAACAAGAGTTCTGTGTTTTTCGCTAGAAAAGCTTCAGTTAAAGTTTAATTGATAAAGAAAATCAGTTGGCCAAGTCTCTTGTTATTTGTAAAGAAGTTTTCTAAACAAAGGTAGTTACAAAGTGCCTAAACAAAGTATATGAAAGACAGTAATAAAATTATATACCAGTAAGACAATAATACAGTATTCCCTATAGAAGATATATATTACAAGTCAGTTAAAAGAAAAGTTTAAAAGGTAGTAGTTCTGTGCAAAAGTCTTAGGCCGGTGTGGAAAAATGCTGTAAAGTAAGAATGCTTTCAAAAATAGGTATGTTAATTTATCAAATACTAAATGCAATGTGAATGAACAGAAGAAACATCTATCACATCAATCAATATTTGGTGTGACCACCCTTTGCCTTCAAACAGCATCAGCCTTCTGCTTTCTACAGATTCTGCACAGTACTGTATGCTTGACTGATTGATTGATTGATTAATCGTAGGAACTGGTTTCCACTAACCGCAGCCAAACACAGTACAACCAACAAACAAACAAATAATATGCATTGAGAATACCAAACACCTAGTTTGACACAATTAAAGTATTCAATTTCACAGTACAAAAAATAATCAAACACTAACACTACTGACATTTAAAGGTGGGGTATGTGATTCTGAACATCACATCATTCACATCACAAATCCAGTGAATATCTCTTCACGGTCTGCTGGCTGTCCATTCTGTGTGTGCACTGAAAATAATCCGATGTCTGCACACAGCTCTGGCTCTGTAAATAGGAAACAAAGTGGCTCGGACCGCACCGTACAACACTATCCTAGCTGTTCCAGCCATGATTTGTGTGTCAAGTAACATTAAATGTCTTGCCCTCGGACATTCAGCTTAATGTCTATTTCATCTAGACATGCTGTTGTTGTTATGTTAGATTTAGCAGCAGCAGAGTTGTGAGTATCACTGTCTGGAGCTGCTGTGTTGGCTGTGCTGCTGTGCATGTTAGCTTCACAGCAGCAACTGCAGATACAACCTACTTCCCATGGAACTGGATTTCTCTAGAATCGCATACCTCACCTTTATGGAGAATTATCATAGATGAGTACCATGAGATTTTTGTTCTCAAGAAGGAAATTCTTTTCTAAATGATCACCAATTCTCAATTCTAATAACATCCTTGAGTCCAAGTGGACGTTTGTGCCAAATTTAAATGTCAGAAATCCCGATAACACATTAAATACAAAGTTAATGCTTTCCTGACCAAGCATACACCTGAAATCCATCATGTTTTTTGTGTCTTGCCTTGCCTTGCCTTTTTTGTCATCTGTAGCATTAATACCACTTAAAAAAGGCAGCACCAAAAATATGTAGCATCCACCTAAATACAGGTTGAGACAAACTCATTAGAGCGATGACACTTAACTTCAGCTATCAGAAATAATCAGTATTTACTTGCAGTAAATTTACCTAGGACACCACCCTTAGAAAAGGGAAAATGATAGCTAATTAATTTATTCATTCACAGTTCTGAAGGTAACATTTCATATACACAACCAAATGGACTACTTAAAATGAAAAGTTTATTTAACTACTTACTGCACAGACAACTTATGAATACTAAACACATAAATGAATGTATAAATGTGTAATGTCTAATGAATGCAATTAACACAGCCACCGATATTTAATACATTAAGCAATAGATACCAAAATTAAAGTGATGAATGATTTCTTGGCAAGATGGCCTAATTTGTGTGAACGTAGATGAGAGCTTTAATGTTAACCCGTGAACTTAACTGAATCCAAATGTTAAGATTGTTCAAAATGTAAAAATATCTGAAGCAATTAAAATACTTACAATATTTTTTTCTGTGGAACCTAAACTTAGCCAATTGCATCAACCCTAAAGCACAGAAAAAGTAATGTTTCACCTGGTGGTTTAGATGCCCAGGGGGAGGTTGTGCCTTAAGGGAAGAGGAGAAGAGGGGCCAATCCTTGTTGAGCTGAAAGTTATCTTTCTCTCTCTGAGCATAACTCTGATGGCTTCTGTCACAACCACTTAGTCAGGCTGGAGTGGAAGGGCAGCATTTGTCAGATGGTGTTTTAGTTCAAGGGTCGACACAGACGTTGCAGTAGACTGGAGCAGGTTTCTTTGAAACTGGTAGTAGCAACAACGTAAGAGTGCTAGCAAGGTTTGGTAGATGCTGAGATGCTAAAACTTACATACTGATTTTTAGTTTAAACTTATAGTACACATTATTTGCAATAAACCTTTTACCGTAACTGTTCTAACAAACTGACTGCTGTATTGTGTACACACATTGTTGTAACACATAGACTTATTTTAAAAAAAAAAAAACTTCCACTCACAAAAAGGACATGCAGAGGTGATGATGTGTAATATTTGAATTTGAGCTCTGTTCAAAGAAATGATATACAGACATACAGTAGGCCTGAATAGAAAATGATCCATTGCTGTAGATTAAACTACACCACAGTATATAAAGTAGTTACACGTTACACCACCTTAAACATCTACTGAAGTAAAATGCAACACACGCAGCATTAATAGTAATCCAAAAACATCAGGATAAATTCACACTACACATAGAACAATAGGTGCGTTTGACTTCATGAGGCGCTGCGCAGTGCAGACTTAACATGATGCATGCTGGACTTAAAATAAGGCACGCTGTTTAAAAATCATGTCTGACTTTTCGCAGCTGTGAGGCCGAGCTGTAGTGTTAACCGGTCGACATGCATATAATCATTAACTTAAGTAAGGTGGTTGTGGTAAGGGTAATTGGCTGCGGGGGGCTGTAAAGAGTAGCATAGCTAGCTAGCTAGCTAGTTAGCTAGTTAACCAGCCAGCTAACTGGCAGCATCAAAGTAAACAAGGGTCCTAGAAATGCAGTTCCGGTCCTAGGATTGTGGTCCTGACACTGCAGCCTCCGGTACTGCAGCTGCATGCTACTCACTTACAGTGCTAATAAAATGAATTGAGTATCTTTAGTGTGTAGGCTCTGTTACTATTGTAACAAGGCACATATGAAACACAACAGTACCAGGTTAGCTACCAGTGTAGAATATGTGGTGGCTGGTGACGGAGCAAATAATAAAATCTACAATCTTTCCAGGCTGCAAGCAAGAGCAGAAAAGGCAGCATATGTGTAGGAAAATATTAAACTATATTACAAAGGCACACTTAACCAACCAAACTATGGGATGTACTTATTCAGCACTTAAGATATCATGCACTTGAATACAAATAATGTGCACACAGGATTTGATGCAGAGTAGGTGATGTACACGTTCAGACCAAGGTTATTATAGTTTGGGAATTTTCATTAGATTTTATTTTTATTTCGTTTTGATTTTTTTGTTTTTAATTTCAGTATTGTTTGAATTAGTTTTTAACATGGATTTGCTAGTTCAGTTTTTATTTTTGGAAATGCTTAGTTTTAGTTTAGTCTTTATAAGTTCCATTTCTTTTAGCCTTTTTTTCCCCTGCATAATGCCAGGCGAGGGACTAAAACTACCACAGCTAAGAAATTGGAAGGAGGTAACCCACGTTTTCAACGTTGATTTTTTTCTTGCCTGAACTCACATCTAACTCGCCAGCCAAGGACGGACTGTTTTCTTTGTCTCTCTTTTTATTAAATAGCAAAATCAAGAAATGTCCACTCCTTTCTCAAAGAAAGAGGTAACACTGGTGATGATTGATGTTTTCCATATGATTGACATCATAAGGATAACTGAAAAGGGTTTCAAAGTTGTTATTAGACTGGATGTTTGAAATTGCAGCTTTAACAAATAAAAACATTTTGCAGTGCATTTATGGACTTATGGACTCTAATAGACTTATTAGAAAGCTTTGTGCTGTGCCGGTCATATCTGCTGGACTCTGTTTCCTGACTTCACTGCCACTTTTAATGAGAATAAAAGCGGAAGAACTCATTTACCGCTTTGCTTGATTTGCAATGTAAATTTAGAATGAACTAGTTGGAAGAGTTTTTTGTCACCGTCTCTCACAATTCCCTTTTTTATTTAAAAACACAGTATATGGTGCGGCTGTGGTGGTTGATAATTGTTTTAATCAAAGAGCTTAAAAGTGTCTCTATCTCTTTGTGGTTTTCAAGGCATGGTAGCCCAGCGATTATCTGACGCTGAGTTAAAGAAGGAGCTGTCTACAGTGTGGCCCAACCTCTCTCAAAAGACCATGGACCTGTTGGTGACGCCACATAAACGTAAAGATTTCACCATTATCTACATTTTGAACTTGGATGAGCTGTGCTACAATTGTTTTATGTCCTTGTCACAACCCGGCACTTAAGGCCATGACAAAGTGGGAGACACACCCTTTCAAAGATTAGATAAAGTCATTTATTTAATGAAAGTTAATCAAATTTTTACATTACAGAACATCAAAAGGCATGGGGCGTGTACATCAGTGGTGGCATTAGTTTAGGCCCTGCATGGGGTTTAAGAATGGTGTGTGAATGTTGTAAAGTGAATGAAAGACACAAGGGAACCGAGGAAGAATTAATGCTGACACATAACCAAAGAGGTGCCTACAGGGAGAGAGAGGGTGAGTATGAGTAACAGTGGCTTGATTTTATAGGTAACAAAACAAGGTGGTGTGCTGCGTGATCAGATGTATGTGTAGGTTAGAACAGTGCTAAACAGTCACAGCAGGGACTGCCACACTGCTAAAGAGAAATTCTGTATAATTTTCTTCATACATTATAAATAATTTACATTATAAATTCTTTATAATGTATGAAGAATGTCGAAATTCTCCATACATTATATTTGTGGGGATGTTTTTTACACTGATTTTACAGTGTGTTTAATGCTTTTGAGAAAATCCTTCACTACAAATAGTGTCTTTTCAACACTGAACTCTAACTCACTAACTAAAAAAACTGATGACCTCAAACACAAAAAAGAGAAAAAATTGTATGTTTCTGTACTAAAGTTATCTAGAATCTGTTTTTAACCTACTTCAGAGGCTGCTGGAGCTCTCTTAAATATAAGAGCATTTTTAAGCTGCAAGAAATGTGATAAAAGCTTTTATTCTTGTCGAAGTAAAAGTGAAGGATTTTTACCTTTAGCCATCTGATAAATACTGCCCCAGTGGCTGAATATAAGTGCATTTAGTACAAATATGAGGTACTTAGATTTTACTTAAGTCTTTTCTGTTCATTCCACTTTCTACTTGTACTCCACTACATTTACCCACTACATGTAAATACTGTTTTTTATTTCACTACAATTATTTGACAGCTTTAGTTACTAGTTACTTTACAAATGAATATTTTTGCCTTCAAAACATATGATCATTTCTAACCATTTATACAGGTGCAGCTGATTAATTGACTAATCAATTAGTTGATTGACAGAAAATGAATTGCCAGCTATTTTGATTTGTCATGTTTTAATGCAGTAACCTTTCATGGTTCTAGCTTCACAGATGTGAGGATTTGCAGGTTTTCTTTTTTAATATTTTTAATATTTTTGAGGTTTGCGCTATTGATTGGACAAAACAAACATTGTGATCACTTTGGGCTCTTGGTAAATGTTATGGTATTTTTTCACTGTCTTCAGAATTTTTACATATCAAATAATAGATAAAGGAAGAAAATAATCAGCAGATTAAGCCATACAGACCCATAAAGAAATTAGTTCAAAATGAGCTCCACCTCTGCTACAAAAGTAAAATCCTGCTTTTATGCACACGTAATAATAATCTAATGATATAATATTTAATACTATAACATTCACAGAGGACATTTTTCTACATTGTACTTTTACTTTTACTTTGAAAGGATTTCCCTGATTATACTTTTACTTAAGTAAAATCTTAAATGCATTGACATTTGACAATGACATTTACTTGTAACAGTATTACTTTTAACAAAGTATTTTTTACAGTGTGGTATTACTATTTTACTTAGGTAAAGGATCTGAATGTTTCATCTGCCACTGATGAGTACGTTTGTGTTAGTATGGGAGCACCTGTGTGTGTCGACTTGAGTGCACTGAAAAGACAAGACCTTTTGCAGTAGTGAGCTTTGCTTTTGCTGCCACCTTTTGGTAAGAAATGTGTTCTCCACCTAACTACACAAAGGCATTTCCAATCAGTCCTGTTGAGATGCTTGGTTTGTTTACATTATTATGTTATGTTATACATAACATAATATGTTGGTCAAGTCCTGTTTAACATAATATGTTATGTTATAGATAACACAATCTAAATCACTTCCTGTGAATTAATCAAATCACTCACTGTAAAAAGTTCCTTTAAAAAAAAAACTAAACATCAGGGAGACAAGCAGTTAGAGGAGGGAGGAATGAGTCAGTAGAATCTGATCTCCTCTCCTCTACTTCCTCACATCACTTCTCCTCTCCTCACCTCCTCAGCCAATGAACTGACGGTAGGGAAGGTTTATGCGGCCTTAATGATCTTCGACTACTATAAGCAGAATCGATCCAGGAGGCTGCAGCTGCTGCAGCAGCAGCAACAGAGTGCATCAGGCTCCCAGGTACAACATTTACACCACACATGCCTGCACACTGCTCACACACAATGTACACAAATATTGGATGTGCAAACCTGTATGCATGCTCCCATATATATATTATGCTTGCACACATTGATACACACTTTCGCTGTATGCCTGCATGCATACACACATGCAAAGGAGATGCTTTTGTATCCACTCGGCATTCACTGGTGGATTACAGAATCTATCAACCGCTTTGCCAATTTAATATTTTCAGTATAAAAGCATCCATTGATTGGTTACATGCTAAAGTAGCTTGTAGTAAAGGCACACATACTAGCCACAGCAAAAGATGAACCTGCATTTGGATGCTGGCTGGTGGTTATTTGCAACCTTGCACATCTATTGTACTGGTGCATGTTTGTTTCTGCACACACAAACACTCACACAGATATAATACAAGCATGACTGCGAGAGATTAATATTCTGGCCCAAGTCTCTATATCTGGGTGGCACCAGCCCACACTGAGACCTGGCGCCAACAATATTCTGCCTGCTGCCTCTGAATGTCTTCAGCATGTTGCCATCCATCTCTCCTCCACAGTGCAAGGTCGGGGCTCTGTTTAAGCCATTGCTGCCTCTGACTCACATGCAGGAGAAAGATCTGCCTATGATGTTAAACAGTGTGGAGCCTCCCAGCATGCTTCAGCCCCAGCCCAAATCCCATGCCAAGTCCCAGCCACAGACCGGACCTAGCTCCAACTCTCTCAACAATGGAGGCACACTGTAAGTTCAACACTTCAGGAAGTAAAACCTCAGTTATAGCGTAAAAACTAAATCCCTGCTCTCTTAGTAAATGACTTACTGAATAACACCAGATTGCAAATGCAAACTCAAGGATCCCGAGACCTGAATCTAATTGTGCCTGAATAGTCGGTGGAATTTGCAACCCACTTGCCAATATTTGTGTTTCCAAGTTTTAAGGTTTTTGCCGCACAAACACGTTTTAGCAGCGAAAAAATAATAAATAATGTCCACAGAATACAAAACACTAATTGTAAACTAACCACATGAGTGAATTCCCACACTGGTGGAAAGTAGGACTTGACCAACTGGGGATTTGGACCCTGGACTTTGTTAATCCCTGTAAGTGACTTAGTTACTGAGCCACTGCTGAGAGCTGGTTTCCACACATCTTCTCACAGGTTGAGGCAATGACATGACACCTGTCAGACCGGGGTCATTTTGTCTGTTTAAACTTAAAGGTGCAATGTGTAATATTTTTGAGGATCTATTGACAGAAATGCAATATAATATCCATAACAATGTTTACAGTGGTGTATAAAGACCTTACATAATGATCCGTTATATTTTTATTACCTTAGAATGAGTCATTTCTATCTACTGTACATAACCGCGGGTCCCCCTTACCATGTCACGTGCCACCATGTTTTTACAGTAGCTGAAAACGGACAAACAGCGCTTCAGAGCATGTTCCGTCGCTACGTTCCTATTTTTCTCGTTGAATTCCGTTCACTACCTTGAATACGTGTGTTAGAAGAAGAACAAGTAATAATTTACAGCAGGTGTCAGCAAATAAGTTTTGCTTCAGAGCAATTGTTTCGCAATTACACCCAAAACCCTAGCTGGCAGTAGCGCTACAGCATCCACTGTGTTGACTTTTGCCAGCCAGGCAGGCTAACTTCCAGTTTAGCCCTCAGCTAACGTGAATGGGGATAAATACGTATACGTGCGGCTGGTGTAGCCTTTTCAAATGTTACCGACCGAATGGATCACATTCTCATAGTGAAACAAGTCATTTTGCTCTGTTTGTCAAATAAATTGATCAACTGTGCTGCAGCTCCTGGTTTGGCTGCTACTAAAATTTACTTCAAAGCGCTGGCACTTCCTGTCAGCTCGGAGGCATTAGCGGGCTACCCCACCGACCAATCACAGGTCTTTCAGTCCGCGTCGCCTCGACGTGTAGTTACACTTTTAGGGAGGTGCATGTTATGCTATGCCGTAGGCGACAGCATAGGGTGCGGGGCTACACAGAGGCTATGCCATCAGTTGGTAAAGTGCAAGATTCTCACCTACAAGGTTGCGTGTTTGATCCCACGTCGAAAGAACTTTTTTTTCCCTCTTCAACAAACTGATCTGCAGTGTGTGTGTTCCGGTGTTTTAATGTCATACAGAATTTTTCGAAGTAAAAGCTCTCAATTCAACTCGACTTATAGTATTGCTGCAAAAAGTGTTCTCTAGCTTTTATTTTCTTGCACAAAACCACTAAAGAGGAAGGGATTATGTGAGTAACTGCTGCTGCCATGACTGAGATCTGTTTCAGCATCGCTGTCAAAGTATTTATTTATTTTGCCACTGTCATAGCGCAATAATCTGACCGTGGGCCAGATATTATTGCTGGCGGGCAGTTTTAGCAAGGGTCCATAATCACAGAGAGAATAAACATATTTCCCATGTTGTAAAATGCCTTTGTAAACTTCAATTAACTATCTATTATGTAGTTTATGGACTGTGGTGCAGAAACAGTGTTTCACACTCTTGGCTTACTTCTATCTGTCATGGCCAAGTCACAATAACATATGGTTTTACTGAATGGTTTAGTAAATTCCTTAATATATCTACCTAAAGAAACCACTGGCTACTCTGCAGTCTCAGAAGATGTCCTTTTGTCCTGTGTCAGCCAGCAAAGCTGTCCTACTCTGTTTGAAGGTGTGTGTGTGTGTGTGTGTGGGGGTAGACTAAACAGTTGGTTGAAATTTGCAACCTCACTGCTAGACGTCACTAAATCTTACACACTTAACCTTTAAAACATAATGTGTAATAATGTCATAATGTTGGTGATAAAAATTACATTACAGTAAAATCTTTATCACCTTGAGATATGATAAAAGTGCATTTATTGCATTTAGACGTGATAGATTAATGGTAGCTAGCATGCCTGCTTAAAATTCAGTAGCTAACCTTACTATCCCCACAGGAAACTAAAGGACAGTACCCACCCAGCCACTGCCTGTTCACCCTGCTGCCTTCTGGGAAGAGAGATAGTTTAAGTTTCTGCTGCTGCACCACCAGACTGCAGAGCAGCTTTTTCCCCCAAGCTATCAGACTCTTAAACTCATCCTCAGTGAATATACTTTAGTTCTGTTTACTATTTTTATAATAGCGTCTATATTAATTTAGATTGTCTGATATGTAAGCAAAAGGGAGTTACAAACTCAATTTCACTATATAACCTATTATATTGTGACAAAATAAATCTACCAACCCACCCAAAGCAGCAACAGAGAAAACAGGTGCGTGCTTTTCTAAGTAAGGCTACAGCCCATTGAAAAAAAGGCAGTGAAAATTTGATTTATTAATAAGTGGTTTTATTTAAAAACTGCATATAGCCCCTTTAATTGATTAAAACAATGTTTTATTCATACAGCTTATAAGAACATTACATACAATTACCGCATACTCTTTAGAAAGGAAAGTCAAATTTAATTTAAAACAACAAGGAAATTTAATTAAAACAGAAAAAATAAAGCACATAGGGCAATAAAAATACTTTTAATTACAATTAAAATGTTTTTACTGTAATTTAATATTAAAAATACAATACAAATATGAAAATACAAAAAGCAGTATTTTAAAAGCAGTTCTTTGACACTCAGGAAGCCAGTGTAAAGACCTGTACAACGTCTGTACTGAAGAAATGAAGTGACAATAAGTTTGTTTTGACTTGGTCTAATTTATCCAATGTTTCAGAATGGCATCTTTTGTCGATTTAATTTTCTTAAATTAATTTGGTGGTCAATTAATGAGGGTTCTGTTCTTCAGTTTGGACCGCCTGAAATCTCAAGTCTCAATTTGGGACGTCACCTTTTTTAAAGTTAAGAATCAAAGTGTAATTGATAATTAATTCATAATCTCTCTCTCTCTCTAAAATCAATGTGCTTTTTCAAAGTGATCTTATATTTCTGCTTTATTTCTAAACAAATGGCCCGGTGCTAAGAACGCAGCCGTCACACGCATTTTAATTTACCTCTCACCACCAATTTAATGCAATGAAATCCCCACAATGGAACAAAACATTTGTGTTTATGGCATGTACACGATTTTCTGTAAAAAAAAATCCCACAATGCAATTCTCCATATTTTACATACGTGAAAACCATAAGCTATGTGATACAACACCTGTCGTTGATGAAAATGATACTAAGTTCCAAAATATCTGGTTATTATTATCAGGTCTCACTATAAACTACAAAGTGTCAGTTTAATGGGGACTAGTGATTTAATTGTGGACACAGACATTAAGGTGTGAATAGGTCAGAAGAAAAACACACCTACAGTGACGCATGCCAAAACACCCATTACTATCAATGTAACCCCAGCGCCAGCGGCATCTTGAAGTGCATCAGTGCATGCTGACACGAGTCAACTCATCAGGATGCGCCACTGTCCTATCAGTATCCTGACACTTCCTGACTACTGTGCCTTGATTACTTCTTCAGTCTGTATGAGCCTTTTGGTGTGTGCCATGGGATTCACTTGACAGGTGCCAAATGGTGCGGCCAACATATGTTGTGCTTTAACTTTAAACTGGGACAGAATGTAAAGACAGCTTTGTAAGTGGATAATATGTGGTGTTGGAGAGCCCCTTCGTTATTGGCCACTGGTTATTGTAGTAAATGATGGGGTCTCCCCACCACTCAGTCAGGACTAAAGACGCTTTTTGGAGGAGAGCTGAAACAACCTTAAGAAAACTACTATAGGTCCATTAACCTTTGACTTAGCATTTATATATATCCTCTGACCTGGATGACTGAAAATCTAAACATGGGCAGATTATATGTATAATTTAACAATATAATACACTGTAACATGCTGTAAACATAAAAGTTTCATATGGGAATTCACTGTTTTAATTGACCAAAAATAATACTTAGAGAACAGTGTGTATCAATGAATATTGTACAGTAATTCAAGGTTTCACCCAAACCCCTAAACTGTGCTCACACGCAGTGTAGATACAGCACTAATGCACTAAATGAAAATGAAAATGTCAACCAACTTTGACCTGTAAGATTTACACTGTATTATTATTATACTGAGCTGTGACTGCTATAACACACAGGCAAGGTCATGACCACATTAAGGCATCATCTTCCTGGGTGATGGAGAAACCCAAGGAAGCGTCCCGAGCTAAGAGAATCACGTCCAGGGGCCCATCAGAGGACACACCGGACACTGACGTCACTCAGGTACTGTAGACACACACGTTTCCGACACGAACTGTTTATGTGAAAGTGTTTAACTCATTGTTGAACACAGGATTGTTCTGTATAGAAAGTTACGGGGCAGCCAATTTCGTCAACTTCCAGCTCTCAACAAAACTCTGGTACGTGTGTAACACTAATGTCTAGCAACCGTTGCATTTTGTGGGTTTCTGTCACAGGGTTATTCCTGAGGCAGAGGTGGTACCATCCTGATTACGTGCACACATGTGCTTAAACTGGCTCAACTGGCTCAAGCAAACACTTTTTTACAAGCAACTTATTTTAAGAGTTCCAATAATTATATGATTCAAGAAAATGACAAAGCCAATGTGCGCTTGTTTAAGGTGTTGAAGTGTAAGAATGAAAAGTAGTTTTGTTTTTTTCTATTTTATTGAATACAAAGTGTTCAAACAGACATCTGTTAATTAAACACATACACCTGAGAACATGGCTGCCACATATACTAATCAAAGCAAATAGGAAGTAAAATAAACAAAATAAGTTATAAAACAGGCTTTCCTATAAAGTTTTAATATTTTGCCAACTGAATTGTTCCAGAAAACATTGAGTATTTGGAGTATATAGTATTTGTGGTCATGTTCTTAGTCTCAAACACACCTCAACTCACTTTCTGGCTAAGCTAAGGCGCTCTGACAGAAAATAAATGAGCACTTAATCATCACAGTATAACATCATGTCAGTTAAACTTACTGGAATAGTAATCTGGAAGGGGGAGTGAGGCGAGTGGTGTTCAGTTGATTGCAGTCAACAACCTCACCACTAGATGCCACTAAATCCTACAAGGAGAAGCAAAAGGGGAAATGTAACAATTAGTCCACCCCACACACCTAACCCTGTGAACGGGATTGTGTGTGTGTGTGTGTGTGTGTGTGTGTGTGTGTGTGTGTGTGTGTGTGTGTGTGTGTGTGTGTGTGTGTGTGTGTGTGTGTGTGTGTGTGTGTCTAGGAGTCATTGGAGATGAGGAAGATGGAGACCAGGGCCAGCAGCACAACCCCAGTCCCAGGCTCAGGTCTGGAGAACCAGGGCAGAGCTGCTTCTATGCCTCGGCTCAATGCTGAACTGCAGGTAACACTTTGTTTTCACCACACCTGTGTTCATTTTGGAACCTGCTTTTGATTTGTTTTAATCATCTGACGCAAATGCACATTATCTTTATTCACAGTTTACTCATTTCAAAATTTGTTTTACTTAACCTTGCTAAAACTTTAGTCAGATTTTTGTTTTACATTTTTAATTTTGATGTTTTGTTGTTCTCCTCTATTTTGAGCAGAGGTGGGTAGTAATGACTATATTTACTCCATTACATTTACTCAAGTAACTTTTTTGAGTAAATTGTACTTGTCAGAGTAGTTTTAATGCATCATACTTTTACTTTTACTTGAGTAGTTTTTTTGAACTTCTTCGCTACTTATTTATTTAGTTAATGCAGCGACACACAGTACTGCTGAAAAACTCTTCTTGCTTTCTGCCTTCATGTATATATTGAAGCTAACAGTGTAGAGCAGTCATGTTCGTTGGTGTAGCCTGATGAAGACAGACCAAATTATGCGAACACGCAAAAAACAAACTACTCTTATTACTGATGTAATGTTTCAACCACAGATGATCTTGCTCAGGTAAACGTGAAGAAGTGAACACACCTGTATTTAAAGGCAAGAAATTCTGAAACTTATCTTGGTATAAATCTTGGACCTCGTATAAATGTGGCAGGTTATCTAATCAGGAGATGGTGACTTGTCATTTCATCACAAATAAATAAGGCGTATGTTCACTTCTTTACCTGAGGAAGACCATCTGAAATAATTCTCGTCACATCCACATCAAATAAAAGTCTTGGGGGGGAAAGACTCATTGTTTTTTGTTTTTTATTTCTTGAGTTACTCATGAAATTACTCACTTCTCAAATTTTAGATTGTTTTAACTTCAGTTCTTTTTGTTAAGTTATTTTGATGACCACTTTTACTTCTACTAGACTACTTGTTTTTGCAAAGTAACAGTACTTTTACTTGAGTACAGTTTTTGGCTACTCACCTCTGATTGTGGGTTTATCAGAAAAGACACTGTGCCTGTAATGGTTCACGTCTTATTCTGTCTTCATGTTATTCTCCTCTTCAGTAATACAACAAATTAAACTCTTCTCAGTAAATCCAGTTTTTCATTCCCAAACTCTGGCTGAATGAATCCTCGGTCAAAAAGTCGACAGACTTGCTCACTTTGCATTTTCACAGCTACCTGTCTCTGTGGACTGAGTGAATGTGAGATGCTGCTTAATAGTGCAACAGGTCAAGCAGCTAAATCAAAGACATTATTTGGGATACTTTACTAATCAGGAGCATAAAATGTTAATAAAATAGTTTTCACAGATACTTGCAGGTCGCGGAATGAGACTGCATTAAAACATTCAATCAGGTTTCCCATACATTGATTTATTTGTGACGAACTGCTACAATATCAACGCTGACTGCCACATATTGAATTTCAATTTCAATTTAATTTTCCTATTTAAAAATGTGTAATATTGTTTTTTATTTTAGAGCTGCACACTGCTCACAAAAACATTTACAATGGACCCAGCTGTGAATAGCCCCTACTCTTCACGCACAATCTCAGTCAAAACATGATCTTGCACTGGAGGAAGGATTGTTGCCGACCATTGACTCCGTTGCACAATTTGTCTAAGACTAATGCATTCAAGTTACCTCTGATATGTAACACTGTTAATCTTGAAAACCCACCTTCAAATTAGTTATTAGGAAGCATAAAGGGAGCCTAGCTAAAAAGGAAAGCTGTGCACAGCTGGGTTGTCAAGGTGGTATGCTGTATATAGCGGTTGGTCAATATCCACTGCTTGTGCAGCTTGTGCTAGTTTTGCATTTTGCTTGTGTCCTTGTCACTACTGGTAGCATAAGGCTGTACCTGCAGCCCATTCAGGTTGCACAGGTAGTACAGGTCCTCAAGGATGGCACATCCATACGTGCTGTCGCAAGAAGGTTTGCCGTGTCTCCTAAGCACAGTCTCAAGAGCATGGAGGATAAACTAGGAGACGGACCGTTACATGGGGAGAGCTGGACGGGGCCTTAGAAGGGCATCAATCAACCCAGCAGCAGGACCAGTATCTGCTCCTTTGTGCGAGGAGGAACAGGAGGAGCACTGCCAATGCCCTACAGAATGACCAAACTGTCAGAAATAGACACAATGAGGGCAGCATGAGGGCCTGACATCCTCTAGTAAGATCTGTGCTCACAGCCCAGCACCATGCAGCTCACTTGGTATCCAACAGATTTGGCAGGTTCACCATCGGCACTCCGTTCACACAGGTTCACCCTGAGCACATGTGACAGACGTGAAAGAGTCTTGAGACGCCGTGGTGAACATTATGCTGCCACAAGAGTCCACTTTCTCTCATCTTGCCGGGGTCTTGAGCTGACAGCTCGGAACACAAACTGCCCGTCGACGTGCTTGATCTGCGATGTTGATGTGGCCAGGTCTCTGTGAAGATGTGGGCTCAACAGTCTGATTTCTGTTGCTTGGCCAACGTTAGTCCCCTGTTTGGCCAGACTAGACCTTAACCAGGAGAGCAGCTTTAAGTCCATGCTGGGCCAACATGACTATCCCGGCACTCGTTCCTCTCCTCAGGGTGATCACCACACCCGCCATGGTGCCGACCCGCTCTGTAGATAGATCCTCTTGAATATTACACACTGAACCTTCAACACAGCTCAGGGAGTGGAGGAAAGAGTTTATACTTCTTTCTGGAATCAGCTTGACTCGTTCCACACATGCTCAGTAGATGGGTTGGCGCCCTGGTAACGTAGTCGGCCCACAGTCATAAAAAAACAGGAGACATGAGGACGTCAGCACAGAGCCTCTGGTGCCCCCTCTGATGACGACTGTTTTCGTCACGCGGCCCCACGCATACTTGCGGACTCTGAAAGTATATTCCTTTCTTCACTCACTCAGTCAGTGCGTCTTTATGTTAGTGTGGTGAACGGTCCCATAGCACATGTCTATTGAAAAAGCACGGAGGAGCTGGGGCTCACTGTTCATCCATTTAAGGCTGGCAAACTAAATGAATCTTTCACTAGATCCTAAGAAAATTAAATAAGCTCCTCATTTCCTGAGTGAAGTTGATTGATTTGTGCATTTAAGGTACATTCCTTTCACAGCCCAATTGGAAGCGCTGTTGTTGATCCTACTCTCACTGCAGATAAGTGCAGAGTAATCTGATTAGATATTGAGACGCCGCCAGCTTTTTGTCCAGTAATGTTTTTCTTGTGCTGCCAACCAGATGATTGTGGCTCCAAATGACTTTGGGCCCAAAGCTGACTGGGACAGTAATTGGGTTACTATAGAAC
>JALXJV020000005.1:2526725-2561585 GCA_024633595.2 Lepomis macrochirus | reverse complement strand
CTTTTAGTTTCTCTGAATTCTGGGTTATCACTGTATTGGGCCCTTTCTTTTCTCTTCTGCAGATCATAATAGCTTGTACGCGATGAAATAATATCAGCTTCTGGTTTTATGTGATTTATTTCACTAAATGTAATTAAACTAACACATCTCTGAGAAGCTGAATCTTTTACACACTCAATGGGTTCGTAATGACACTGATTACAGTGTTGTAGATAAACCCCTTTGTTGAGTCTTTGCCGACTGTTTGCTGCGAACTTTGGCCACTTTTCTTGACTATAAGTGTAAATATCAACACCAAACAAATCAGCTGCGGCATGAATTTCTACCTCAGTAGCCCAAGTGTTAACATACTTCATTTTGGACTCACTGACATACTGAGGCACGGATGAAAACTCATTTCTAATAATATTTTGGTATATACTAGGGTTATCTTCTATTTGTTTAACCACAGCTCTTCGAATGGCTTTGTGATAGTCCTGAATACCACTAAAAGCGTGGGACAGAGCTCGGAACAAGCAGTTGCCATCGGATGCAATGTTAGCAGTTTTACACGGTTTAGGATGCTCTATATCTATGTTTGGGACAACAACATCCTTATTACCTAAACTGGGCACGATATTAAGTTTAAGACAGATTGCCCGCTTCTCTGCTAAAGTTAAACCTCTAAATGAAACACTGGTTGAATTCTCTTCAGAGATTACACTAACTTCTGCCGTAGTGTCAGTATTACCATCACACACTGCTGTATTATTACTATCTACAACTATCTGTGCTGTTAAATCAACGCAGGCTCCATCAACTGGCATTTCATCCATATCAACTGATGCAGTGTTAACCTCAGAGACTGTGTCTGCACATGTGTCAGCACAGTCTCCACTAAGCTGCATCAGGTCAGTATGTTCAAATGCAGTTTCAGGACAACTCGGGACGCTAACCACAGAAACTTTAACGGGAGTTACTTCAAATAATTTGGCAGTGGGATCATCGCCATACAACGAGTTTACAAGATTACCGATATGTTTGTGCAACGACTCTAAATTAGTGTAATGAGCCAGCATGCTTGTTCCATCAGCATCCACACCACCGCCACTGTTGCGCGCATGTGGGTCAAACACGGCGAACCTGAATGCATCTCCTGAATCGGTCAGATCTACTTTAAAGACGGTACAGATGTTATTTCTAATATTTAGCAGACACGCATCTGCCTGGATTAGCGCGGTCTGAAAAGCTACATCCAAAGACATCACGTGTTGCTCTACATCCCGATCGTAAGCATCAAAGCCAATTATTCCTGTCAATGTGTCTAAGTACTCAATCTTAAATTTTTGTTTTTTTAGGTCATACTCTGTTGGCAGTTCATTAACGAAAATATAACCACTGCCCTCAGCAGCACTGACCATCCCCTGCTGTAACATGTAAGTGTAGATGGAATTCCCCTCTAACAAAATATGATCTAAATCGTCTTCATCCCATGTCAGCAAGCTCTTTTTAAGATGTCTCATCATGGCTGAAATACAGTTTGGACCACACTGTTTGCCTCTGTTGCTGCCAAACAATTCATCACCCTGATGAAATGACCCTCTAACAAAAGACAGGACACTAGAATTGCTCACGTGACCTGTAGAGGGTCCAGCAGTAGCAGCAGGAAGAGGAGGAGGAGGACCACGGATCAGAGGAGGAGCAGGATCTCCCTTGCCGTCACAGGGGTGCTGGAAACAAATTAAACATACTTATTACTCATTTTTGTATTTAAACACTAACCAATAAAATGTGCAAACATTTCAGTGTGAACACTTTCAAAAAGTGAAAACATTTGTTGTTTCATTATAGTTCTGCAAAACTATAGTTGATGACTGCACACAAAATTATATTTAAAACGTCAGTGAGTTGTGTATAAATATCAACCCTTGCAACACAGTAAAAAAAATTTCAGAGCTCATGCAGTTTCAAGCAATTACAGTAGAACTGTGTCAGAAAAACAAACCTGGTCCTCACGCACATCAGTGGGTTGGGCAGTGGACAGCTCTGGCACCTCGGTCACCAGGGGGGGGGTGCCGGCTCTTGAACCTAGGAGGGGAAAACCACAACCCTTTACACACAATGAAACTAAACTGTGCACCACATCATGCTTTTCCCTTAGTGAACACAAACATGAAAACATTTCACAGAAAAATACACTAACCTGGTCCTCGGGGGCAGCTGGTGGGGCGACAGCTGGGGCAGCAGCCGGGGGAGGGGTGGGTGCTGACTCCTGAACACAAGAAAAAGAGGGGGAAAAAAGCTATTTAGGTACATTGGAAACAACTGTGTTTACATTTACCTTAAACCATTTTATATAATTAGGCACATAATACTCACTAACCTCCTCCTCTGCAGCCACAGGGGTGGGTGTAGCAGGGGTGGGTGTAGCAGGGGTGGGTGTTGCAGGTGTGGGCAACGGACACACCTGCACAATGCTGGCAGTTGCCTCGACCTTAAAAAATAAAACAATGACATGCATAAGCTAATGAGTACCTTGTTTTATATTATGACAATAACTGGATACTGGAAAACAGGTTGAAATGAAATATTTTAGAAAATTAATACAAACCTGGCGCTTTGCAGGTCTCCGCTGTGAGGCAACTCGCGGTGCCCGAGGTCCCGCAAGGGCCCTCTAAAGTAAAGAGAGAAAACATCCATAAATAAAACAATTAAGCAATTATATTTGTTACATACCTCGATCTTACATTACAACCTCTCAGTTATGTTCATGTTTCAGAAAGCAGGAAATCAAACATTAAATCTGCATGTAAATTACCTTGGCTGGTGGAGCCGGAGGACTCTCTGGAGCAGGAAGGTGGGAAGGCACGACCACGTCCATGCTAGCCAGCATGGACTCACTGAAACGTATCGGGTTCAGTGGGATGAAGCAGGACCTAAGCTTTATCGGAGCCTGTGAAATAAACACAAACAGTATAAATTAAAATATTCATTGTCTAAATGCATCTCTCAATATAAAATGACAAGACAAAAACAAACCTGCTCATGTGCCGTCCTCTCGAAAACACCAGAGGAAGCGTCCCCTGATGCCTTCCTCTGCATATAAAAAAAGACAAATATTTTGTGTTAGAAAATATTAATTAATGACCACAACAGAAAGAAAGTGTCAGTGGAATTTCAGCGGACACATCTTACCTTCCTGCTCGCCACAGGCAGAAAGCCATCATCATCTGGTGTAGGTTTGGTGTGGCGAGGGAGACTGTCCTCGTCACACACAACCACACGCGGCCGGACCCGGGGAAGAGCTGGGACCGCTCGACGAGCAGGCAGAGCAGCCGGCTCCGGCTCGGTAGCCGCTGACATCTGCATCGCGTTCGAGCGACCACGGTCCACAGCAGGTCAGCGAGGACAAGCATGCCCTTGTCGTCGCTCAAGTGGATCTGAAACAACAACGACAAAAAATTTCATCGTCAACATGATATTATGAATGGAAACACAGAACTTGACTTCACACTTTCCTCCCCTTTTTCCTGCTTGTACTTACGCCATCTTTGCTCCACAGGGCCAAATCGTGCAGGGGGAAATGGTCAGCAGTAGAGTAGTATTTCACACCTTAGAATACAGAATAACAGAGATGAAGAAAATCAAAACATGGCTGTATTTCCTAAAAACACGATCATTTGTTTCCCTTACTAAAATTATTTTCACACTTACCCATACTTGCTGCCACCCGGTGGAGCTCACGACGGTACGCCTCCTGCACGTCAGGCGACACCGTCAGGCGGGGAACAAAGTCCAACACGTACACCTACACAGATCAACAGTTGTTTGTTAATCACAACACCACATTAATAACAACTATAGTAAGAAACATTATAGTGAGGAGAATATATAAAATGGACCTACATCAGTGCAGAGTGCAGAGGCACTACGGAGGAGGCCGTGAAAATCGTGACCTGCCTCGCAAGGGGTCCGGCTCGCGGTGAGGTTGTTGCTGGGGGCCATGACACAGACAGCGTCAGGAGCACGAGGAAGGCTAGCTTGCACTAACTCGGTCCTCAGCTGAGCTGCGCATGCCCCAGGCGTAGACTGGAACCCGAAGGACAAGGTTCCTCGTGGGAGGGCGACAATGTCATCTGCAAAGGCACGCAGATGACTGGCTCCAACCACAAGAACAAACTGTGAAAAAGAAAAGATGTTAGAAACACAATTACAAATTCTTACCCTGAGCAAGGAACTGATGTACAAACTAAACATTATTTTACCTTGTTCCCGGCAGGTACGGCAGGAATGACAAGTTTGTGCTGCCGGTTTGTGTGCGGAGAAACTTGCCATTCCCGGACACGGTGGCGAAAACCAGTGCCCTTCCCTGTTTATGACACAGAAAAAAATAAACTTAATGATTTGGAAAAATCATGAATTATGTGAACCCAGTTCAATTGTTAGCATGCCACACACATTCACCAATAAAAAAAAAAAAAAGAGGAAAACATAATAAATAAATCTATTGGCCACTTACGTCCAACAAAGTCAGGGGAGGGCTCCTGGCGAAATCCCACCTCAACTGGGTTCGCCAACCTGCGTTTAAGAGCCTGGGAGCGACGGTGGTACTTCCCGCGAGGCATCTTAAAAGAAAAACAGAAAATGATTAATGATGATGTCACAAGAAGCATAAAACAGACTAGACAATTACAAAGTATATATGAACAACCAACTGCACATAGAATATCAAGTAGTTAAAATACACACATACATACACACACACACACACACATACATATATATATGATTTCTGAATTAAATATGGTCTTCTAAACGTTCCCAGAACGTCCTGAAGGTTCCCTGAAAGTTCTCTGTCTGGGAACGTTGTGGGAACATTGCCAAGCGACGTTCTTGACACCAGCCGGACGTTCTCAGAGTGTTTCGGAAACATTGGATTTCTGAATTAAATATGGTCTTCTAAACGTTCCCAGAACGTCCTGAAGATTCCCTGAAGGTTCTCTGTCTGGGAACTGTCTGGGAACGTTGTGGGAACATTGCCAAGCGACGTTCTTGACACCAGCCGGACGTTCCCAGAACGTCCTGAAGGTTCCCTGAAGGTTCTCTGTCTGGGAACTGTCTGGGAACGTTATGGGAACATTGCCGAGCGGCGTTCTTGACACCAGCCGGACGTTCCCAGAACGTCCTGAAGGTTCCCTGAAGGTTCTCTGTCTGGGAACTGTCTGGGAACGTTGTGGGAACATTGCCAAGCGACGTTCTTGACACCAGCCGGACGTTCCCAGAACGTCCTGAAGGTTCCCTGAAGGTTCTCTGTCTGGGAATTGTCTGGGAACGTTGTGGGAACATTGCCAAGCGACGTTCTTGACACCAGCCGGACGTTCCCAGAACGTCCTGAAGGTTCTCTGTCTGGGAACTGTCTGGGAACATTGTGGGAACATTGCCAAGCAACGTTCTTGACACCAGCCGGACGTTCCCAGAACGTCCTGAAGGTTCCCTGAAGGTTCTCTGTCTGGGAACTGTCTGGGAACGTTGTGGGAACATTGCCAAGCGACGTTCTTGACACCAGCCGGACGTTCCCAGAACGTCCTGAAGATTCCCTGAAGGTTCTCTGTCTGGGAACTGTCTGGGAACGTTATGGGAACATTGCCTAGCGGCGTTCTTGACACCAGCCGGACGTTCCCAGAACGTCCTGAAGGTTCCCTGAAGGTTCTCTGTCTGGGAACTGTCTGGGAACGTTATGGGAACATTGCCAGCTGACGTTCTTGACACCAGCCGGACGTTCCCAGAACGTCCTGAAGGTTCCCTGAAGGTTCTCTGTCTGGGAACTGTCTGGGAACGTTGTGGGAACATTGCCAAGCGACGTTCTTGACACCAGCCGGACGTTCTCAGAGTGTTTCGGAAACATTGGATTTCTGAATTAAATATGGTCTTCTAAACGTTCCCAGAACGTCCTGAAGGTTCCCTGAAGGTTCTCTGTCTGGGAACTGTCTGGGAACGTTGTGGGAACATTGCCAAGCGACGTTCTTGACACCAGCCGGACGTTCCCAGAACGTCCTGAAGGTTCCCTGAAGGTTCTCTGTCTGGGAACTGTCTGGGAACGTTGTGGGAACATTGCCAAGCGACGTTCTTGACACCAGCCGGACGTTCCCAGAACATCCTGAAGGTTCCCTGAAGGTTCTCTGTCTGGGAACTGTCTGGGAACGTTGTGGGAACATTGCCAAGCGACGTTCTTGACACCAGCCGGACGTTCCCAGAACGTCCTGAAGGTTCCCTGAAGGTTCTCTGTCTGGGAACTGTCTGGGAACGTTGTGGGAACATTGCCAAGCGACGTTCTTGACACCAGCCGGACGTTCCCAGAACGTCCTGAAGGTTCCCTGAAGGTTCTCTGTCTGGGAACTGTCTGGGAACGTTGTGGGAACATTGCCAAGCGACGTTCTTGACACCAGCCGGACGTTCTCAGAATGTTTCGGAAACATTGGATTTCTGAATTAAATATGGTCTTCTAAACGTTCCCAGAACGTCCTGAAGGTTCCCTGAAGGTTCTCTGTCTGGGAACTGTCTGGGAACGTTGTGGGAACATTGCCAAGCGACATTCTTGACACCAGCCGGACGTTCTCAGAATGTTTTGGAAACATTGGATTTCTGAATTAAATATGGTCTTCTAAACGTTCCCAGAACGTCCTGAAGGTTCCCTGAAGGTTCTCTGTCTGGGAACTGTCTGGGAACGTTGTGGAAACATTGCCAAGCGACGTTCTTGACACCAGCCGGACGTTCTCAGAGTGTTTCGGAACCAACTGCACATAAAATATGAAGTAGTGAATATAAACTAAATTTATCTGGTAGTTGTACATTACCTAAGATTAGCACAAGCCAGGAATCTAATATAATGTTAAACTAGCAGACACACAGATGATTCCACAGTACAGTGGGGGACACGCAGGAAAATGAGTGGAGAAAAAAAAGATGCACACACACTTATGTTACCCCAAAAGCCTGAAATAACAGCACTCTAACAGGCAGCAGTTCTGATTAAAGCCACAACAATAAACAAAGCAAGCATTTAGCCAAGACCTGTGAACCACTACAAATCCAACAATTCCCACCAAGAGCGAGCACTGTGCTACAGAGGCAAAGAAAAAGTTCCTTTAAGAAGCAGAAACCTCAAGCAGGGAGGGAGAGAGGAAAGACAATCTACACACACACAGTAAACACATGAAAATATCTATAACTTACATTACTTTTAGAAGTAATGTTACACAACACGTAACGGATAGTAACCTTTTCTTATTCTCATTACATATGCACACAATGAGCATCAGCGAGTAGGTTTATGTTTAATAAAAGCCCTGGAAAATATAAAAATAATTAAAAAGGATAAATAAAAGAAAAAGTAACACGGGTACAGCAATAAACCAGCGAAAGAAAGTGTGGCAGCCAATTGTGGACCGACTGAATGTGTGAGAAGCTAAAAATATCACAGCTTTTAACTGAAACTGTCATAATTATAATGTTATAATGTTACATTATATGTCACTCAAGAAACTCACACACACTATGTAGGATTCCTATTTCATTTTATAATACTCTCAAATTACAGTCCTACTTCAATAAGGAGGATATATTGTACAGTTTATTCATGAAACAACTGCGTGTTTGGGAGAGTAAACAATGATTACCGCAATACATTGTGTTACAGTTTGGCTTACAGTCTACTTGTAGTACACTAAATCACTTCTCTTTGTAGTTGCTGGTTTTCTAATATCTTCAGTGCTTCTTTTTATCTCCATATCTAATTCTGTTTTTGATTTTGTTAATTTTTTCAAGTGTGTGCAGTTCAGACATCTGACAATACAACACATAACAGTCAGCACAGCAGCCAGTGCTCACCTGAGGATGTGCTTATACTTAGTACAGTGGCAGACCGGCCGTCAGACTGTAGGACCACAGCCTCAGGGTCAAGTTAGAGATATCATACAGTATTTTCTATGAGCACCACAACACTGACTTTTTATCTATTATCCATATTGACTAAACAAGTACACCATTTTCACACAAAACTGACAGACCTCCAGCCTCTCTGCCAAGCCTCTAACTATATATACACACTTTTTTACAGTATTTGTCAAAAATGTTGCTTGCACTAAAAAATGGTAAATAAAAGGCTTTAAGAAAGTTTAATAAGAAAACATGCAGTGCAAACATAGAAGAAAGGTGTGTGCACTTTCCAAAAAAGAAACGTAAGCTAAATGAACAAGCTGCTGATACTGCATTATATTTAATTTATTAATTTATTATATATAACCTTAGCCTCTGTGGGAAAATCTACTCCAGATTTGAAATCTCTATGTATTGTGGTTTTGGATCTGGCCCTGGTCTAATGTGGTCTACACATGAAAAAAGCAGTGAAATAGTCCTTTAAAGCATTTTCATTAATTGAATAAAAGTTTCACAAATCTGAAACTGTGTTTGATTGAAACCTTAGCCTCTGTGGAGTAATCTAGTCCAGATTTGAGATCTCTAGGTATAGTGGTTTTGGATCTGGACCTAGTCTAATGTGGTCTACATGCGGGGGAAAAAGCAGTGAAATCACCCTTTTGTCATTTTCATAAATAAAATATATTTTTTTCAAATCAAAAAAGTGTTTCAGAGAGCGTTAAGGCTTTGCCTGAAATGCATAACAGCTTCCACAGCAGCAAGAGGTGCAAAAAACGATATTTCTAGTAATGTGACAGACAACAGTCTACACCTGCTCTTTTATGAAAAGCGCTATAAGATAATTACTGTTGTGATTTGGCACTATATAAATAAAACTGAACTTAATAATTGTTCACAGCCAACAGTACAAGACATCAAGACAGGTTTAAGCAACAGTGACATGCAATAAAGAAAAAATTTGATATTTTTATCCTCGCCTGAAAAAAAACTATATTTTAATGCAATAAACCATCAAACCCATCCTGAGGTCGCTTTTAATGCAACTGGATATCTTCTAATACACATACAAGGCAATTGTAACTGTAAATCACATGAAAATAAACTAAAATACAACAGTTATCATACAACATTATCAAATATGCCAAGCGAATTTCCAGATTGTGGCAATATTTATTGTTTCAAATGCTGACTTTTATTGATAGATGTCTTTAAAACACTTTTTCTGCCCATACAACTAAGATCCAAATGAAAAAAACCTGAAATATTAATAAAAACAGGAGTATTCATCAACATTCTTGTCACTTTAATCCCTCTCAGACTTTACAGGCCTGTAGATTGAGAACGGAACATCCCACAGTACTGGTGGTGGTATCAATCGTTTCGGCTTGAGCAGACCTTTCATTTGATACCCTGCATGTCTATATATCTCAAACGGATCGGCCACAAAATGCCAAAAAACACCCTGTGTTCTCAAGCGTTGTTTCCACTGCAGAGAAAGACGAGAGCAGGCTAGACGGCACCCGAGTGGACCCGAAGCAAACCTCGGCAAGTTTCGGAGTTAAAATGGCCGGTACCGGGGCAGTAAAAGCTAACAGACATTAGCACACTACGAATGCACTTTAAAAAACAGCAAACTCAGCGCGCGCGCGAGCACACACACACACACACACACACACACACACACACTGGCACGACATGGACGGAAGGAGGGAGGCAGGGAGGGGAGCGGCACGCAACACGAGCTAACAATGCTAACCTCTACAAGCCAACTCCACTATAACCAAAGCTCGCCTTTGTTAGCTGTGCTCCACACATGCTTGCTAGCAGTGCATTGTAGCTTCATACACCAAAGCAACACAGTCTAACACAAAGCAAAGACTAGCATGCGACCCTTAGCATACCTGAAGGCTGAAGTTTAGCTTACCTTAAAAGTCGAAGAAACGTCCTCAAAGTAGACTCAAAGTAGACTAAAGGGTGTAGAGATATCCTACGTATGCTTTTAAAAGTCAGCAAAGACTTTCAATCGCAAAATAGGAGCAGTTTCAAAACACGTCTCACTCTCCGAAGTATCTCGAAACCACAAGAGTAATCCAGACAGCGCGTTTACATTTGAAAATGGACTGAACCATCACGGGAGCCGGGGGGGGGGTTTGCTTGATTAAAAAAACACACATCGTGGATAAAACCACTAATATCAAATGAAAAAACTGCCTCTGTGTTAATATTTAAGCTGATGAATAAACTTATGTGTGTTTTCCTTCACTTTTTACCAAGATCAGGCTGAATAAAAGCGTCTGATGCACACCCCCGCTGCAAATGCCACATCCACTGCTCATGGAAACGACAGACAAACTTCTTCTTCTTCTTCTCTGAGTTTTATGGCGGGTCGCAACCAACTTGTTCAGGTGCATACCGCCACCTACTGTGCTGGAGTGTGCAATATCAGGGTTTTACAGTTTACAGGTAAATAAATGGCTAGAAAACAAATCACTTAAAACAAATCAAACAAAGCAAAACAAAACAAACAAACAAACAAAGCCAAAAAAAATAAATTAAAAAAAAAACACCAAAAAAACACCACTATATTTTATAATCTAATCCTGTAGCTTTGAGAAAATTAAAGAGAGCTATGCTGCACTCCCTTGTTTTCTCACTCATCCCTAAAATCCCTTCTAAGTTCCATCCCCGTCCTAATTCATATATCTTGTCTTGTAGGATGTTTCTCTCAGAAATATATTTACTACACTTCATGATGACATGCTCGACATTTTCAGGAACATTACAAGCCTCACATTTATCAGACATACATTTTGCCATTAAATAAAGCGTTGATTTTAACCCAGTATGTTCAAGCCTTACTCTTGAAAACACCACTTCATCTCTTCTACATTTCCCTTTGAAACTCTTCACCTTAATTGATTTCTGTATGCTATAATAGTGTCTCCCTTTAGTGTCTGTGTCCCACTTCTTCTGCCATACATCACTCACTGCTTTTCTAATTAATGATTTGGCCTCTCCTTTTCCAAAAGGGACTGTCATTATTTCATCATCTTTTAATTTCAACGCTGTCTTTGCAATCTCATCTGCTTTCTCATTCCCATCAACACCAACATGAGCAGGTACCCAAACAAATTGTACATCGACTCCAGTTCTTTGAATTCTCAGCATTATTGTAAATATTTCAATCAATAGGTCATCTCTAACTGTCTTTTTTGAATTCAGACTATATAGGGCTGCAGTGGAGTCTGAGCATATGACTACTCTCTCAGGCCGCACCTCTTCTATCCACTGTAACCCTAAAATAATAGCAACCATTTCTGCTGTATATACAGATAGCTTATCATTAATTCTTTTACATATACTTACATCAAACTCAGGTATGTATGCTCCTGATCCTACATGATCAGTCCCTGGATCTTTTGATCCGTCAGTAAATAATAGCATATAATTATAATAATTTCTCTTTATATAGTCTTGAACCACATATCCAATATTATCTACATTACTTTCACTCCATTCTTTCTTCTTCTCTAGAAGCAACAAGTCCACATTGGGAACAGGAAATATCCACGGAGGAACATTACCCCATACACTAGTTGGTCCATATTCTATATTATTCAATCCATATTCTTCTGCTACTGTATTAATATTCCAGCCAAATCCTTTACCTTTCAGTTGTTGTGTATATTCCCAGCAGTCACATACAACCTTTGTTGCAGGTTGTTCCTCTCCAGATCCTTTTAACTTGACCCAATATGCTAAAGACAGCTTGACACGTCTTAAATATAGTGGCAATTCATCAGCTTCTACCAACAGTGCATTAGTAGGGGTTGTTTTCACTGCACCTAAACTGAGTCTTAGAGCTCTGAGCTGAATCCTGTCTAGTTTTCCTAAGATACTCTTGGCTGCTGCTCCATATACCATACATCCATAGTCGACAGACAAACATTTTGATTCGAATTATTTAAACAAACTTTACAGCTGTTTGACAAACTGTAACATTTACATTTACAGACTCCAAATCAATGCCGAATTATTGTATTACATGTATTATTACATGTAGTACTACAATTCGGCATTGATTTGGAGTCGGTAGGTCACATGACATGGAAGCTATTGAAAAAAATTCAATATTTTCCGTAAATTATTAACAAATATTCATAAAAAATAAAATATGAACTCAAATCTATTATAAAGAGATGTGTCTGATTCCCCTAGTGTAGTACAATAATTCGGCATTGATTTGGAGTCTGTTGGTCACATGACATGGAAGCTATTGAAATAAATGATGATTTTCCCTTAACATAGTTTTAACAAGTGTAATTTATTGATGGTCCCTAAGCTGACCTCCGGTGGTTAAAAGCGAGCTGACGGAGATGAGCTACCCGCACTTATACTGCCGACACTGGGTGAACTGAGTAAGAAGCCGTCACCGGATCCTGGGTGAATGTCTTTAGAATATCCAACTTAAAACTAACTTCACCGCGGTTACCTAGTAAAGCACGCATTATGTCCTCACTGCAGCATGGGTTCAAATCACACATGCAGCTGTTTGCTAACATATCATTTTCCCTCTTTTTGCCCCCCTTCTGTATATCTTGGGCTGTCCTGTTACCATTACACTCACTGGAGCTCTGATGAAAATAACATGCATGTGCATTGATTAATAAAACCTGACTTCAGCTACCTGTAGCCACAGCCTCTCAGCCTGACAGCATTTCCAAAATAAAACATTTGTGTCAGATGGAAAACACCTTTTACAAAAATAATACATTTAATAGGTTGAGGAAACCCAGGCACAGGCAGACATAGTTACACATTTAAATACATTTTGCTACCAGACATTTCAATCAACATACACAAGCAGTGTAGAATCTACTGTTCTCCTTCTCTTTCCATTGTTGGAACATGCAACAATGGGAAACTCTTAAACAGCTGTCTCCATCTAACAGAACAAAGATAAGTGGGGTCACAGTTGTGTGCATGAACTTTTTAGAATGCACATGCAGTAATTTCACATTATCTGTCACGCCCTCCTGAGGGCCTGTGGAAAATTTGGTGTCAGCCTCTAGGTGATGCTATTACTTGAAAATCAAATAACGCTCTCATAGACATATATTCATTACAGATCTCCATAACCGCAAGCCCCTTTCATTTACAACTACAGCCTTTTCTGCTCCACGGGCCTCGCCTTGGCTCGGGGACCTGTTGATTACGGCACAATTAATCATGGCGGGCCCGGGACGACTCGCGAGCCCTCCGCGGGGCGAGGGGGCAACTGGCGCCGGGTGGCTTGGACCCCGTTTACAACTGCTCGCAGTTCTAGTTAGGGGTCCAAGTCCGAAGTGAGCTGGGAACCCGCGTTTGCAGTAACAGCGGTTCCCATACCACGAAGTGGCTGGGAACCCTATTGTTTTCGGCTCAGATTTTTTATTATTTTTTTCTTCCGTGCATAAAACTCATACTGCAGCATACCCTGTAAATGCTAGGGACGCTGAAACTCACAAGGTAGGTTCGCAGCCTCAAGAGTACCTCAGGCGCAAAATTCGCACACTTCTACCGCTAGGGGCGCTGTAAGCAAGGTCAACGCGTTTGGGCTTGGATCTTCCGCCTACGAGGGCATATATCAAAACCTTATATCCACGCGTTCGGGGGATCGAGCTGAATCTCCTGGTATAGGCCACGCCCATTTCCGCCTAAACTTTTTTCGAGCTACATCGCGAAAACTGAAAAACCTATTTTAATTAACTCCTCCGAAGCCGCAAGGCCGATCGACACGAAACTTGGCACGGATAATCTCTGGACCGAGCTCTACAAAGTTTGTAGAGGGAATTTTGATATCACAAAAAATGTCGCAATTATACGCTAACAAACGTTTGCGAAAAACGCTACTAAGAGGAAGTGAGGCGATAACTTCGGATTGGAATGGCCGATTGACACCAAATTTGGACCATTCATTTGGGACGCCCTCTGAGGGCCTGTGCAAAATTTGGTGCAACTCGCCCTTAGGTGGCGCTCTTTAATCCAGAAAATTAGTTCCTCTATAACCACAAGTCACATTGACATGAAACCAGTGCCCAATTGTTCAGCATGGTCCCCTGATGCCAGGCACCAAAGGGGAACCTAATGTGCCTATAGGTGGCGCTGCTATTGCAGATTACAGACGAAAATTTTTTCCCATTGACTTACATTCATTTTATATCTCCATAACCATAAATCCGATTGACACCAAATTTGGGTCAATTGTTACCCATGGGCCCCTGATGACACCACAAAAATTTGGTGCAGTTCGGCCAAACGGTGGCGCTGTAATCTAAGCTCAAATGCCCCATTCATTTCAATGGGATTTTCAACCACAGCACATTTTGCCTCATAACTACGGCCTACTACATCGCACATTCATAATTCTTATGTCTACGTGTTTGGGGGATGTAGCCGATTCCGACGGTATAGGACACGCCTCTGTGCGATGACGATTTCATTTTGCGAAATCGCAAAAAATGGAAAACTTATTTTAATTAACTCCTCCGAAGCCGCAACTCCGATCGACACCAAACTTTGCACAGACCATCTCTGGACCAAGCCGAAGAAAGTTTGTAGAGGGAATTTTGATTCGACAAAAAACGGCCGAATTACAGGCTAACAAATCTTTGCCAAAACGCTAAAAACACGAAGTATAACATAACTCTGGTTTGGAAAGGCCGATCAACACAAAACTTGACGACTTTATCTGCCCTGCCCCCTAGAAGGCCTGTGTAAAATTTCATGCAATTCGCCGCTAGTTGGCGCTACCCAAAAAAATCCCATTGACTTTACATTCATTTTATATCTCCAGAACCACAAGTCCGAATCAAACCAAATTTGGGTCAATACTTCCCCATGGGGCCCTGATGACACCACAAAAGGTTGGTGCAGTTCGGCCTAACGGTGGCGCTGTAATCGAAGCTCAAATGCCCCATTCATTTCAATGGGATTTTCAACCAAAGCACATTTTCACTCATAACTACGGCCTACTACATTGCACATTCATAAATCTTATGTCTTCGTGTTTGGGGATTCTGTCGATTCCTATGGTATATGACACGCCTCTGTGCGATTACGTTTTTATTTCGCTAAATCGCGAAAACTGGAAAACTTATTTTAATTAACTCCTCCGAGCCGAAAGTCCGATCGACACGAAACTTTGCACGGACCATCTCTGGACCGAGCCGAAGAAAGTTTGTAGAGGGAATTTTGATCCGACAAAAAACGCCGAATTACAGGCTAACAAATCTTTGCGAAAACGCTACAAACATGAAGTATAACATATCTCTGGCTTAGAAAGGCCGATCAACACCACACTTGGGGACCTTATGCGGCTGGACTTCCGAAGGCCTGTGTCAAATTTGGTGCCAATCGGCCAAGCGGTGGCGCTGTTCATCATATATTAAAAAACACCCATTCACTTACATGCATTTTATAGCTCCACTACCGCGAGCTCGATCGACACCAAATTTGGGTCACTTCTTCACCGAGGGCCCTGATGACAGCTGAGCGATTTTGTACGATTCGGCCAAAGGCGGCGCCGTATCGAAGCTCAAACGCCGTTGCTAAGCCCATTCATTTCAATGGCATTTTCAAACACGCCGCTTAGCCTCGATTCGAGCTGCCCGTCGGGACCTCACTCGGGGACCTCACGCTGGACGTCGGCCGGAGCCCGGACGACTGCAGCGCCATCGGCGAGGGGCGACTGGCGCCAGGGGCTTGGACCCGCTTACAACTGCTTCGCAGTTCTAGTTATTATTATTTTTATTCTTCCGTGCATAAAACTCATACTGCAGCATACCCTGTAAATGCTAGGGACGCGAAACTCACAAGTTAGGTTCGCAGCCTCAATGAGTACCTCAGTCGCAAAATTCGCACACTTCTACCGCTAGGGGCGCTATAGGCAAGGTCAACGCGTTTGGGCTTGGACCTCTCGACTACGAAGGAGTATATCAAAACCTTATATCCACGCGTTCGGGGATCGAGCTGAATCTCCTGGTATAGGCCACGCCCATTTCCGCCTAAACTTTTTTTCGAGCTACGTCGCGAAAACTGAAAAACCTATTTTAATTAACTCCTCCGAAGCCGCAAGTCCGATCGACACGAAACTTTGCACAGATAATCTCTGGACCGAGCTCTACAAAGTTTGTAGAGGGAATTTTGATATCACAAAAAATGTCGCAATTATACGCTAACAAACGTTTGCAAAAACGCTACTAACAGGAAGTGAGGTCATAACTTCGGATTACAATGGCCGATCGACACCAAATTTGGACCACTCATTAGGGACGCCCCCTGAGGGCCTCTGCAAAATTTGGTGCGACTTGCCCCTAGGTGGCGCTCTTTAATCCAGAAAATTTGTTCCTCCATAACCACAACTCACATTGACATGAATCTAGTGCCGAATTGTTCAGCATGGTCCCCTGATGCCAGGCACCAAAGGGGACCCTAATGTGCCCATAGGTGGCGCTGTTATTGCAGCTTAAAGATCGAAAAATTCATCCCATTGACTTACATGCAATTTATATCTCCATAACCACAAATCCGATTGACACCAAATTTGGGTCAATTGTTCCCCATGGGGCCCTGATGATACCACAAAAATTTGGTGCAGATCGGACTAAAGGTGGCGCTGTAATCGAAGCTCAAAGCCGGTCAGAAGCCCCATTGAAATGAATGGGATTTCAAACCAGCACACATTTTAACAAGGTTTGAAATGCCCGATCAACACCAAACTTGGGGACCTTATGCGGCTGGACTTCCGAAGGCCTGTGTCAAATTTGGTGTCAATCGGCCAAACGGTGGCGCTGTTCATCATATATTAAAAAAAACCCCATTCACTTACATGCATTTTATATCTCCACTACCGCAGCTGCGATCGACACCAAATTTGGGTCACTTCTTCACCGAGGGGCCCTGATGATACCACAAACATTTGGTGCAGATCGGCCAAAAGCTGCCGCTGTAATCGAAGCTCAAAGCCGGTCAGAAGCCCCATTGAAATGAATGGGATTTCAAACCAGCACACATTTTGATAAGGTTCGGAATGCCCGATCAACACCAAACTTGGGGACCTTATGCGGCTGGACTTCCCGAAGGCCTGTGTCAAATTTGGTGCCAATCGGCCAAACGGTGGCGCTGTTCATCATAAATCAAATAACTCCCATTGACTTACATGCATTTTATATCTCCACTACCGCAGCTCCGATCGACACCAAATTTGGGTCACTTCTTCACCGAGGGGCCCCGATGACAGCTGAGCGATTTGGTGCGATTCGGCCAAAAGGCGCCGCCGTAATCGAAGCTCAAACGCCGTCGCTAAGCACATTCGTTTCAATGCCATTTTCAAACGCGCCGCGTTTCGCCTCGCTTCGGAGCGGCCCGTCGAGACCTCGCTCGGGTACCTCACGCGGACGCCGTGCGGGCGCCGGACGACTTCAGCTCAGCTGGGCTGGGGCGACTGGCGACAGGTGGCTTGGACCCGCTTACAACTGCTCGCAGTTCTAGTTAGGGGTCCAAGCCCGAAGTGGGCTGGGAACCCGCGTTTGCAAGGCAACGCGGTTCCCATACCACGTAGTGGCTGGGAACCCTATTGTAATCGTTAGGATTTTTATTATTTTTATTCTTCCGTGAATAAAACGCATACTGCAGCATACCCCGTAACTGCTAGGGACGCGAAACTCACAGGGTAGGTCCAGCTCACTGCCATAATCGCATACGAAAAAATCCGCACACTTCTACCACTAGGGGGCGCTATGACAAAATATTCGCGTTTAGCCTTGGAACTCCCGCCTACGAAGGCGTATATCAAAAACTTTATATCCACGCGTTCGGGGGATCCAGCTGAATCTCCTGGTATAGGCCACGCCCATTTCCGCCTAAACTTTTTTCGAGCTACATCGCGAAAACTGAAAAGCCTATTTTAATTAACTCCTCCGAAGCCGCAAGTCCGATCAACACGAAACTTGGCACGGATAATCTCTGGACCGAGCTCTACAAAGTTTGTAGAGGGAATTTTGATATCACAAAAAATGGCGCAATTATATGCTAACAAACGTTTGCGAAAAACGCTACTAACAGGAAGTGAGGTCATATCTTTGGTTTGGAATGGCCGATCGAAACCAAATTTGGACCAGTCATTTGGGACGCCCCCCTGGGGGCCTGTGCAAAATTTGGTGCAACTCGCCCCTAGGTGGCGCTCTTTAATCCACAAAATTAGTTCCTCTATAACCACAAGTCACATTGACATGAATCCAGTGCCAAATTGTTCAGCTTGGTCCCCTGATGCCAGGCACCAAAGGGAAACCTGATGTGCCCATAGGTGGCGCTGCTATTGCAAATTAAAAATGTTTTCAAAAATCCCATTGACTTACATTCATTTTATATCTCCATAACCACAAATCCGATTGACACCAAATTTGGGTCAATTGTTACCCATGGGCCCCTGATCATACCACAAAAAATTGGTGCTGTTCGGCCTAAAGGTGGCGCTGTAATCTAAGCTTAAATGCCCCATTCATTTCAATGGGATTTTCAACCAAAGCACATTTTGCCTCATAACTAAGGCCTACTGCATCGCACATTCATAATTCTTATGTCTACGTGTTTGGGGGATGTTGCCGATTCTGATGGTATAGGACACGCCTCTGTGCGATTACGTTTTAATTTTCGCGAAATCGCAAAAACTGGAAAACCTATTTTAATTAACTCCTCCGAAGCCGCAAGTCCGATCGACACTGAAACTTTGCACAGACCATCTCTGGACCAAGCCGAAGAAAGTTTGTAGAGGGAATTTTGATTCGACAAAAAAGGCCGAATTACAGGCTAACAAATATTTGCCAAAACGCTAAGAACACGAAGTATAACATAACTCTGGCTTGGAAAGGCCCATCAACACAAAACTTGAGGACCTTATCTGCCCTGCCCCCTAGAAGGCCTCTGCAAAATTTGGTTCATTTCGCCGCTAGTTGGCGCTACCCAAAAAAATTCCCATTGACTTACATTCATCTCATATCTCCATAAACACAAGTCTGATTCTAACCAAATTTGGGTCAATTGTTTCTGATTGGCCCCCGATGACAACACAAACATTTGGTGCACTTCGGCCTAAAGGTGGCGCTACAATTGAAGCTCAAATGTCCCATTCATTTCAATGGGATTTTTAGGTCAATTACATTTTCCCTCATAACTACGGCAAACTACATCGCACATTCATAAATCTTATGTCTACGTGTTTGGGGGATTCAGCCGATTCCGATGGTATAGGACACGCCTCTGTGCGATGACAATTTCATTTTGCGAAATCGCAAAAACTGGAAAACCTATTTTAATTAACTCCTCCGAAGCCGCAAGTCCGATCGACACGAAACTTTGCACAGACCATCTCTGGACCGAGCCGAAGAAAGTTTGTAGAGGGAATTTTGATCCGACAAAAAACGGCCCAATTACGGGCTAACAAATCTTTGCGAAAACGCTAAAAACACAAAGTTTAACATAACTCTAGCTTAGAAAGGCCGATCAACACACAACTTGACGACCTTATCTGCCCTGCCCCCTAGAAGGGCTGTGCAAAATTTGGTGCAGTTAGCCGCTAGTTGGCGCTACCCAAAAAAATTCCCATTGACTTACATTCATTTCAGATCTCCATAACCGCAAGCCACTTTCATTTACAACTATGGTCTTTTCTGCTCCACAGGCCCCGTCTTGGCTCTGGGGCCCGTGGATTATGGCACAATTAATCATGGCGGGCCTGGACGACTGTCACGCCTCAGCGGCGAAGAGCGACTGGCGACAGGTGGCTTGGACCCGCTTACAACTGCTCGCGAGTTCTAGTTTTTTATTTTTTTTTCTTCCGTGAATAAAACGCATACTGCAGCGGTCGCTGTAACTCCTAGGAACGCCAAACTCCCAAGGTACGTCACATTCACTGCACGTAACTCAGCCCCAAAAATCCGCACACTTCTATCGCTAGGGGGCGCTGTAAGCAAGGTCAACGCGTTTGGGCTTGGACCTCTCGACCATGACGGCGTATACCAAAACCTTATATCCACGCGTTCGGGGGATCGAACTGAATCTCCTGGTATAGGCCACGCCCATTTCCGCCTAAACTTTTTTCGAGCTACATCGCGAAAACTGAAAAACCTATTTTAATTAACTCCTCCGAAGCCGCAAGTCCGATCGCCACGAAACTTGGCACGGATAATCTCTGGCCCAAGCTCTACAAAGTTTGTAGAGGAAATTTTGATCCGACAAAAAATGGCGCAATTATACGCTAACAAACGTTTGCGAAAAACGCTACTAACAGGAAGTAAGGTCATAACTTCGGTTTGGAATGGCCGATCGACACCAAATTTGGACCACTATGTTGGGATGGGCCCCTGAGGGCCTGTGCAAAATTTGGGGCAGCTGGCCCCTAGGTGGCGCTCTTTAATCCAGAAAATTTGTTCCTCTATAACCACAAGTCACATTGACATGAATCCTGTGCCGAATTGTTCAGCATGGTCCCCTGATGCCAGGCACCTAAGGTGACCCTAATGTGCCCATAGGTGGCGCTGTTATTGCAGCTTAAACACGAAAAAATTTTCCCATTGACTTACATTCATTTTATATCTCCAGAACCGCAGGTCCGATTGACACCAAATTTGGGTCAATTGTTCCCCATGGGGCCCTGATGACACCACAAAAATTTGGTGCAGTTCGCCTAAAGGTGGCGCTACAATCGAAGCTGAAATGCTGTCAGAAGCCCCATTGAAATGAATGGGATTTCAAACCAGCACACATTTTCACAAGGTTTGGAATGGCCGATCAACACCAAACTTGGGGACCTTATGCGCCTGGACTTCCTGAAGGCCTGTGTCAAATTTGGTGTCAATCGGCCAAACGGTGGCGCTCTTCATCATATCTTAAAAAAACTCCCATTCACTTACATGCATTTTATATCTCCAGTACCACAACTCCGATTGACACCAAATTTGGGTCAATTCTTACCCATGGGGCCTTGATGATACCACAAAAATTTGGTGCAGATCGGCCAAAAGCTGGCGCTGTAATCGAAGCTCAAAGCCGGTCAGAAGCCCCATTGAAATGAATGGGATTTCAAACCAGCACACATTTTGATAAGGTTTGTAATGCCCGATCAACACCAAACTTGGAGACCTTATGCGGCTAGACTTCCCGAAGGCCTGTGTCAAATTTGGTACCAATCGGCCAAACGGTGGCGCTGTTCATCATATATCAAAAAAACTCCCATTCACTTACATGCATTTTATATCTCCACTACCGCAGCTCGATTTACACCAAATTTGGGTCAGTTCTTCCCCGTGGGGCCCTGATAACACCTGAGCGACTTGGTGCAATTCAGCCAAAGGCAGCGCCGTAATCAAAGCTCAAAGGCCATCGCTAAGCCCATTCATTTCAATGGCATTTTCAAACACGCAGCATTTCGCCTCGGTTCGGAGCGGCACGTCGGGACCTCACTCGGGGGCCTTACGCGGGACGACGGCGGAGCCGGGACAACTTCACGCCCTCGGGCGTGAGGCGACTGGCGACAGGTGGCTTGGACCCGTTTACAACTGCTCGCAGTTCTAGTTAGGGGTCCAAGCCCGAAGTGAGCTTGGGAACCCGCGTTTGCAAGGCAACGCGGTTCCCATACCACGAAGTGGCTGGGAACCCTATTGTAATCGTTCTCGTTTTTATTATTATTATTCTTCCGTGAAGAAAACCGATACTGCGGCCTAGACCGTAACTGCTACACACGCGAAACTCATAGGGTAGGTCCAGTTTAGCGCAGCGACCGCAGGCGCAAAAATTCGCACACTTCTACCACTAGGGGGCGCTATAAGCAAGGTCAACGCGTTTGGGCTTGGAACTCCTGCCTACGAGGGCGTATATCAAAAACCTTATATCCACGCGTTCGGGGGATCCAGCTGAATCTCCTGGTATAGGCCACGCCCATTTCCGCCTAAACTTTTTTCGAGCTACGCCGCGAAAACTGAAAAACCTATTTTAATTAACTCCTCCGAAGCCGCAAGTCCGATCTCCACGAAACTTGGCACGGATAATCTCTGGACCGAGCTCTACAAAGTTTGTAGAGGGAATTTTGATACGGCAAAAAATGTCGCAATTATATGCTAACAAACGTTTGCAAAAAACGCTACTAACAGGAAGTGAGGTCATAACTTCAGTTTAAAATGGCCGATCGACACCAAACTTGGACCACTAAGTTGGGATGGGCCCCTGAGGGCCTGTGCAAAATTTTGTGCAAGTCGCCCCTAGGTGGCGCTCTTTAATCCAGAAAATTTGTTGCTCTATAACCACAAGTGACATTGACAAGAAACCAGTGCCAAATTGTTCAGCATGGTCCCCTGATGCCAGGCACCAAAGGGGAACCTAATGTGCCCATAGGTGGCGCTGCTATTGCAGATTAAAAATGTTTTCAAAAATCCCATTGACTTACATGCTATTTATATCTCCATAACCACAAATCTGATTGACACCAAATTTGGGTCAATTGTTACCCATGGGCCCCTGATGACACCACACAAATTGGGTGCAGTTCGGCCTAACGGTGGCACTGTTATCTAAGCTCAAATGCCCCATTCATTTCAATGGGATTTTCAACCAAAGCACATTTTGCCTCATAACTACGGCCTAACACATCGCACAATCATAATTCTTATGTCTACGTGTTTGGGGGATGCTGCCGATTCCGACGGTATAGGACACGTCTCTGTGCGATGACGATTTCATTTTGCGAAATCGCAAAAAATGGAAAACCTATTTTAATTAACTCCTCCGAAGCCGCAAGTCCGATCGACACGAAACTTTGCACAGAGCATCTCTGGACCAAGCCGAAGAAAGTTTGTAGAGGGAATTTTGATTCGACAAAAAAAGCCCGAATTACAGGCTAACAAATATTTGCGAAATCGCTAAAAACACGAAATATAACATAACTCTGGCTTGGAATGGCCAATCAATACAAAACTTGAGGACCTTATCTGCCCTGCCCTTAGAAGGCCTCTGCAAAATTTGGTTCATTTCGCCGCTAGTTGGCGCTACCCAAAAAAATCCCATTGACTTACATTCATCTCATATCTCCATAACCACAAGTCTGATTCTAACCAAATTTGGGTCAATTGTTACCCATGGGCCCCTGATGACACCACAAAATTTGCTGCAGTTCGGCAGAAAGGTGGCGCTATAATCGACGCTGAAATGCCCCATTCATTTTAATGGGAATTTCAACCGAAGCACATTTTGCCTCATAACTATGGCACATTACATCGCGACGTTAATAAATCTTATGTCTACGTGTTTGGGGATGCAGCCTATTCCCATGGTATATGACAGCGCCTGTGCGATGGCGATTTCATTGTGCGAAATCGCAACAACTGAAAACCATAACTTCAGTTTAAAATGGCCGATCGACACCAAACTTGGACCACTAAGTTGGGATGGGCCCCTGAGGGCCTGATGCAAAATTTTGTGCAAGTCAGCCCCTAGGTGGCTCTTTAATCCAGAAAATTTGTTGCTCTATAACCACAAGTGACATTGACAAGAAACCAGTGCCAAATTGTTCAGCATGGTCCCCTGATGCCAGGCACCAAAGGGGAACCTAATGTGCCCATAGGTGGCGCTGCTATTGCAGATTAAAAATGTTTTCAAAAATCCCATTGACTTACATGCTATTTATATCTCCATAACCACAAATCTGATTGACACCAAATTTGGGTCAATTGTTACCCATGGGCCCCTGATGACACCACACAAATTGGGTGCAGTTCGGCCTAACGGTGGCACTGTTATCTAAGCTCAAATGCCCCATTCATTTCAATGGGATTTTCAACCAAAGCACATTTTGCCTCATAACTACGGCCTAACACATCGCACAATCATAATTCTTATGTCTACGTGTTTGGGGGATGCTGCCGATTCCGACGGTATAGGACACGTCTCTGTGCGATGACGATTTCATTTTTGCGAAATCGCAAAAAATGGAAAACCTATTTTAATTAACTCCTCCGAAGCCGCAAGTCCGATCGACACGAAACTTTGCACAGAGCATCTCTGGACCAAGCCGAAGAAAGTTTGTAGAGGGAATTTTGATTCGACAAAAAAAGCCCGAATTACAGGCTAACAAATATTTGCGAAATCGCTAAAAACACGAAATATAACATAACTCTGGCTTGGAATGGCCAATCAATACAAAACTTGAGGACCTTATCTGCCCTGCCCCTTAGAAGGCCTCTGCAAAATTTGGTTCATTTCGCCGCTAGTTGGCGCTACCCAAAAAAAATCCCATTGACTTACATTCATCTCATATCTCCATAACCACAAGTCTGATTCTAACCAAATTTGGGTCAATTGTTACCCATGGGCCCCTGATGACACCACAAAAATTTGCTGCAGTTCGGCAGAAAGGTGGCGCTATAATCGACGCTGAAATGCCCCATTCATTTTAATGGGAATTTCAACCGAAGCACATTTTGCCTCATAACTATGGCACATTACATCGCACGTTAATAAATCTTATGTCTACGTGTTTGGGGGATGCAGCCTATTCCCATGGTATATGACACGCGCCTGTGCGATGACGATTTCATTGTGCGAAATCGCAACAACTGAAAAACCATAACTTCAGTTTAAAATGGCCGATCGACACCAAACTTGGACCACTAAGTTGGGATGGGCCCCTGAGGGCCTGTGCAAAATTTTGTGCAAGTCGCCCCTAGGTGGCGCTCTTTAATCCAGAAAATTTGTTGCTCTATAACCACAAGTGACATTGACAAGAAACCAGTGCCAAATTGTTCAGCATGGTCCCCTGATGCCAGGCACCAAAGGGGAACCTAATGTGCCCATAGGTGGCGCTGCTATTGCAGATTAAAAATGTTTTCAAAAATCCCATTGACTTACATGCTATTTATATCTCCATAACCACAAATCTGATTGACACCAAATTTGGGTCAATTGTTACCCATGGGCCCCTGATGACACCACACAAATTGGGTGCAGTTCGGCCTAACGGTGGCACTGTTATCTAAGCTCAAATGCCCCATTCATTTCAATGGGATTTTCAACCAAAGCACATTTTGCCTCATAACTACGGCCTAACACATCGCACAATCATAATTCTTATGTCTACGTGTTTGGGGGATGCTGCCGATTCCGACGGTATAGGACACGTCTCTGTGCGATGACGATTTCATTTTGCGAAATCGCAAAAAATGGAAAACCTATTTTAATTAACTCCTCCGAAGCCGCAAGTCCGATCGACACGAAACTTTGCACAGAGCATCTCTGGACCAAGCCGAAGAAAGTTTGTAGAGGGAATTTTGATTCGACAAAAAAAGCCCGAATTACAGGCTAACAAATATTTGCAGAAATCGCTAAAACACGAAATATAACATAACTCTGGCTTGGAATGGCCAATCAATACAAAACTTGAGGACCTTATCTGCCCTGCCCCTTAGAAGGCCTCTGCAAAATTTGGTTCATTTCGCCGCTAGTTGGCGCTACCCAAAAAAAATCCCATTGACTTACATTCATCTCATATCTCCATAACCACAAGTCTGATTCTAACCAAATTTGGGTCAATTGTTACCCATGGGCCCCTGATGACACCACAAAAATTTGCTGCAGTTCGGCAGAAAGGTGGCGCTATAATCGACGCTGAAATGCCCCATTCATTTTAATGGGAATTTCAACCGAAGCACATTTTGCCTCATAACTATGGCACATTACATCGCACGTTAATAAATCTTATGTCTACGTGTTTGGGGGATGCAGCCTATTCCCATGGTATATGACACGCGCCTGTGCGATGACGATTTCATTGTGCGAAATCGCAACAACTGAAAAACCTATTTTAATTAACTCCTCCGAAGCCGCAAGTCCCATCGACACGAAACTTTGCACAGCCCATCTTTGGACTGAGCCGGACAAAGTTTGTAGAGGAAATTTTGATCCGGCAAAAAACGGCAGAATTGCAAGCTAACAAATATTTGCGAAAACGCTGAAAACACGAAGTATAAGATAACTCTGGCTTGAAACTTACTTGCCTTAGGAGTGCCTAATCAACACCAAACTTGCGGACCTCATGCGATATGACCTCCCGAATGCCTGTGTGAAATTTGGTGTCAATCGCCCAAATGGTGGCGCTATTAATCATATATCAGAAAACACTCCCATTCACTTAGATGCATTTTATATCTCTAGTACCACAGCTCCGATTCACACCAAATTTGGGTCACTTCTTCCCCGTGGGGCCCTGATGACTCCTCAACACCTTGGTGCAATTCCAACAAAAGGTGGCGCTATAATTGAAGCTCAAATTCCGTCAGAAAGCCCATTCATTTCAATGGGTTTTTCAAACCTGATCCTTTCAGCTCAGTTACCTCATTTGTTTTTTTTGCCTCCTTTGTTTCCCCCCCCAAAAAAATGACTTTCTGTTCACCTCCCTCTTTGTCTGCTTCGCAATACTTTTCAGCAAAACCCTTACAGATTTGGTGTACATGTGTGTTCTTAATGTGAAATTATCATTAAATACCTGCATGGCCAACCAGAGAAGATTTCTTCAGTTATGCCACTACGAGGTGCCATTTGCCACAAAACTCTACTGATATATATGGTATATAGTCAATATTTGCAAATGACATTAAAACTGTCAAACTCACAAGTCTACAGTAAAAAATATGCTGTACTAACTATGCTATATACATTTATGATCATACTATACCACAATAATTTCAATATTTGGTAATGTTAAATAAGCCCATGTGATAACTACATTACTAATAGTCATATATAATATTTTCATGTTATCAAAAAGTACATGTGGATTTTTTTTTTACATTCAATCTTCACAAAACACCACTCCAAAATTTACTCAATCATTTAGAAGACCATAAATGTAACAACTTATAACCAGCTAATTCATTTCCATTGTGAAAAGAAGTCTGTATGTAAGACTCTTGGAGTAAATTTTACATTTCATAATTTACTTGTATCTACAGGAACTCATTATCGAATGCCTGCCTTGTCCAACAACATATTTCATACAAGTTTAACTTTATATAGAAGACAACACTTTGTAAAGTTTTCAAAAACAGATTTATTATGACACTAAATCACAAGAATGTGTGAAACACAAATTCTTCAGCATACATACATAAACACTATTTAAATCACATCTATATAATACTGTAGAAACAAACTGACAAAGAACCAACAAGAAAACTATGCAAAAATGTTAGGAGTTGCCTCAAAATCCCTAACAAAAAAAAAAAGAATACACTAACTATTTCTAACCAAAAACAAACAAAACTTTAAACAAATTACATGTGCTAAGAAAATACAACTACAGTGACATATCAAACCAAAGGTGGACCCTGTGGAGACAAACAGAGGACAAAGAGTTAGCAGGGATGTTTGTCACCTCAGCCCAGCAGCAACTACCTAATGAAAACAAGTTACTGCAATCAGCCTGTTCTCTTCACTTGCAAGACAGAGACAGATTGGCCACACCCACACGTGACCCCACAGGATGTCACAATGAACAAAATCTCATTAACATTCGTATAATAGTCAATACAGATAAATATTATATTAAACTATTAAATACTCAGAATACTTTTGATACTTGAAGACATCCGGTATCAGGCAGCCTGATCTTCTTTGCCTGGACTTTCTGCCTCGGCCCAATGCACAATTCACCTGCAATCAGGAACACCTAAAAGGTCAGAACACTATCAGTAACCAAGCACACAAATTTATGAACTGTAAATTTCAAGTAACACACAAATGCTACTCACATCTTTCACCCTGTTGCTGCTACAGTCACTCTGGTAATGGCAGATGCTCTTTCATGGTGCTGGCATACCACTCTTCTTGGTGTCTTGCTGTTCCACTTGATCATTGTGTCTCGCAATGTCCTCCTCCTCTCCTCTATCCTTCCACCTTGGCAGCACAGGAAGACATGCATAGGGCAAAAAAACCTGAGAAGCCATGCACTAAAAACCCCAAAGCCAAAAACTTTAATGCAAGCTTGTGCAAACAGCATTACAGCTCAGACAAATTCAATGAATCAAAAATATAATCTCATTAATGTAGTAGACACTAATTTTAACATTAAATGAGCAGCTCGATCAAATGACAGATATAACAAGACAATTAATATCATAGCTGATAAAATCAAATAATTTCTTTAATTAGTTCAATAAATACTTTAAAAGGCAGTTGGATGAACTGATGGAACTAACACTTGTATAAATAGCTTTTAAATAAATACATTTTAAAAAATTAAATAGATATTATTTAAACTTAAATGAGCAGCAGGACCAATAGACTAATTCATTTAACGAGGCATACATAATTTGTTAGGTGTTTAAATAAATACTTGGTTAAGAATTTCAATAAATACTTTAAATAGGGACCCTGCCTTTCGCCCTATGCCAGCTGGGATAGGCTCCAGCCCCCCCGCGACCCTGTACGGAGGATAAGCGGTTGACGATGGATGGACTTTAAATAGGGAATGGCATGAACTAATGCAACGCAATTAATGTAATAAATAATAAATACCTTTTAAATACATACATTTTACAAATAATTTAAACATTAAATGAGCAGCAGGACCAATACACTAATTCATTTAACGAGACATACATAATTTATTAGTTGATTAAATAAATTGTTTAAGAATTGCAATAAATACTTTAAATTCGCAGTGGCATAAACTGATGCAACACACATAATTTCATAAATAATATATACGTTTTAAATAAATACATTTTAATAACTAATTTCAACATTAAATGAGCAGTGGGATCAAAACACTAACTTAACAAGGCATACATTTAATAAGTTACTAAATAATTGTTTAAAAATTGTAAAAAATACTTTAAATAGGCAATGGGATGATCTGAACTGACGGAACACACAATTTCACACATAAATAGCTTTTAAATAAATACATTTTCAAACGAATGATGTAAGGTATGAATATGCACGAGAATCAACTGATTATTTCATGACTATTAAAATTACATTAATACATTAAATAAATATTACATTAATAAATTAAATAAATATTAAGAAATAACTTTAAAAATCCCTACACAGGCACAAGTGTGGCTGACTTTTAAGAGCAGGATAAATTTTTACAGGCATATTTGATCAGATCAGCTACACTCCTAAAGCTAAAGGCTTCTCTCTTCCGGTGCTGAACCCTGCATGACGGAAATGGGCTTCCCAACTGCATAACTAGGCTAGCCATACAACTGAAAAAGCTCATGTGTACACTACGAGTACACCCCCCACCAGTGATCCAGACTTTCCACCCTCAGCGGTGAATATAGCCGACCCTACGGAGAATATACAAAATCTACAGAAATACATTCATGGTAACTGTAATATGTTGACAGTACCTGCACATTCACAATGTTAGGGTTTATGTCCTTAATGTAAACGTGATCAATTACAGTCCCATTCTCTGTTGTCGGTTGGGTTACTATTTGACTGTAACCTTGGTGTTCCATAAAGTTTTCTATAGATTTTGAAACGAGCGCATTGTCATTAAAGTCCCCCATTATTATTTTACCTCCTGAAAGCTGATTAAAATGGCTGACTGCCAGACTCAGATTACTTTTGAAAGGGCCAATTTTATATGACGGTGGTCTATACAGCAACATGTAATTATGGTTTGCAGGCTGAACATTAAACATTATGGCTTCCAAATTGTTACATGGCACATCAAGGAGGTTACATGTGATGTGATTTTGGTGGTAAAAACCAACACCGCCATGTTGTTCTTTCTGAAAAGCAGAAAGAACTCCTGTGCTGCTGTATGACTCTGACCTTACTTTATGGTGAAAGGTCCAGCCTTCCATGTCTATCTCATTTTGTAGTGAATTATGTTTCAGCCATGTTTCAGTCAGGCAAATTACATCAGCTTTCAGAATCCTGCTTTCATGTTTGAGCTCGGTTATGTGAGCGTTTAGACCCTGAATATTGTGCAAACAGATGTTCAGAAATGATGCTGGTCTTGTTAAGGGAGCCTCAATAAATTTTGCCATATTTTCTAGGGAAGTATCAATATCACTTTTGGAATATATAGCAGTGGCTTTAAAATCTTCAATAATAACGTTTTCTAAAGATGTAACTCGGCTTAGAGCTACATATGCTTGACCGGCAGCAAATATCTTTTTCAAAGACACCACTGCTTTGTCCAGAGTCAAGCCTTGTACTTTGTGAATTGTGCAAGCCCATGCAAGACGTAATGGAAACTGACGTCTAACTCCATTACCTTTTTTAACTCCGTCTTCGTCAGCACCAATTGGGGTTGCATTTTCAAGTCCTAGTTCTGAACATGGAAATTTAAGCCGCAGTTTTTTGCCAATCTTGGGATCATCAAAATTTACATAAATTGCTTTAGGAAATTTGTTGTTTCCATCAAACTGAATTCTGCACACGGTGCCAAACACTCCATTAACAAGACCATCGGACACATCTATATTTTTGATCAGCATAACACGAGCTTTTGGACCAACACTAAGTACTTTGTCTAAATACGTTTGGTTATCTGATTTATGCGACGTTTTTGTGATTCGCCCCGTTTCTGCATTTCTTTCAAAATCTTGTGCTTCTATTTGAAATATATCTGAACACACCTTGTGCAACATGTTGAAATTATAAGATCTGACTTGGTCATTCGTGGCAAAGATGTGAAGGTCTTCTGTATCTTCTCCCATGCCTGTCTCACGTTGTTTTAAAAGGACTTCATCCTGCTCTTGAAGTTTTTCCCCTTTCTGATGTTTTCTGATCCTATTTAGCATCAGGGCAAAATCTTTGTCTTTTTGGCGCATGATTTCTGTCAACTCCACGTGGCTGAAAGTATTGTCCCATAAGTTGTTACCTACATTTTCTGTGTATAGAGACTTTCCTTTAACTGGTGGAAGCTGGTAGAAATCACCGACAGCCATGATGGATACATTGCCAAATGGAGAAAAGTCGCCACATTGTTTAATTTGTCGCAGTCTGCCATGAATGTACGCCAGAAGTTTATGATCTACCATAGAAATTTCATCTATCACTAGAATTTGCAGATCTTTCAGACTGGCTCTCAATGTGTTTACCTTTTCCTCTTTTAAAGGTTGGTAAGGTAATGACATATTGTTACTGATTGAAAAGCTGCTGTGGATTGTTGTTGCATTGATGTTATATGCTGCCACACCAGTAGGAGCAGTTAGTAAAACATGCACTTCATCTGGATTAGTGGACATTCTAGCCAACAATCTGCTTGCTTCATAATACACAGCTTTAATTAAATGGGATTTTCCTGTACCGGCGCCGCCAGAGACGAAAACATGAAATGGCTCGGGGTTTTTCCCATTCACTTTGTCTAAACACCACTGACGTATTTTATAAAACACTTGTACCTGTTGTCTGTTTAATGAACGCATAATTGAAAGTGCTTCAGGGCGAGAGATTTTTTGCACTTGAAATTCCACAGATACGGGCTTCTGTTCTGTTGGCTGTAAATCTGGAATTTCTTCTCTTTCCGCAGGGAACTCATCGTTGTTTTTGCTCTTTTCATCTAAACATTCCAGTCGCTCTAATTCTGCTTCAGGACACAGAGCTGCCCAGGCATCTTCCTCAAATCCATTTTGCTCAACAGATTCTCGAATTTCATCCAGTTTGTCAGCATCTATTTCAAATTTGGACCTGTTAAAGTCAACAACATCTTTGACTGATTGAACCTCATTAGAACTGTTCTTAATATAGCCGGACTTATAAAACTCTTCAAATGTACTGAATTTGGAGGGCTTCAGCTGATCATCAGAATAATAAGGTAAGAAAAGCTGCAGCAAGCTTTGGTAGTGCTTTTCAGGATACTGTGTGGGTGAAAAGCGAGCGTACCTTACAACAGCAGCATTTGTCCTGGTTCTCTTTTTAACATAGCCACAGTTGTTGCCCAGTTGAATCATGCCACTTTTGTTCTCATTTTTGGCAGCAACTCTGTATTCTGAAGCAAAGGACGCAATACACATGTCTTTAAATTCACTACTTTGTGGTCTATTTTTATAGCGATCTGTAATATTTCTCATCCAAATTTGGTCTGAGCCAGTTTCTTCACTTTCTGCTCTCTTTTGAATGAGACTGAGAGGAAGGCTCATTCTCACAACATTGTCCCCAGAAGGAACAAAGGTGACTTTTCTGGAACATTCCTTCAGTCTCATATTCGTTACACGATAAACACTCTCTTGAGCAGAAACTTCTCTGTTATGAAGAAACACGCTTCCTAACTTGTTAAGTGCCTGTTTTGCATCTACATTACCATCGTTCTTTATCTCATTTTCAGCACGTTTTAACATGAGTCCCTTTTCTCTTTCATCTTTTGATATGTAAGATATGATGTATTTAATACATGCCCACGGATCACACACAAACTGAATATCCATATTGGCATTCCAGGCACGCAAAAGGTCTTTGTTATAGGGATTGATCCACACATCAGATGTGCTTCGTTTTACAACTACTGTGTTTTTATTTACAGCTGCCTGGTAAGCCTTTTTAAAGATCTCCTGAGTAATGCAGAGGGAGGAGTAAAGGTCATCTACGCAATTGAATGCTGAGTCTGTTTTAGAACTACATTCTTTTACTTTAGTCAGAATTTGTTTTGCTAGTGCGATTCTATTTTTATCCGTTTCATTCTGCTCCTGCTCTATTTTTGTGCGAGTAAGGAAAGTTTCATTAGTTGGTGGTCGTGGGAAATTAAACCTGCATGTTGTTCCTTTCTTTTTACAAGATTTGGAATGTTTTTTGCTGTGCTGCTGCACACTGGAAACAACCTCACACATGTCATCACTTTCTGGGGGAAGGCTGCAGGTCACATATTTGTCAATAAAATCAATGATTTCATCATCTGTGTTTCTGGCAAATGTCGGTGCGTCCTCCACCCAGAACAGACAGTGTGTGTGAGGTGATCCACGCTGCTGGAACTCTACTCTGTAAAAGTAGTCGACTACCTTTCCTATCGGCTGCGCAGGAGACAAAATTACATCTTTTAATAAACAATGAAACCTTTGATCAAACATCCTAGCTGCGGTCACAGGATTATTTTTTAACAAACTGCATTTTTGTGCCCAGTCCAGATCTTTCACACTGCCTTTAATATTTTCGGCTTTTAGAAAGATGTCCATGAGTTCTGTCCAGCGTAAATCTGCTGAGGAAAAGGAACAGAACCATGTTGGAATTCCCAGTTGCCGTAACATCGCAAATAAGTCTTTTTGTACTCCCTGCCAGAACACAGGTGTACCTCTAATCGGTTTGAGGAATTTATAGCCTATATCGTTATTAAAAAGTTTCTTAACGAAGTCAGAATCTGAAAGCATGGATGAAGTTATTTGGGTTGTTTCCCCTCCATGATGGCCTTTTCTCAGAGCAACTGATGCATTAGACATCACTTGCTCCACCTCAGATGCATACTGCCCATAAAATATGTACTCCAAATTGCGGGCAAATCGAGTATCTGCATTGAGGATTCTTTGATTCAAATATTTACTCAATGTCAGCTTTACTTCTCTGGGATCATGGAACGTTCCAGTACCTCTTGGGAAAAGAACAGGGAAACACTTAGCCTCGTTGCCAGCGTCTGTCAGTAGTCGCACAGGACTGTTTCCTTCTGCTGGAGCTACTGACAAAACACTGTCAAAGTGCTGATCAAGAATTTCTTGCCCAATATCTACAGGTTGCATACATGTATCTAAATACATGCCATGCTGCTGTGCATCATTGATGTGTTCATCCATGTTTTCATCTGACTCTTCTAGTTTATCACTGTCTGCAGCTACATCACCAACACATGTTTCACTTTGGGATTTGCTCTCATCTCTATCATCTTCTCTTTTCTCATATGGATTTGTCCATTCAAAATCAATCTCCACATCTTTATACCATTTATTGATGCGTTTTAACAACTGAAGTGCATTTAGGAGTTTTTGGGTATCAACAAATTGAAACTTGTAATGTCCTTTGTAGGTTAGTTTTCGCTTTAACTTAACGCGAAGGATGAGAGACTGATTTTCTAACCGAGGAAGAATGTTACTAAGTGCATTACAGTTTGATGGGACGCAGGTTACCGGTCCATGGACACCATTTTGTCCTCCCTTAGGTAAAGCCAATAATTTCATAAAAGGAATATTCAGGGCAATCAAATGTTGTTCCAAAGACTCCAGATGGAGGGCCTTTGGGATTGGATCTATATGTAAATTATTTGCTACACTGATTGCTGGTACTTTGCCTTTAAGGATTGTCCTATGACAGGTATAACAAATCCATGATTTAGCAGCAGGTGACCGTTTTAAAAAGCAATTTGGATCACACGTATCTCCACATGTGTGAAGATAAGTCGTAGTCATGCATTTATTGGCTACTGCTGCAACTACTGAATCATTTTTTCCATATTGTTCTGTTTTACATAGAAGTACTTGTTTCTGAAAAAGTAATCTATGACAAACACAACAAACATATTCTGGACCATGTTTTACCTTTTCTTGAAACTGCTTGATTATCACATCTATATTGTGTCTTTCCAGTATTGCACCCATCTCGTTTTGTCGAGTTCGCTCCTTAATTGATGATGCATAAACTGGGTCAGTTTTATACTTTTTCCTATTATAATCTATTACATGATCACGATGATCAGCATCTTTAGCATACTTCTCTACACTCATCTTCTTAACATTTTCTCTGAATAGAGAATCTTTAGCATATTTTTCCAAACTGCCATTTTTAACTTTCTCTCTGAATTGCGAATTTTTAGCGTATTTATCTTTACTACTGTCTATCTGTTTGTCTCTAAATGAAGCATCACTTTTATATTTATTAACACTTTCCTGTTGTTTCTTTAATCTGTATTCTTGGTCTTTC